>WOVY01011946.1:0-45000 GCA_013436015.1 Rhipicephalus annulatus
GTCACACGTAACTGCGAATGAAGCTCTGTCACGATCTATTCGCAGTGCCCGAGGGCTACAGGTGGCACGCCGTGCAATCGAAGATGGTTGCGGAAGGAGAATAAACTCGCGAACTCGCATGAAAAAGGTGGGACGATTGCCATACACCCCGTGTCGCTCTTACCGGATGAACTATTGATCGCCAAATGGATGTGTATCAGCCCAAATACTTTCCTAAACGACAGGAACTGCTAAATATTCTCTACTTCATATTTTGCTGCAGTGCAAACGGTGCTGGCGTCAGCTAACCAACGGGGCATGAACTAGGTCTTGCGTAATTCTGTGCGTGCCACAGAAAGCTTCGTGAACTAGAAATGATGTGAGAACTGAACCGCACTTCAGGGTGCTTAGAAAACGAGCCTGCCTGACGGACTTGCCGCAGCATTTGGCCGCCAGCAGTAGCGCGCCTTCGCGGCTGCACGGGGTCGAATATAAAACGCGTCGCTGGTTTGCATTACTTGAGCTTTAAGCAACAACAAAGCGCGATTTACTGCACCCGTATCTCTCTTGTTACATCAGCGCGATGGAAACAAGCTTATTGAAATAAAAAAAATGCTCACGCATGCATTTGGCAACGTCTCGATTGTGAAAGTATTGGTGAAGTGCTTGAGACCTTGGCAGAAAGGTGTGGAATGTAGTCGTAACTCCATGTTTCATTGCTCTAATCATTTCACTTCGATGGTAGAGCTTGAGCGAGTTGGCAGCAAGCTGTACTCGATAATTACCCACTCTAATTGGGCGACATGCAACGCACACGAAAAACTACGTTTCAATGTTGACCTCGGTAAAAGATATTGTGCTATAAATACAATCAAAAGGACTTCCGATGATGAACAAGAATTAACGCACGAAGAAACCTGAAGGGCAACTCGCTCCTCGTGAGTTAGTAGCTAAAAGCTCAAAATTTTTAATAATGTTGTTATTATTATTATTAGTAGTAGTAGTAATATTTTAGAGGTAGTAGTAATAGTAGTAGTAGTTGAAAACGGTACTTGGATCAAGTGAGAACCGATCATGGCCCAACAACTGAAACGTGTATATGTATATGTATTTGTAGAGAACTCGTTATTGATCTGAGGTAGTTTGTTTTTTTTTGTATGTGATTTTGTGTACCACGCTACGCCCTCTGAAGTCATGTGCAATTTGAGGCAAAATAAATTCAGGTAAATGAAATACGTACCTAATGTAGGGGGCGCTACTATCTCGTTGAGACCTCCAGCTCTGAAACCGGCGTCATCGGCTCCGATTGGCGTTTTGGTCTCCAAGTTTCCCTCATTGATGTCTCGAGCCCCTGAAGATATTGCGAAGAGCACACTTGAGCATTTTGGCAGTTTACGTACACTTGGCACACTTTACTATGCTCTCAGAGTCACTTTACCAATCGTAGATGTGCATGGTTCTCTGTTCGGTGTATAATGCATGCCTTAACGGTCTACACCCGCGCTCTTTTACTAAATGTGAAACCAGAAATACGGAGAAAACATACGACAATGACGTTTATGCTGCTTTGCTTGCCATTGCGTTAATTTCGCAAAAATTATTTTAAAAAGCGGCAAAGCGGCAGTGGGTTACCAATACACCCAACTATTCACGCAGTTGTCGTCAAAATGGTCAAGAGCTCACGTGAAGCGACATAATCATTGTAATATATATATATATATTATATATATATATATATATATATAATATATATATATATATATATATATATATGTGAGATCTAACAGACAATAATGCCAAGGAATGTATAGGGGAAGTTATTAGAACAAATGGAACGTAAATAAGAAGAAAGAAAAGTGGGTGAAAAATAACCAGCCGTGAGCAGGAATCGAACCCACAACCTTCGATTAACGCGTTCTATGCTCTTAGTCGAAGGTCATAGGTTGATTCCTCCTCACGGCTGGCTATATATATATATATATATATTATATATATATATATATATATTCGAAGGTCGTAGGTTCGATTCCTGCTCACAGTTGGTAATTTTTCATCCACTTTTCTTTCTTCCTATTTACATTCCATTGGTTTTAATAACTTCCCCTGTACATTCCTTGGCATTACTGTCTGTTATATCTCATTAATATTGTGTTAAAACACGAAAAAAACGAGCCCTTTAGGTATACACTTCTTTCCCTTATTTTATATATATATATATATATATATATATATATAGTAGGCATCTAATATGCGCTTCATCCTCATCTGGACCGCAGTCAATCATTATCACCTGTTCTGACTGACACTCGTCACCGTCTTTGAACGTGCGCTTCACCTTCGGGTCCGTTGCACTTGTTCGCTCCCTAGTTCACGGCCAATAAACCTCGTTACAACCGAGTCATCATACGGGGTGGAGGTGGATTGACGATCCCGGTCCTCTACTCACAACACCTACTCGCTGGAGCTCCGTTCAGGCCGCCGCTTGGACCCTCAGTCCGCCAACATGTCTCAGAGTGAGTGGCCGCACGCCCTTTCTGCTACCATCCCTGCACCGCAAGCCCGTCCTCTTTATATCGTAAACCACCAGGACGACCTTCTGATCTTCGCTGGTCTCCGAAGCGAAGATATAAAGGACAGGCTCGATAACTACGATTGAGGAAGCGCATATAATCACTGGGAAGACTCTAACAAGCTCCGCCGAGTATCGCTTTATCTCACAGGCGTTGCGAAGACACGGTTCAACCATGAGACTGACTTGATCGACTGGCCTGCCTTCAAGCGGCAGCTTCGCCAAGTATTCGGCACACCTGTCATTCGATCCTCTCTAGCGAAGAGAACCCTAGATACTCGCCAACAACATCCCGGTGAGTTGTACACATCGTACATCGAGGATGTCCTTGCGCTCTGCCAGCGCGTCAATTCTTCGATGTCCGAGTCAGGCAAACTGCGTCACATTCTGAAGGGCATCGGCAGCATTGTCTACAATTTCCTTGTTACCCAGAATCCTTCTACTGTCGCTGACGTCGTCTCTATGTGTCAGCGTCTCAGCGAGCTTCATTCTGTTCAACTTCAGTCAGGCAGTAGCGAACACCATCCAGCAGACCGAGGGAACATCTATTGTCCATCGCTGCCCGTACCGCGTGCCTCTCGCTGAGCAAAAAATCATCGAGGAAAACGTCGCTGACGTGCTCCAACGAGAAATAATTGGTCCATCAACTAGCTCTTGGTCATCCCCTGTTGTTTTGGTACGAAAAAAAGATGGCTCCATGCGCTTTTGCGTCGATTACCGGGCACTTAACATCACACGCAAGGACATATACCACTTGCCACGCATCGACGACGCCCTTGATTCATTGCAAGGTGCCGAATACTTTTCCAGCCTTGATTTGCGTTCGGGATATTGACGAATTCCAATGCACGATGACGACAAAGCAAAAACAGCATTTGCAACCTCCGATGGCCTATACGAATTTAACGTGATGTCTTTTGGGCTCTATATTGCGCCCACGACGGTTGAACGCATGACTGACACCATCCTTCGTGGTCTGACATGGAAGACGTGCCTCTGCTACCTTGATGACATTATCATCTTTTTATCAACGTTTTCTTAGCACCTAAGGCAATTGGATGACGTCCTAACTTGTCCGCCGGCACGGGTCTGCAGCTCAAAACCATGAAATGCCGTTTCGCCACCAAATCTATCAAGGTTTTCGGTTATGTCGTCAGCAAGGAAGGTATTCGCCCTGACTTTGTAAAGATCGCTGCCATTCTTGATTTCCACGCCCCACAAGACCTGAGGATTTGCGAAGTTTTCTTGGCCTCGCATGCTATTTTCGTCGTTTCGTACGAAATTTCGCTTCAATAGCTGCGCCACTTCACAAACTACTTGCTTCTAGTGCACCCTTTGTGTGGTCCGAAGAATGTCAGTCGGCGTTTGACCCATTGAAGGAAGCTCTCCCGTCAGAGCGTGTACTCTGCCATTTTGATGACACCGCTCCGACAATCCTGCATACCGACGCCAGCGGTTGCGATATAGGTGCTGTTCTCCTCCAACGCGATAACTCTGAACGGGGAAGGGTCGTCACACAGGCTAGCCGAGTGCTTACTTCTACCGAAAAGAACCATCACTGACCATCACCGTCACTGAGCAGGAGTGCCTCGTTGTGGCTTGGTCCATACAAAAGTTCCTTCCTTATCTGTACGGCTGTAAATTCACCATCGTAACGGAGCACCACGCCTTAGGCTAGCTTTCTATAATGAAGAACTTCTCAGGAAGCTCGGGTCGTTGGATTTCGTGCTTACAGGAGTATCAGTTTGAGATTATTTACAAATGCGGCAAAAACATGAAGACGCCGACGCTCTTTCTCGTTGCTCACTACCTACAGCTTCGTTCGACACTCCAGCTGCCATCTCCAACGACAACAGTGCGCACGTGACACCCAGTTCTGTTGCCTTGCTCGCCTCGCTGCACCAGCCGCCAATCGGCTATGACCAACCCTTCAGTTCTCGCCAGCAGGCTGACCCGTACTGTCGGCGCATTATAGACCACCTCTCAGGAGCTACACGTCAATTCAATGCACGACTTTGTCGGCAACTCGAGCACTTCAAGCTTGAGGACGGTGTGCTGTATTGCCACATTTATCATCCTGATGATCAACGTTGGTTACCTGTTCTGCCACGCGCTCTTCGACATCATGTACTTAACGCCTTTTATGACTATTTGACTGCTGGCCACCTCGGCTTTCACAAAACCTTCGACCGTATTCGAAGCCACCTTAATTGGTCTGGCCTTTCTACTAGCGTAGCAAAGTACGTGGATTCCTGCTCTCTATGCCAACTTCGCAAACTTCCGACATCTCCTCCTGCTGGAAAATTACAGCCAATGACGTGCCCTACAACACCTTCGAGGTCGTCGGTGTCGATCTTTATGAGCCCCTTCCCGTTATTGGTGCTGGAAATAGATGGATAGCCACCGCCGTAGACCATCTGACACGCTACGCCAAGACAACTTCAGTAGCTACTGGTTCAGCGTCGGAAGTTGCTGACTTGGTCCTTAAGGCCATGATTATACGTCATGGTGCTCCTCGTGCACTTCTAAGTGACAGTGGGAAGGTGTTCTTATCAGAGCTTTTAGGTGAAGTTCTTCGCGTTTCTGGTACTACGCACAAGACAGCGTCTAGCTACCATCCTCAAACAAACGGCCTGACCGAGAGATTTCATCGAACCCTTCCCGACGTGATTGTCATGTACATTCAACCGGATCACAGAAACTGGGATAAACTTCTACAGTTCTTCACTTTCGCCTACAGCACCGCTGTTCAGCGCACAATCGGCTACTCATCGTTTTTTCTCGTTTATGGACATTCACTTACTTTCTTTGTCGACGCAACAGCAAGCCTGCGCACAGCCGGGAGGCCCCCACCACACGCGCAATACAGAAGCGGGCAAGGAATTCGCATTGCACCCTCTTGCACAGCCTACCGCAATACGGGGCAACCCTCTTTTTACGACGAAATGTTGACAGGGCGCGGAGTAGTTAAAGGCTTAGAACTTCCTAAAATGCCCGCTTACCAGCCTCTGCTACAATACGCGGCACCCCTCCTTCTACGACGAATTGTTTACGGGACTCCGAGTAGTTAAAGGCTTAGGACTTCCTGAAAAGCTCTTTTTTGCCCCACACCGAACCGCCAGTGCCCGGAGGGGCCGTCTGATCGGGAGGAATGCGTTAGTGAACGGAAACATACACAGACCACTGACATCAGAAAGGTGAAGGGGAGAAGGGGGAGAGAGATGAAGGGGAAGTGGAAGGAAGAGTGGAAGGGGGGCACCCGAGGGGAGTCCACCGTATATTATTTTTCTCTTCTTCTCCTCTTTTTCTTCTTTTTCTTTCCATTTTCTTTTTTCCTTTTTTTCCTTTTTTTCTTTTCTGCCTTTTTCCTCTTTCGTTGCCCTCTAATTTGAGAGTGTATAAAGCTGAGCACCGACAAACTGTATCTTTAATCCTGATGAAGGCCAGACTCTAGGCCGAAACGTCGAAATAAACCACGTTGTGACCGTTCACGGAGGATCTACTGGACTATATACAACGCTACGGCCACTCAACCACCATGCCTGCCTATATATATATATATATATATATATATATATATATATATATATATATATATATATATATATATATATATATATATACATTGTTCTGAGAGCAAACGACACAAAGGGTCAAGACGTAGTGAACAGTTGTTTACTTTCAGACCCAGCAGCCAACAACTTCTTTTTCCTCAGCCTCAACTGACACTTATCCGGCTTCAGGGATAGACCGGCAGTAGGAATTCCCTGAAGTGCAGTGTGAATCCACTCGATGTACTCTTCAAACGTCGTGGAAGAAAACAATAACGTCATCTAAGTACACTAAACACAAATGCCACTTCAGGTCAGGTAATACTGTGTCCATCATTCGCTTGAACGTAGCTAGAGCGGAACATAAGCCAAAAGGGAGGACCTTAAATTTGTAAAGGCCGTCAGGTCCTATCAACGCCATCATTTCCAGCCTTGTTCGTCCACTTCAATCTGTCAGTACCCACTACAAAGATCTATCAAGGAAAAGAAGCGGGAATGTCGCAGACGGTATATAGTCATCGATACTGAGAAGGGGATAAACGTCTTTCGTAGATGAAGGTTGGTTGAAGGTTGAATGACGTCGTCATGGGCATTCGTTTAACTTGATGACGAATAGCATTTTGTTTTTTCTATGATACGTGGTAAGTGTGTTGACGCACCGGTTGGTCGGTTGGCTCATTGATGATTCTGCGTTTGGTTAGCGGAGTCTGCCAGGACCTTTGATGTAGTGGCGAAACAGTCGCTGAAAGCAAGCTGAGTATTCTTTTCCACTTGTGTTGCTCCAACTGTTGACTAACATTGATGTGGTTGGTAACAGCTACATCGCAGCTTTCATTTGTAAAGTGCATCGTAATTAAAGCGGAGGTGCTCAAATTGTCGATAGTTTCCCAGTGGGCTACGCTAGTGCGCCTCGCCAAATGCTTGTTCACCACTGGATTTGATTACTAAGATCGTTGATGAAAAATTATATGTGGGGTTTTACGTCCCAAAACCACCATATGATTATGAGAGACGCCGTAGTGGAGGGCTCCGGAAATTACGACCACATGGGGTTCTTTAACGTGCACCTATATCTAAGCACACGGGCCTACAACATTTCCGCCTCCAGCGATAATGCAGCCGCCACAGCAGGGATTTGATCCCGCGACCTGCGGGTCAGCAGCCGTGTACCTTAGCCACTACACCAGCGCGGTGGGGTGATCACTAAGATCGTAGTCGGCCAATATTGGAGCTCTACCATACCCCAAGCTATGGCGACCTCTCGACCCAGTAAAAGGTGACATTACCTAAGGCGATGCCTGCGCCTGGTTGTTCCTGTGGGCCCTCAACAAGAAGATGCTCCTACGAGGCAGCAAAGTTACACAGGCATCGACAATGCGTACCGGCACATGATATGTTCGTCCGCGTCATCTGAATCTGTATGGACAAAGTTAGCGAAGGGTACGTACAAAATCTTGCAGAATTATGACCGATCTATACTTCTGAAGAAACTATATACCGAATATAGCTGGTCGGAAACATTTGAGAATAACAAGGAAAGATGCGACAAGTGCCAACGCACATATTTTAAGTCTTGCGGTGCCCCGGCCAATTAGGGACCCGAGGTGTCTTCCAGTGGTGATCAGTTAACCAGTGCGGTTACTGAATGACAGCCAACGGAAACAGTTATAGCAGCAGACGTTCTTTCAGCGGTTACGGAAGAAGGCCTCAGCGGTACGTCGTTCGGGGGTGGCATCAGAGGATATTTAATTTTTCAGTTTGCGTGACAGCGGGCTCAGCTCCAGAGGTCGCCGTTCTCAGTTTACCCGGCGTGGACTTGAGCCACTGACACCACTGGACTTAAAGGCCGCTCGGACGTGGTTTGGTGATGTGGGCCGACGTGGTAATAATGAGCGTGACTAACGTCGCTGAGGGCCAGGAGAAAGATGACTGCTTCATAAGTACTGCTGAATTTCGTATGGGTGCTCATCATAAGGAGGACAGCGGACATCAGGGTGGAATTCGCGCAAAAATATTCCTTAGTAGTATCAGTCATGGTACATGTGTCCGGCTTCGCCACAGTGGTAGCACAAAGGTCCCTCGTCAGGTGCACGCCATATGGTGGACTTCCGCGGGCTAGGGTGAGGTTCAGTCTGCAAAGCTTGGCGGTTGATTGGGCTTGGTGAACGTTGAGAAGTCTTAGAAGCTAGATGTGAGAAATGTGCCGCTGACGGTAAAGAGACTCCCAGGGCATCCGCGTAAGATAGCGTGGGAGGTTCGGCTTGGGATTCTGGGTGGGAAGAAACGACTTGCCTGTTTTCATCCCGAATGAGGTCGATGACAGCTGTGATGCTCGGAGGTGCCGTTGTATGACACTTCTGAAGTTCCTCTCGGACAACCTGCCGTGTAAGCTCGGTAAGGGTCTTCTTTTTATAATGCTTAGGCTCAAGCGAGCACGCAGCGGAGAGGGCAGTCTGTCGCTCGTACTGGTATAACCACTGCCGAAGCATGCACTCCATAATTGTCGCCTCACAGACGAACTCAGACACGGTTGTTGGCGGGTTACGCACGAGGCCCGCGAAAAGCTGTTCCTTTACGCCGCGCATCAACAGTCGTACTTTTTTGGCTGTTTGCATTCGAGCGTCAGCGCGTCGGAACAGTCGCCACATCTCTTCAACAAACATGGTGACACTCTCGTTCGGCCTTTGAAATTTTGCAGGCAGTGCCTGCTCAGCGCTTTCTTTCCTCTCGGGGTCGCTGAAGGCCTCATGGAGTACTGTATGGAACTCCGGTCAGCTGGTGAACGAAGCCTCATGCTCCTCGTACTACACTCTGGATGCATCGAGAAGGACGATGTAGACGTTTTTCTACTTATTCCGATTGTCCCAGTCGTTGATCAGAGCCACCCGTTCGATGTGTTCCAACCAGTCTTCCACATCCCTCCGCGATCGCCGTGTAAAGTGTTAGGCGCGCGAGGCGTGTTGACGACGCACTGTGTGGCAGCGGATGAGTCATTCATGTGCTCAGTTTGGTTTGCGCACATGGAAAACATTTTCCTCGCAGAACTGGCCACGGGACTGTATTGGGGTAGTAGACGTTGGAGGCGACGGCTGCTTCGGTGTATTTAGGCAGAACCTAGTGTATTGGCGTCGGTTGTTTCCAGTCCAGGACCTGCAGACATAGGCCGTTGGGGTACATAACACTTTCATCAGTTCGTCGAGAGAGCAAACAACCAATCGTCGAGTTGTTTACTTTCAGGCCCAGCAGCCAGCAACTTCTTTTTCCTCACTGCCACTATCACGTGGCAAGATATATATGTGACGTATGAAGTGATGGTTGGTAGAAGTAGAGGAGGAAGAAGTGAGAATGGAATAAACATGGGGTATGAGCCAGGCCACGTCACCCGTTCATCGTAGCGTCACACGAGTCGACAGGATGAAAACCTCCCAGCCACTTCATCAGTGTCTCATCATCGACGCAGTTCTACACAAGACGCCCTGACCATACATCGACTACGGAATCATCTCCTAGCCACACACAGTGACCAGCACCATGACAAAATCATCGACCGACCTTCCCATCCCCAAGTACACCGGAGCAGCGGACGATAGACCTGTACAGGACTGGTTCGACCTGTTCGAGTTCCACGCTACCGCTGCATCGTGGTCGGAGCGGGAAATGGTTACGAACTTCAGCGACTACGTCCCCGGTGAGGCATTTAAATTTTACCTCACCCACATATTCGACAACGATGAGTCTTGGCAAAAGATAAAACAAGAAATGATCGTTTGGTTTAAAAATTACGATGACGACTACGACGAAGACTTGCTTGTAACCCACCATCCACAGACAACTGCACTCAGTCGTCACTTTTACAAGCAGTCTTCAACCATTCGAACGCACAACAACATTCGACCTCTGACAAAAGACGAAGTGGCACACGAGTTCAGTGGCAGACGACAACGCGTATTTTGGGAAAAATACAGCCATTGAGCGCGCCTCCCTTCTGCACGAAAGTACGGCATTTGCGAAGTCATCGCTTCAGCATATGACCGGAGACGTTGCCCAACCACCTGATGCCGTTCACTCTTCGTCTGGCATACGTGGTCCACCACCTGGGTTTTCATCACGCGGTTCTTCAAGCGTTCCTAACGCTCACCACTTGCCTTATAAGGACGCCTTGCTCATGGTAGACCAGCTGACGCATGAAGGAAATACTGAACAACGTCATGACTACTTGAAGAGTGAAAATCCTGGTTTTACATCACATCGCTCTTTCGTCGCTCACAACGCCCACCTCGCGTCTCATACGCCCACTACGGTCGGGATAGAGCTTCGAAACTCCGAATATACTCAGCCATGCCCAGGGCCAACCGTCCACATTGATGCGTCAGAACAGCTTACCTCCAAAGTTGCGGACACAGAGAAACAGCCTCAAGTAAAATCTGACCAAACCAAGCCTCTCGCAGCGTCACCGCCGAGTTCACAGCCACCCGAGAGCCCAACCAACACAGGAGGCTCGGAAGGATCAACTCCGAAGCTCTGCCCTGTGCCAGGAATGCCCATCAAGAATTGCGTTGCAATAGCCTCAGCAGATTTTTCTGCCAATTCTGGCGCACTATCTTCATTGCCTGACTCAAATCGCGACACCCTAACAAGTATCAACTATTTGCTGGTAACGTCAACCTACAAAGAAAAGCGTGCTCATGGTTCCAAAGGAAGTCCACCTCGTCAGACAGTGCAACATCAGCAATGCCAACAAAAGCAACAAGAGGAACCCCAACAGCTAAAACGCCCACACCAACATCGGCAACGAACAATTAAAACTACATCGCGAGGATACTTGCGGCCTGAAGAGTGTCGTGATCAACATACACTAAAGAAAATACTGATTCCGCATCTGAGCTATCTTCGCAGAAATAAAAGCCAAGGAACTTTTCCGCACCAGCGTTCAAGATTGCGCCTTCGGTCAAAACATCTGCGACATCGCTATGGAAAATTTTTCAGAAGCCACAAAAGCACCCCTTGTACGCGGCAGAAACACAGGCAGCGCCCAATCAACCTCGATCAACGCGCACGCAAGCTGCCTGCACGGCCTGTGCTACGGCGAAGAATTCGATGCCTACGATATCCGAACTGTCGATTCTGCAAGGTGTTCGAACCTCGTTTCTTCTTCACAAGAATGGCGGCTGCAATTTCCGCTATCTCCACGTCCAAAGCATTCTTGTGTTATCCAGGACGCAACCATCAGCCTCGACCGCCAGATCTCTTATCGATATCACCGAACTGCTCCCTCGGCCTTGAAGATTTAGTGAGATTGTGGAACTCCGTCGGGACGTGAAACTGCGAATTTGGCCATTCTTTTGTTTATTTTCTTTTCAATTTGTTGTAGTTTGTAACCGGTGCCAGCTTTCCGGGGGAGGGGGAATCGTGTGAGGGCCAGGAGAAAGATGACTGCTTCATAAGTACTGCTGAATTTCGTATGGGTGCTCATCATAAGGAGGACAGCGGACATCAGGGCGGAATCCGCGCAAAATTATTCCTTAGTAGTATCAGTCATGGTACATGTGTCCGGCTTCGCCACAGTGGTAGCACAAAGGCCCCTTGTCAGGTGCACGCCATATGGTGGACTTCCGCGGGCTAGGGTGAGGTTCAGTCTGCAAAGCTTGGCGGTTGATTGGGCTTGGTGAACGTTGAGAAGTCTTAGAAGCTAGATGTGAGAAATGTGCCGCTGACGGTAAAGAGACTCCCAGGGCATCCGCGTAAGATAGCGTGGGAGGTTCGGCTTGGGATTCTGGGTGGGAAGAAACGACTTGCCTGTTTTCATCCCGAATGAGGTCGATGACAGCTGTGGTGCTCGGAGGTGCCGTTGTATGACACTTCTGAAGTTCCTCTCGGACAACCTGCTGTATAAGCTCGGTAAGGGTCTTCATTTTATAATGCTTAGGCTCAAGCGAGCACGCAGCGGAGAGGGCAGTCTGTCGCTCGTACTGGTATAACCACTGCCGAAGCATGCACTCCATAATTGTCGCCTCACAGACGAACTCAGACACGGTTGTTGGCGGGTTACGCACGAGGCCCGCGAAAAGCTGTTCCTTTACGCCGCGCATCAACAGTCGTACTTTTTTGGCTGTTTGCATTTGAGCGTCAGCGCGTCGGAACAGTCGCCACATCTCTTCAACAAACATGGTGACACTCTCGTTCGGCCTTTGAAATTTTGCAGGCAGTGCCTGCTCAGCGCTTTCTTTCCTCTCGGGGTTGCTGAAGGCCTCATGGAGTACCGTATGGAACTCCGGTCAGCTGGTGAACGAAGCCTCATGCTCCTCGTACTACACTCTGGATGCATCGAGAAGGACGATGTAGACGTTTTTCTACTTATTCCGATTGTCCCAGTCGTTGATCAGAGCCACCCGTTCGATGTGTTCCAACCAGTCTTCCACATCCCTCCGCGATCGCCGTGTAAAGTGTTAGGCGCGCGAGGCGTGTTGACGACGCACTGTGTGGCAGCGGATGAGTCATTCATGTGCTCAGTTTGGTTTGCGCACATGGAAAACATTTTCCTCGCAGAACTGGCCACGGGACTGTATTGGGGTAGTAGACGTTGGAGGCGACGGCTGCTTCGGTGTATTTAGGCAGAACCTAGTGTATTGGCGTCGGTTGTTTCCAGTCCAGGACCTGCAGACATAGGCCGTTGGGGTACATAACACTTTTATCAGTTCGTCGAGAGAGCAAACAACCAATCGTCGAGTTGTTTACTTTCAGGCCCAGCAGCCAAACTTCTTTTTCCTCACTGCCACTATCACGTGGCAAGACATATATATATATATATATATATATATATATATATATATATATATATATATATATATATATGTGTGTGTGTGTGTGTGTGTGTGTGTGGGTGTGCAGAAGAATAACTTGGGTTGCGTCAAGGTTATAACTATAAAAGTGGATGCACTTTCACATAAGAGCTTGTTAACTCAGCTGACGTTTCGACGGGAGCCCGTTTTCTTCAAGGCCTTGAAAAAGACGGGAACGTCTACATTTACACTATATATATATATATATATATATATATATATATATATATATCTATATATATATATATATATATATATATATATATATATATATATATATATATATATATATATATAGATGAAATAGATGATCAGAGTTTCTTCCGGCTACCGTAATAAAAGTTATAAACTTCGAGAATAGTGCAGTATAGGAAACAAAACAATAAAATATTTATTTAATCCTAACAGTTTCGGCTGGTGGACCAGCCTTCTTCGGAGGATGTAAGTGAAATGATACAAGTTTCCGTAGCAGAGGGTCACCCTCGCAGTTTAAAGACCCTCCAAAAAAAGAGAGAGAGAGAGAGAGAAAAAGACAAGCGGGCGAACGACGTAGCAACAGACAACAAGAAGCAGAAGAAGGAGAGGAACTAGAAAGGAGCGACGGAGAGCCGCCGGAAACGAGCGGGTAATTCTGGCATTGTTACTGGGTATAGGTAAGACGCGCCGCCAGCAGAGGCGACCAAGAAAAACGGAAAAATGTGAAACATGTTGCCGCTTACTCGCATCCCACACATGGATCGAGTTTAAGTTCACGTGGTTCGGCGGCTGGCCCGTGGCATCGGGCCACACACACACACACACAAGAAGCATACGACCCGCTCCAGCTTTGGGAATATAATGGCCACGTTGGAAAGCTAATGTGCCCTCTCCCCCTCCCTCCACCTGCCCACTCTTGAAGAAAAATGTACAACCAGTATACTGAAAATAAATAAATGGGTATTCTTGTAAAGGATGAAAATATATAAAAATAAATAATACTAAAAAAGTACTGAGAAATGAAAATAAAGTCTAACAATACTAACACAATCCGTTTGGTTCACGTAGCATCGAATTCGTTTAGTTTCGCTATATTGACCAAATTGCGTGTGCGACTTCACGTATGTATAAATAAATTAATTGAGTAATTCAATTTCTGTGTTTCACGAAACGTCGCGGAGACACGTCAGTCGCCCAGGGCTCTCGTTGATTCCGTGGGTAAGTGATCTGAATTTCTTTATAAAGTATGACTCCCGCTGTTCGCGCTCCCGTATGTTCTGTAAGCCGGATTGTAGGAGTATGACACTTACGCGTTCGAAAGAGTGACCAGGAAGATTGACATGTTTGGAGAACGGCAAATTGGGGAGGCCCTTTACGTGTGCCCTGTGGTTGTTGAAACGCAAACGGAACGCGGTTTCCGTGTGTCCAATATATTCCTGTTTGCACACCTCACAGCGAATTTTGTATACCACATTGGCTGAGTCACAGTTAAGGTCGTATTTAATTTTGTACACATAGTCTGAACAGGAGGCTTCGGCCGTATCTGTGGTCACCATGTGTGTGCACAACCTGCAGCGAGGTTTCCCGCACGGTCTACAGCCCTGATGGTGGTCGGATTTGTGTGTTTTCGCCCTGACCAGTAAGTCTCTCAGGTTTTTATTTCTTCGGTAAACCACCTTGGGCGGAGTCTGAAAAATGGCAGAGAGGCGACTACTCTGTTTAAGTATGTTGAAGTGGCGGTTTAGTATAGAATTAACCCGAGGGGCGGCGGCGCAGTACCTGCCCCTGCTCACAGTTGGTAATTTTTTCATCCACTTTTCTTTCTTCTTATTTACATTCCATTGGTTTTAATAACTTCCCCTGTACATTCCTTGGCATTACTGTCTGTTATATCTCATTAATATTGTGTTAAAACACGGAAAAACTAGCCCTCAGGTATACACTTCTTTCCCTTATATATATATATATATATATATATATATATATGTATATGTGTGTGTGTGTGTGTGTGTGTGTGTGTGTGTGTGTGTGTGTATTATAGGCAGAGACTATGGCAATCTGTCTGAGTATGTAAAGCGGACGTAGCGTGAAGTAGATCCTCCGTGAATACTCTACCAACGAAACTGTTTATTTTGACAGTCCCGGCCAGATTTCTCCTTCGAAGATAGCAGATGTAAGCTCTTGAGTTGATAATATTGTTAAGTTTCAAGTAGGCGTGCGGTGCTTCGTAAGGCGAGGCCGTACATGACAAAGCTGCCGAGAGATCTTTTTGCAAAGTCCACACTTTTAATCGCTCTTCTCAGTCCGGTGCATGCACGTCGTAATAATTGCCTATTCGCAGACGAAGCGCATCGCGTGTTTCACGCATGGTCTCGCCGTCTAAAAGATTTTAGGCGAGCCACAAGGGTAACCTCGGTCTTAGTGGTTTATCTCCCACTAGCTGGCAGTCATGCCATATCATAATCGACTGTACTGAGGCGTTAAAAGATGACCAATGGGCCAGTATAGTGAGCGAGGAGTTTTGTGGACAAGCCACGCTTGCGCATAGGCTTTCACACCAGGGCAAGGTCTGCCGGTTCATAAGTAACGTGGCGGTGCTTGTGTCGTAGCAGAGCTTTGAGCTGTCTTGCAATGCTATAGTACGTAGACAAGCAAGACGGCGAGTTTCTTCTGCGAGGCAAAGTGTTTTGGCTAAAGAAGGATCGTCATTGCCATAAAACGGAAAGATAGTGTCCACGGTATAACGATGGAGTCGAACATAAAATAGGAAGAACGGGCTGTGGTCGGCGGTCTCGCGTTGGGCAGTTCGAAGCGTATGTGATGAACGACAAGACGCCGCCCAGTTTTTGTGATTGGACGCCATGTACATTGACAGCATATTCACCAGTGTTCGGTTTGTGCGTTGAGTAAGGTGATTCGTCTGTGGGTGGTAAGGTGTCGAATGTCGAAGTTCTGAGCCACACATATGAAGCAGTTCCTCGACAACGTCTGCCGTAAACTCGCGGCCACGGTGACTTATTAGGGCTTTACGATGTCCGTGGCGCAGTATATTAGATTGCAAGAAGAAGAAGAATACTGGACCAGCGGTCGCAGATGGCCGGGCGGCTGTCTCGCAGTTGCGCTTAAGATAATCGGCACACACAACAATCCATCGGTTGCCTTAAGCAAGTGCGAAAAAGAACCCACGAGGTCAATGCCAACTTGCTGAAATCAAAAGCACTGGGAGGCCTCAGAGGTTGTAAAAGTCCGGCTGGAGCAGTCGTGAATGATTTATGGGTCTGGAATTGAGTACAATAGAGCCCGTACTGTTCAATTAACTGGCGCCTGCGTGGCCAGTAAACTCGCTCCTGCGTACGAAGGAGCGTTCGCGTCATTTCCAGGTGACCCGAAGTTGCGTCGTCGTGCATGGCGTGCAGAACAGAGGCACAAAGTGTATTCAGAACAACCAGCAAGAAGCGGCAACCTGTGGCCGAGAAGGTCTTGTAAATTAATCCTTGACGAACACAAAAGCGTCCTGTCAAAGTGAATGCTCGTGCGTCAGCAAAGAACGGCTCCAAGCTGACGTCCTTCCGCTGCTCAATTTCAAAAATGGTCTTGTCCGGAAACATTGCAGCAACTCACGCAAATATGCAATCGAAATTGTCAGCATCGCAAAGTGTTTTGATGGGCATCCGCGAAAAGCAGCCAGCGTCAGCGTGCTTCCTGCGGCTCTTGTACGATACCGTGAAGTCATGCTTTTGCAAGTGTAGGACCCAGCGTGCAAGGCGTCCAGGTGGGCCCTGTGACGACTTGGTCATGAATTATTGCACCGGGTTAATGAATTATTGCTTTAGGCTCCTGTGTCACTGGAGCGAATGTGTCTTCAATTTATTATAATTCCAAACAGATTCCTACCACTCATCATAAGATAATATTTACCATTTTGATGTCTCAGCTGGTGAGGAAGCTGAAAGCGAGTTTACATGAAAGCACGTTGAATCAACAAAACGAAAAACGTAGACCACCCCTATCTAACTGTAAACAAACGTACGCTGGACTCACCGGTGAAAATCGTAAATGGGCAGTACAAGTTTGAAGCTGTGACGGTAAACAAACTTGACTTCTGCGGTACATATATTGGATGATGTTTTGATTGTTGGCAAAGCATCATCCTTTGCCGCTGATTTTGACGCTGTATTCGTGTTAATTTCTGAACCAAATCACATGAAAAGCTGTTTTGTGGCATGTTGCCTTTTGTGTGAGTGTGCCGTGGCATTTAGTCACAAATTAGGCGGAAACAAAGAGGGTGAAAACTCGCAGGCTTTGTGGGTGAGATTCCATTGATTTTTCTTCCAGTTTAGTTTGCTTCAATTTTCAACAATGTATATGGTTCAAAAACACAAACTATATCCCCTATACGTTTTTGGAATGAAACGCCTGTGGATGTTGTGTATATGTACAAGTATTTCTCGCCTAGTACTAATTATTTCAAAAACTATTATGACACTACAGCTTGAGTTAACCAAGATAGCTAAATAAGAAGCTAAATCTCGAAAGGAAAATGCTTGAATACCTACTCGTAGCTAAACAAAATATTCTGTAGCTATCAGAGTCCAAAAGAAGCTAGACCTAGCAACAAAATAGCTAAATTGGCAACACTAATGACGGACATTCCAGGAGGCCGCAAAAGTTGATCCCTCCCTTGTCATGAAGTGTCACATCGAATGACGTGAGTATCGACCCATTCGAGGAGACAAATTATAACACATGCTTTTGTGCTGGTAATTATGATCACCTCCATACGCCATACTGTGCGCACAGGTCATCTTCCACAAAGCATTTAAGATATTTCCGTAAAATGCTCTTTGCACCCCATACATCTCTGTATATCCTGAATTTTCCAGGCGGCGTGAGCATGACATTAAGATGAAGTAAAGAAATTGTCTTTGCGTTCGTCTCGGACATGACAACAAACATGACAAGGCAGCATCCCAAAAAAGTAGAATGGGCATAGGATGAAAGAAAAAAAACGTGGAGCTCGCTGAGACTCACTCAATATATTTATTTTTAGCTTAGAGATCATTCTAAATTATACTAGCCAATATTTCCTGAATTATATAACAGCTCTATCAGAGCCTGAGTCAGTCTAAATGAGTCAATATACGAGTAATTTGCCGACCTGCTCCAAGGCAATCAATGAAACAATACTAAAACGAATACACTACGTCTTGTGTTATATTTTTCTCATTTTATCGTGCAAAGTGTACTAAGCACGTTCAATTATTCTCAAACCCTTTCTACCAGTCGCCCAGACGCCACTAACCGATATATTAGTTTACTGTATTATGCCATTTTAGTGACAACCATAAATGTCACGAAGCTCAAGAGACATTGCACATCCTTAACGAGACTTCACGATACTTCGCGAGGAACAATAAAAAAGCTAACAAAATTTTGTAACAAAAGACGCAATACTCAAATGTGTTTATGTACGCCATCTGACTACAGTAAGTCATTTGGCATGGAAGTCTCATAACCAAATCAACGACGCAGTCATGTGAAGTAATCATGGCACCATAAATAGGCACCATATCAGAAGCCACTGTGACCGCATCACAAGATATGACGGGCTGATGCCAGAGAAAGTACAGTACCACGACAGGTGCAGCCGAGTCCAAGAGGCCAAGAATTAGTAGACTAATGCAAGAGATCGAGAAACAAAAGAAGATTGATTTCCCTTTCGAGTCGTCTTAAGCGTATGCATGACGTTATTCCTTTCTCCGAGTAGCGTCACTTTACTCTGATGCACGCGATTTCAGTGCACGTGAAATGAATATGTGAGCACTTCTCACCGTCGAAAGAGAAAGTGTTGCGAGAAATGTTTTTTCGCGGCCGTTTCAACCATGCTCCATGTCGGTCCGTGAATGCGTTTGTACGGGTGCATTTATGTACGCATACGCAAGCAATGTTCCAAAAATTCCGAAGAAGAAAGGTTTGACTCCCCCCTCCCCTTCTTGGCTACGCCCATGTTCGAAAAGTTACGCAAGCGTAATAGCAGAATAATATTAAAATGGCCCACTTAAAACCCATGTGAATCGACTACTTGTCCGCTGCACTCACCAGAATTTAGGATCATCAGCATTGAGAGGCCAAGGGTGACCATGAAGACCGTGCAAGCCATCGAGAGACAGAACCAGAAGGTGTTCTTGCTGACATCCCTTGGCAGCCATAAGAGGACAACAAATGAATAACGTTTAGTACACGTCAAGCGTCTAGATAAATTATCAAGTGTCCAAACACTATTTCGTAATGAGTTATACAGGGTGATTAAGCTCAGAAGCATAAATAGAAATTATAATTAAGCGCTAAGCGTTTCTAATTAGCCCAATATTGTTTTAATTAATTTAGAGTACGTCCAGATGCATTTCCGATCTGCTAGGCTTGACAATTAAAAAGATTGCCTAATAAACTTTTTATATGTTTATTCTAGCAAAACATGTGTCATGGAGATCTTACTGCACTTAGCCAGACATAATGAAAATTTCAATCTGCCCTAAGGTACCTGCGCTGCTTGATTATTTAAATGCGAAGCATTTCTTAGCGAACTACGGCGACTTCGAGCGCATCTATCTATCTATCTATCTATCTATCTATCTATCTATCTATCTATCTATCTATCTATCTATCTAGCCGCCTACGCCTTTTAGCTCTCCTGGCCGTTTGGATAACGGTATCGACTCCAAACTTGGTATGGCATAACATTACTATATGACGACCATATTGGACTAGTCCTAACATGAAAATCACGACATAATATATGTCACAAAATCATGATTTACATTTCATGGTCTTCCTGCTCTTGCGGTGGTTCCGTTTACATGAAATGTTGCAAAACTGGTATGGTATGGCATGATTGCATGGCGAACACAAGCGACAGACCCTAACATAAAAGTCATGACATGCGTGTCATGTAACAACACGACTACATGCCATGCTCATGATGCGCTCTCGGCCATTTTGCTAGCGTCACATATATCAATTTGTAATTACGGTACGTGAATGAATGACAAAGGTATGTGACTGGTGTAAACATGAAAACATGAGAAGCTGTCATGTAACAACATGACTACATGTTACGCTGATGATGCGTTCGTGGCCGTTTCGTAAGCTTCACATATACCAAATTCCGTATTACGTTACGCGAACGGACGACGTAGGTGAATGACACATCCAAACATGATAATCATGATATGCGTGTCATGTAACATCATGATTACATGCTACACTCATGATGCGCTCGTGGCTGTTTCGCTAGCTTCAGATATGCCAAACTTAGTATTACGTGACGTCAATGGATGACGGAGGTTTGTGACTGGTGCAAACATAATAATCGCGAGATGCGTGTCGTGTGAGAACATGACTACATGCCACAGTCAAGGCGCCGATACATTTCGACGTGACGCGGTGCGCGTGCTTGCCGGCGTTCGTTTCGTCACGTCACGCAGGCGTTGGCACACCAGGCACCAGTCCTGCCATTTGCTCACAGTCGTGTGCTGCGTTGCTTTGACGCATGCGCGTTTAAGAGCGTGCAGCATCCCTCCGTCTTGAATAAAGGCAGACGCAGTGTTGTCATGATAACGCATTGGCACTAAATGCAGCATGTCGCATTTCGCGCCAGTTTCCATCGGGCCGCGCCGATGGACGCTGGTCGCGCCGGTCGAGCTTGGCGTCAAACTTCGGAGTGGTCACGTTTTGATAACGTAGCGTTGCTGTCAACGTTACGTTGGATTATATTGGGCCCTTCATTATGCACTCAAGGCCGTTTCGCTAGCTCCACATATAGCGAATTTAGTTTTACGTGACGTAAATGAATGATGAAGGTATATGACTGGTACAAATATGATAATCATCAGACGCGTGTCTTGTAAGAACATGACAACATACCACGTTCATAGCGTGCTCGTGGTCGCTTCGCTAGCTCCACATATACGTAATTTGGCACCACGTGAAGTGAATAGACGACGAAGGTAAACGACACATCCAAACATGATAAGCATGACACGAAGACGTGATAATAAGTCGTGTACGGGATAATTTACCTCCAGCTAGTAACGTTGTGGTGATTTGAAAGTGGCATATCAACCTTTCTTATTCGTGCTTCGCATATCATCGATTCCCACTGTACGTGGGATCTACCAATTTTTTTTCCAGCCTTTGTTTAAAGTGCCGCAAATTCAAGAAATTCCATGTAATTGCCGCGTAACGCATGTAACTTATAGAGCCTTTCAATGTAAAATCTACAAATTATAAAGAATTGCTAACACATGAAGGTCGCTGCAACAGTCTATCGGTTACTACGAAGGATGTTCAGCAATGGTAGGATAGTACCAATAAGAAAAAAAGGCGACATAAAACATAAAAAGTGGCTGTCATGGGCGATTTCGATAAGAAACTGGAGGAAGCTTTCGAATCAGCGCCACTTTTTTTCTTTTTCCTTTTTTTACGGGCCAGAAAAGGACATGGCACCCTCTCAACCTCCACCATGTTTATCGTTTGCCCAAAAAGAAACGAAAAAAAATGCCGGCCTTGCATTGAATGTTGCCTCCGCTACCCTGTCACATTTCGATGTGGCGGCTGCTTTTAAAGCAAAAGCTGTTATGATACCAAAACAAGGGTCGCGTGTGCCATAGTTGTTCGCTGCCGTTGCCGGTGTCCATAACCACTATTACACGAAGCGAAAAATCTCAGTAAATAAAGAACACCAAGGACTCCATGCGATTCCAACTCGAATCCCCAGCATGCCGGCCCCGTATTCTACCACTTAGCCACGCTATTGGTTCAAATTCATCTGCAAACTGGCCTTAGGTAGGCTTGATGTCGGGAACGGCATTGCGTTATTATTAGTAATAAAGCGTTTCAGAACAGCAAAGGAGCAACCAGGTTACATACAATTCGAATCGCGCGACGAGTGGGCTGTCGACTGCTCCAACCCTTTACAACATCTTGATCTTGTTCATCTATTATTGGTGGCGCGCACCCATTAAGGCCGCGTTCACACTGAGCATTCCGGCCGCTGAAAATGCTCCGAATCCGGTTCGGCGGCGGCCAAATCCGCGCCGATCGCTCTCGGACCGATTTTTGCGACGTCTGCCGCCGAATCGGTCACCGCAGACCGATAGGAGCGCTAGTAAAGGAATTTTGAAAAATGGCGGCCAAGCCCTACTCACTTGTTATGCCGCAGTGCACGTAACTGAATGTTGAATTCAATGGGAGTTTAACCTATTTTGTGCCTACTTTGCGTCCGTATTTCGTGGAAGAGGTGACCGAGCTTGCTGTTGGCGTGACCGAGGTTATTGCGGTCTTGCAGAGCAAAACGAACCCGCCAACGCCGCTGGCGTCGGTGGTTTTTTCTGCTCTTCGTGCATTAAAAGACAGCCACTTGCCAGCAAAGTAAGCCACACTGTCTTTTCTTGCTTTCTGCGTACGAGAATCAGCGAAGTATACGCCACCAGATAGCGTAGTGGCGTTTGCGAGCCGCGACAACAACCGGGTGACAGCGCATTCATCCCGCGTTCGCCCCGTGGTAGATGGCATATTCGGCAGCGCTGGGCGCGTCCAGTCGTCACCCCCGGAAAATCTTTTCAGGCCTGCGCACAGCAATCTGACGTCATTTCCGGCCGGCCGACTCTCGGGGAAGCCGCAGCGGCAGCGAGCGCAGCGCGGGCGGCGGTGGTGACGGTTCGGCGGCGTGGTGTTGACGGTGTTTCGCGTTTGTTGCTTTCCGTTGTTGTTTTGCGGCAATTTCGTTTCCGTGCGTGATGCTGGAGTGATGTGACAATGCCGAATAAGTGATGTGTACCCGGATGCACCGGCAACTACAAAACAGGAAAGAAGATACAAGTGTTTTCCTTCCCTAAAGACGCCGACGCTCTCGAACAATGGCTACGCGCCATTCCTAGGAAGGACTTCGTGCCGACTTCGTGCACTAAGGTAAGAATTTGAGATGCTCCTGTTCTTAGCTTGTCGTTGCTTGTTCAGGTAGAAATCACCTATGATGGGAAATACTTGAGCGTGTGGCCGCCGGGCCTCGCGAAGCGCTGACGCCAGCAGTTGATGAGAATCGCCCAGAAAGGCACGTTCGCAGCAAGGATGGTCAGCTGCGCTTTGTTCACTAACAGTGCCGTGGTGTCGTCCATTCTTGCAAGCTCTCGGTGGAAGCGCTTCGTGGAGTGCGGTGACATCACGCTCCCGTGTTTCCTTTCATGTTGCTTGTAC
The DNA here is from genome assembly GCA_013436015.1 of Rhipicephalus annulatus. Classification (NCBI taxonomy): domain Eukaryota; kingdom Metazoa; phylum Arthropoda; class Arachnida; order Ixodida; family Ixodidae; genus Rhipicephalus; species Rhipicephalus annulatus. Next base: position 23,169 of record WOVY01011946.1, read on the forward strand.
CGCTTAGCGCAGCGCTTTTATTTAGATGCTTGCGAAACGTAGGTAGACTTTGTTTTAGCTACACGGACTGTAAACACGGTCATGCAAACGGGAGCGCATTTTTTTCTTTTGAGAAGTGGCGTCTCAGACGTTCTTGAAACGTTTGTGCAGGTGTGCGCGGATCATTTCTACGCTTCATGCATCAAGAAGACGACATCGTACACGGATCCAAGGACAGGGAGAGTTATTGAAGTTGCACTCCCAGTACCACGGTTGCGTCCTGGATCTGTCCCAACGGTATTTCCCGGCTGTCCGTCCTACCTATCAGTACGAGACCAGAGCACGAGAGAAACCCCTGACGCCAAGAGGAGCCGACAAGAAGCCTCCCAACTCGCCCGTGCTGTAGAAGAGTCGCTGGCGTCATATGAAGCGGAGCAAGAACGAGACCGGTTTTCGTCCCTCGAAGAACTAAGGGCTCGCCTGCAAGGGGTGTCAGTGTCTCCGAAGTGGACTGTGATTCATATAGAAGAGTGCTCCATGTTTTTGAACATTATCGACTATCGTGAACCTTGTTTGAATGCGTCATTGACCGTGTTTGCAAACCTTGAAGTCTTTGCCTGCTATCAAGGTTCACCAATCAAGAACCTTGGTAGCGCTGTTGTACCAGACTCAGTTCAAAAAGTAAGTTCCTTGTTGGAAATTTTGAACAACCTGTCGATGCTGTCTGAGGAGCGCTGCACTTATCGCCACCTGGCTCAAGCAATACATTCTCTTCTGGACAAATTGGAAGCCAGCATTGATGAAGGCAAGAAAGAGACGGTGAACTTTATGAAGGAGCAGCTACTACTCCTTTCTGCAAAGCGCATTCAGTATAGCGCACAGGTGATGGTCTTTGCATGCATCTTGCGTACAATATCACCACATGCCTACAAGTTCCTGAGAAGCACAGGTGCACTAACTTTGCCCCACCCAAGCACTATTAGAAATGTGTGCTCGTCTATTCAAATGTGCCCACAAGTTGATTCTTCTGACGACACTTTCCTTCAGTATGTGTCTCAGAGATTCAAACATCTGCAGGCACATGAACACACTGTGACGCTGATGCTTGACGAGATTTGATGCTTGACGAGATTTATATCAAACCTTGTTTAGATTACAAAGGTGGGAACATATGTGGTGCAGCAGTTAACTCCAACGAAGCGGCCACATCGGTGCACGTGTTTATGATACAAAGTTTGCTGAGCGCATTCAAGGAGGTGGCGCGCATTCTTCCGGTAAAAGCCTTACAGGGTGAAGATCTTCATTGCATGCTGAAGAAGGTGATCTTGGGCTTAGAAGAAATTGGATACAGGGTCATAGCCGTTGTCTGTGACAATAACTCGTTGAACAGGAAGGCAATGAAGATGTTTCTGCCAGAACCAAAGCTTAGCCCTGTTTACCCGCATCCGGCAGACCCAGATCGGCCTTTATTTTACGTGGTGGATGCTGTGCATCTATTTAAATGCATAAGAAATAACTGGCTCAACCAGAAAAATGCTGGAACTTGCTTTTTCTACCCACGCTTCGAGCTTTCGAACAATGAAGTTCATCCCGAATGCAAGATGACTGCTTCATTTAAGCATTTGAGAGATTTGCATAAAGAGGAGTCACCCCTGCTTCTGAAGTCTGGGTATGGCTTGACGTCAAAAGCTCTAAATCCAAGCAGCTTTGAACGACAGGACGTCAAACTCGTACTGCAGGTTTTTAATCCGCACGTAGCCGAAGCCCTGGCCGCTCGCAAGGGTCATACTGATTTTCAACATGCTACAGCAACCGCCGAGTCCATGAAAATAATTCTTCGTTGGTGGAGCATTGTCAATGTAAAGACACCTGGTAAGGGCTTCCATCACCGTAATGTTTACGAAGAGCCCATGTCAAACCACACAGATGACCCAAAGGCAAGCTTTCTAAGCGCTTTTATCACATGGCTCGATGTGTGGGAATTTTATAGGCACGACACCGGAGTACTTACCCAGGAGACAGTGAGTGCCTTGAGGCTCTCTGCTCAATCCCTTTTGGCATTGGTGAAGTACTGCGTTAGTGAACTTCACTTTAAGTATATTCTGCTAGGGAAAGTCCAGACGGATACCCTCGAGAGTCGCTTTGGACAGTACAGGCAGATGGCTGGTGGGCAGTATCACATATCTGTTCGCCAGCTTTGCGAAACCGAGGGAAGGATTCGCCTTCAAAATGCCCTTCCAAGGATGAGCAACGATGATCTCAGAGGCATCGAAGAGACGGACAGTGTCAGGGATGCGGGCACTTCTTTTAGTGTTCATGTTAGCGATGCTGACCTTGATGACCTCAGAGCACAAATGCCGGTGATTGGTTATGTTGGTGGGTATTGTGCACACGCTGCAATGAAAGTTCTCAAGTGTGAAAGCTGCCAGAGGCAGTTGGTCGTTACCCGAAATACGGCCGAAACAGGAGAGGACACCCATTCTTTAATCGCACAACTGGATCGGGGTGGCCTCAAATTTCCTTCTGCTCTTGTAATCACAGTAGTTATGTACACGGAGGTTGTAGTTAGAAAGCTCATGACGGAAAGTACCTCTATCCAGTTTCTCCATGGGCCGAACCAAAAGAATGTCGTTCGGCAACTTACACTGGACTCTCTGCCAAGGCTTGAGGACATAGATACGTGTGAAAACGGGCACACCTACGAGCTCCTCATCACATTGGTTGCAAACTGTGCAGCAAATATAATGCTCAACAACTTGTGCAAGCAAAGGAACAATCTTTTACGCATTGAAAAAGATCAGAAGGCGAAAAATAGAAAGGCCCGAATTTTTCTTGGAAAGTAATTTTCCAAGCGTCGCGTCTTTCTCTTCACATTTATTCTTGTGAAACTGCACAGAGTGTATTTGATTGCATGTCATGACTTGATTTCCTTGGTATACTTCTGCCTTATGTAAAATGAGCCTTGTTTCTAGTTTTGTATCTCTTTACAAGTTGTTAGCTTTTAAAAGTGCTGTACTTTTTTTCTTTTTTTTTAACTCGAACTGCCTCGGTGCCTACTGTAGCAGTTGTACAGTCCGTTTTGGTACCTAAGCTGTGTACACTTTCCTTGTGCACTCTGTGTACAGACATGTTGTGCACTGTGATTTGTTTTTTTAGATTTTTGTTTGATTTTTTCCCTAGGACATGCACCTACCTGTGGCAGTACAATTACTTTTCTTTCTGTCATTTATCATGCTGTGGACCACAATTTAGTCACCAGTGTTCTTATGTATTGTATTTTTTGGCAAGTGTTTGAACCTGATACCTTGTGTTGCTACTGCTACTATGATAAACGAATGGTATGTTTTCCTCTAACCTACAATTTAAATGAAAGTGTGCTTTTTCTGTTCCAAAGCTCGGGGATGTTTTTGCTGTTACAATCTGTTTTGTTTTGAGTTTTATGTGGCAAGATATTGTGTTTTGTACTTTTGGCATATTTTCAGCATTAAGGGCAACATCTTGTGTTGCCTGTCGTCTGCCTGGACCGAGAACAATGCGCACTGTGATATTTGTACAGACGGCGTCCGGCTGTGATAAATAAATATGCATTATTCCATTCACGATATTCATTATTTCTTGATACCTTGATAAGTTCCCCAACCGCGGTGGCTCAGTGACTAAGGCGTAGCGCTGCTGAGCACTAGGGCGCGGTTTCGATACCCGGCTGCGGCGGCCGCATTTCTGATGGAGGCGAAAAGCAAAAACGCCCGTGTGTACGAGATTTCGGCACACAATAAAGATTCCCAGGTAGTCAAACTTGATCCTGAGCCCTCCCTTACGGCGCGCTTCATCGCCTGCGTTGCGTCGGCGCGTTAAACCATACAATCAATCGATACCTTGATAAATCGTGCGGACATGGTGTCAAGGCACCTCGCCCGAGTCGGTAGGCGTGAACGGCGCTCGCGGCAAGCGCTCCCGGCTGGCGCAGCCACCCAGCGAAGGGCGGCCGGCCGGCCGGCGCGATGTGACGTCGTCGACGTCACGTCACGTGACGCGCAGGCCTGAAAAGCTTCCGGGGGTGACGGTCCAGTGCGAACGACACTGCGTTTCGGCGGCAGGGGAATTTCGGTCGCTGTAAAAAGCAGATGTTTCAGCGTGAACTAGGCATAAGGGTGATTGTGGGGTCTAGAAAATCTACTGGCAGAATTTCTCATTGTCGTCACCCACAACCGCCCCGCCGCGGTGGTCTAGTGGCTAAGGTACTCGGCTGCTGACCCGCAGGGCGCGGGTTCGAATCTCGGCTGCGGCGGCTGCATTTCCGATGGAGGCGGAAATGTTGTAGGCCCGTGTACTCAGATTTGGGTGCACGTTAAAGAACCCCAGGTGGTCTAAATTTCCGGAGCCCTCCACTACGGCGTCTCTCATAATCATATAGTGGTTTTGGGACGTTAAACCCCACATATCAATCAATCAATCACCCAAAACACGAAAAATTGTAGGAAGTTTCTTGCAAGTGTGCAGTGGGTACCACGCTTCTCTAATGAAAGACAAAGGATGGTATAGTAAATAGTAAATGCCCGCCTACTATACAATTATTTATGGCCTAGCGCTTACCCTGCAAGTGTGCTTGCAGCAGCTACCCATGGTGTGTTAAATAAGGCTATGAAAGGCCGCTCTACCAGCTTTCGCTGCGACAGTGCTGCATGGAGTTCTTTCATAACACTTTTGTTTTCGTTTTCGGAAATATATTCTGACTTCCTTCATACGGCTGAGAACAATACTGTGCTAATTGGAGACGTGTAGCGGTCATAATTATCTTTATTGCTGGCTGCTTTGTAGCTGAAACACCGTGTACTGTTAGAGGTAGGACACGAGATTAAGTTTTAGAGACATTTTATACTTTTGGCAGAAAAGTTCATTGTTTTAGCGGCTGTTGCATCTACAAAATTAAAAGTTGGACCTAATGTCTGAATCTTTACGGTGAGTTGTTCAATAGTGCCTCAAAACACAATGTGTGGGAACACATATAGTTAGAAATAGCTGTGATCGGCAGAACTATTAACACCTTTAACCTAGTCTCCGAAATAATACTGACACCTTAGAACTCGGCAGTAAATTATGAGGTGGGCTTGAAGATTCCCTGAGAAAACTTTAATAATTATGTGTAATCTCAATTTAGGTAGCGAATATTGCCTTCAAATGCGTCGGCGTTGCCGAGTGTTCGAAGCGTTTTCCACTATTTTTGGGCCTGCGTAGTTTTTGTTGCTGCTGCGAAATTGTCGGCCATTTTGGTTTTCGGTTTGTTTTTTTTTAGGTTCATAATGACAATTCCAAGTGTTCGAAACGTTATCCCGACATCAAGTTCTGCATACGATCCTGTTTGCATATTTGTATTCATAAGGCGCAATTTAAAATATATATTTTTGTAAAGTGGGACGCGTTCTACCCGTGCTTATGTACATTCACGCATGTGTATGTATGGGTGCACATACATACACACATATACGATGAACAGTGTGAAGAAAGGGGCAAGTAGTGTGTCTTGAACTTCCGTAACGACGCCCCATGCTATGCTACTGCTTTATGCCTGCGTTTCTAACTGATTTCAGAAGCAAAGCCTTCATCAGGCTGTATAGCGTTTGCTTTGATTTCTGTTCACGTACTGACACAAAACCAACTTTGACCACGTGGACATATTTAACGTGCATCCAAGCTTCCTGCCACGTTACCCCCATAAAAGGGTGGTCGCCATGGCTGGAAATCCAACCTTTGACCTGGAGGACAGCGGCGTAACAGCGAAGGCAACCGGATGTTGCTGTGAATGTGACCGATTGTATGTTTCGTTGCCTATTATGGAGAGAATAAAAAATAGCACGCCGCACAACAGAATTTCAACTGACGCTTAACACAAACAATTATTGATATAGAGCAGATGAGAGACAGGGAAATTGGAAGAAATATATTAGACATGAAGGAGGGACCGATTGAAGAGAAGTTGAACAGGTGCGCAGCAAATATTTAGATGACAGCGCAATACAAACACCAATCACTATTTAAGTCATTTTTTGTAGTTCTATGGCAGCCTTACACGTTAGCACGTGATACCAACGTTTTCCAATGAAATTAAAATCTCGATGAATTTTTCAGTGCGATTATCAACAGCGCCTGCGAGAAGTGCGCTGTGTAACGTAAACACCCTGCATGCGTGCCATTAACTATTACTACTTCGGGAGTTTTTCGATACCCCATTTTCCCGCTTTCATATCCGCGATGGAAATCAACCTGTAAATGTAAATTTTAACAGCACAGTTGTCACATGAAATAGATCAATCTCGTGGTTTACGTAGGCTTGGAAAGTCCCAAACAGGGCATGCATGCGATGCCTGGGCCCCACCACTTAATTCGCAATTTCTGTGCTAGTTCGTCGCATATGACACCCCACCTTTTACGGTGTCCTTAGTTTTGCGTATTTCGAGGAATGAACTAGCTTACATTGCACCTGTAGCGCAAATTCATCATCGACATTCTTCATGTTCTTTTTAAGAAAAGCTGTGTGCATAGCAGGAAGTGCATCTATACGTATTCTTTAAATTTTCTTTTGGCGAAATTAGGCTTCAAAATAAAAAATTCATTCCGCTAGACCGAACAAGTTGCCCTGGGTTGCGCTAGTATTGTAGCTGCACCGACAAGCACATTTCACGTGAGAATACTTTAAACAGCTCGTACTTGACGAATCAGTACTGCATGCGCACAATTATTACAAATTCCTGTTTGAAATACTTACTCGGCCTGTCCTCTGCCTGTGAGATGAGTAAAACAAGCGTATATGTGAAGAGGTTGCATTTTATCGCAGCTTCATTAATGTGAAGTTGCATTTTCTGGAAACGGAGCCTCCATATGAAGAAAGCATGCCATAAGTAGTTCACTATTTTGTTCCCAATAAGTGCTTAAATTGAATTCCTTGCACTCATGTTCACCATTCATTATTTGTGGACCTAGTGACTTTGGTTTCAAATATTCGCAACAGGGCCTTTTGGCGCAAGGAGCTATATTTTAAGAAAAAAAGCAGATACGTGGCCTTGTAGTGACACGTGGCTTTTTAGTAGAAATGGGGCCACGTACGCGTTCAAAACTTCATGTCATATGTTTGGATGGTCTGTGTGCAAAAGTAAACCAGTAGTGCGCCTCCAACTATTGCCTTCCCCTCTTTTATTCTTACCCATTCATCTACCAGAAGTGTGCATCTACGCATAAAATTAACTTGGCAATATGATTACAGTAATACGTTCGCGCTTGTCAAGGGTAAGTTTAACTCATACTGTACACTCAGTGCATCGGTAATCCAAAATCTCATCATATACTCAGAAATGAGGGTTCATGGCCAAATGCTCAATAAGAGGAACAGGGTTGCTTCAGAATAAATTCTCCAAATAACTTACGTGCTCCGCTTGTGACCGACATACCTGTGAGAAGGCGTATATGCATATGTATTTCAAGTCTCCACTTACAGGTATTCATCTATTATAGCCTCGGTGATGCAAAGGCATCACCGAGGCTATATTGTATGTCAGACTGAATGACGTATACCGAATTTCTTGACCATCTAGTCTTTCTTTTTTTCGCGTACGCTAGAAGGATGGCAAAAGGTAGTTATGAGTGAAGAATCCACCCTATTGAGCCACTACATGAGTCGAATATGTGACACAGTGCTGAACAGCCGGACACATTATATTTATAGAGTCATAACATCTGTCAAAAAAGAATCAACAACACACAGATCTTTTACTCAGACAAAGCGTACTACATACTTTGAACTCTTTACTCATACACAGAGATAATATGAGCGTGTATTTACGCGACTAATTATCCAGCTGCCTAAAAACACAGGGCTCCTTTCAGTTGAATGCAAAATCTCAAATAAATTTCACAACGTCAGAGGCGGCTGAAATCAGAATCAATGTAGCGTTTCCAAGCAGTGAGCTTCCAGGAGGGTTGTAATTGTAATATAATTGAGCTGAGGCAGTCCGCAATGTGGAGGCTATAAATTTGGCAAGCAATATTCTGTTTTGTCGCATAGAGGCGTTTGTGTATCGACAAAGCTGCTTACACGACCATGCATATTAACAGCCTGGCACATTGATGTTGCGTAAAGTTAAACGAGCTTAAGCACGCAGTTAACAAAAATGAAAAAAGATAACAGGGTATGGTTGTGGAAACAATTCGGCTGCTACGCATATATTATACTACTGCGGTGTGAGGAAAAAATAGCAGAGCTAACGGCGTTGTCCGGCATGTCTATAGCCTTTCACCTTCACTCACCTTCACAAAACTATGCTATACCCTTTCTCATCTTTCTTCCTGCTCCCCCTCAAATCTCTATTGCTGAAGGTAATTCTTATTTGGGTTTAAAACCACCGTATGAATATGAGAGATGCCGTAGTGCAGGGCTCCAGAAATTTCGATCACATGGGCTTCTTCACTGTGCCCCTAAATTTATGCACATGGGCCTCAAGCATTTTCGCCTTCATCGGAAATGCGGCCGCAATTCAATCTCGTGGCGTGCAGTTCAGCGGCCGAGTGCCTTAGCCATTAGACCACCATAGCTGTTTTGCTTTCCTGCAATGCCTGACCCTCTCCCCTCGTTCTTGCCCTCCTCAGCTTCACATGATTCCTCGTCAATCTCACTTTTCTTTCCAACCTTATCGTATGCATCAGGGGTCCCTCTCATATGAAGGATCTCTCCCCGTTTCTCAAACAATATTTAATATGTATCTTAATGAGCCTTAAACCAGCAATGAACAGCTGTCCACACCAGAGGGCGACATGGCGGGCAATTCAGGTCAACTGACGGCTTTCTTCATGGATGTTTCTGGTTCATCAGCATTACGGCGTCTCTCATAACCTTATGGTGCTTTTGAGACGTTAAGCCCCACATATCAATCAATCAATCAATCTGGCTCATCAGCATGTCTTGAGGGTTCCAGTTGGTTTATTCTATGTAGTAATCAGTTTGCTCAAATACAAAATTATATCAAAAAGAAGGAGCACAAAAAAGGTCGAGCGCGAACCGCCAGCTGTTTTTGTTGACAGTATCATCCTTTGAATAGGGGAACAGAACAAAGCCGTGCAAGACGTACCGAAGAACATCACGGGCTAACGCGCCTTATTCGTCAGAAAGGACACGTCTGCGTCGTATAGCGTTACCAAGGCCTCACACAACTATCATTTTAGAGGCGAAGCTCCTTTTAGCGGCACCCGTTCGTCCCTCGTAGCCGTTGGAGTAGTGTGTAACAAGCATACCATTTTGACCTTCAAGGTGGTGCCAGTGAGATTTCTCTGGTACGTTGTTGAACAATAAAAGATAGTGCTCCATGTACATAACAATGGCTGCTAAGGGGGAATGAGAGACAGGAGAATTCGGCTATTAGTTAACGCGCAAGCTGCGAATTTTTATTGTTAAACAACGCACAGAAGACAAGAAAGGGTTGCTACGTTATACTCGCTGGGCATAACCTCCTTGGTTTTAGAAAGGTTTAGCGAGCGTTGGGCCACAGTGCCATGAATACAGTGAACTAGTATATACCATGAACTAGAGGTGGTTAAAGGTGGGAAGTAGACACGAAGCACAAGCCGTAAGAAAGTGTGCGTGTGCCTCCTCTCGTTCAGTCCTTGGAATGTCCGCTGGATGGCGGTGCTTCTATATGAGGAATATATGATGGAAAGATGCGAGATGGTGGTACTTGGAGGGTTGAATAGGTGGGTGAACGGACACACAGGCAGATGCACGGACGGACGCATGGATGGCTGCACGGGCGGATTGACGCATGGACGGACGCAGGGGTGGATGCACACATGAACGTGCGGATGCATGAACAGACACATGCACGAACGGGCATTTGGACGCACGGGCGGCCACACAGACGCACGCATTGATGGACGAAAGCAAGAACGAATGAACGGACGGATGCTTCGCCCCACTATCCATCATTCACTTTGTGGATATGCTGCCGTTTTTTTTTCGTGTTGATGAAGAATGCTTCCGAAACCTTACTAGCAAACGTGTTTTTGCTATGCCCCAGTATCCTAGTCTGCTGAAATCGTGCTTCATATCCACTGGGTGTGCAGTGGAGCGGCAAATGAGCCATTTCACTATTTTTCATTGACAACTAATGTTCACGTGCGTGGTAGTGTACACAGCGGCTTGTTAGGCTAACATAAAATTTACTGCAGGAAAGGATATTCTCGTACACCACTTCAACATTTCATTGCACCACTGGGCTTACATGCTTCTTGCTACACAGGCAAACGCGATCGACGCCACTAGAAATTCGTGAGCAGCACTTCGAAAGCTTCTTGGGTGCTGAAAATGTCATCCCGGTTGGAAAACTCTGTGGCGGTTGGCAACCTTGTTCACGTTGAGTGTCACCTGGTGTAAATAGGTTAACACTATCTACTATCAGCTTCTCACGCCCACTGGAAGAGCCTTTTAGTCACGGCTTCCACGAGTGCCCTTTTAGCTTATCTAGGAGAAATTCAGCCACCGCCACCAACATAGACTGTGGGAACCCACTTTCTTTAAGTCGTCCAATCTGATCACGGAAGCTGGCTAGCCACTCATGCGAGCACGACTTCACCGGCACTAATTTTAAATACAGTGACGCGATCACGCTTAGAATGTGAGAATGTGTATGGTATGTGCTTCACTCTAGCGCACGGACAGTGCGCATCACTAGTATGCTGACGCTTGAAAATAAAAAATTCTAAAAACTGAAGTGCTTTTTCCTGCAGAAGCTCGTCAGTACAAGGTGCAGCGTCGCGGTCAATATCGTGGTCAATATATGCTAAAAAAATGCCGCGAAAACAATATTCAATACAATATTGAACTCAATAATCAATACAATACAATACAATATTCAATACCAGGGGCAACACAATATTCAATACATATGCCTTCTTTCTGCAGGTACACACACCTTTAAAAACTTATGAGTTCGTTTCTGATAATACTTTAAAAGCAACATGAGTTTATCAACACTCAGACGTAAGGAGCTTTGGAGCTGGTGCTCAATAATTTTTAGTAGGGAAGAGTGTGCTAGCTTACACATGTAGCCCAAAGCATGCCAACTCGTTGGTGCAATGCGAAGTGGGAGTGGTGTACAAGCTCCTCCGCCGTCTGGCTAAAATCAAAAGTGGGAAGTGGGGATTCCGCCTTCATGCGGCAAATTTGTTGTTGCCAAACAAGACTTTGCGTAAATAATTGCGCATGGGAAACCAGCTGTAAATGGCTGATTTTTCTGTTTTCTTCGCAGCTTGTGGATGTGAAGTATGGTTTCAGCAGCCTAAGATACTGGGGCATAGCAAAAACATGTGTGTTTTTGAGGTTTTGGAAGCATTATTCATCAACATGAAAGGTGACAGTGGTGTGAGTGAGGCCTCGAAATCGTTTCACGGTGCAGAAGCATCCTTATCAATGAAGAAGGTGTGTTAGTACGGGATTTTTCTCGGCAGGTCTGCGCAGCTATGTTCGGTTTTCCTATTTAACCAGCAATTGACCATCAAATAAAACAGTTGGTAGCTTGCGCTCAATCTGTTTAGTGTCCTTTTGTAGTTTAGTGCAGTTTTTACTGCATTTTTCTGTTTCAAAGTATATTTTTACGGGCCCATAGTTGCCAGTGAACGTGTTCTTCACAGTTAGAAAGGACTCTACGTGGTGACGGCAGTTGCTTCCCATATCAGCACGCGTATTTCAGTCACTCGGGAGATTCATATGGACGTTTTTGTAATCACTATACTAAAACCCTTACGTAAAAGACCAGACCATCCTTGGCAAAAGGGCAGCTGCAGAAATACTGAAAAACTTTTCTCTATCATTTTTTTGTTTCGCATGTTACAGCGCTACTTTTTGCGTACAGTGCTCCAGTGCTTGCTATATCTTGCAAAATAATGGTTTATTTACATGAATGAAGTACTCTCACACAACGCACCTTATACTAGTAGGCGCCAAATTATGGCATGAGGCAGAACGCTTGATCTCTACATAGGGCGGTACGCGAGAGCTTCTTTGTATTAGTAACAAGAGAAAGGGCTGTCTTGTGATAGAAAGAACAACTCCTGAAGCAGTTACGCTGATGCTCTATTTAAAAGGTCAGTCGTTACTGTTTTAGACAATACTGTCCTGATACGAAGAAGCCAACAAAACTCCGCTTTATATTATAACGCAAGGAAGCAACCTTAGTACCTGTAAAGTTAAGGATAAGCTTTGTTATATATGGTAGCATTAGAGCTATGCCTATTAATGTACATGCGTTATGTAACCATATGGCTCAGGGACTTCAGTATGAACGATTCTCACTTACTCCTCGTGGTGCCGGTCACTGGTGGTGACACATCTGCAAAACAGAAATAAATAGTTTTCGCCACATTTATTTTAAAATACTGGCTAGCGCTGTCATTATTATAAGAATTAAATTATATCATGCACTTGCAATTATTTCGATGCAAAAAACACGCGTAAAGACCCTCCCGGCCAATTTTAGCCGCGGATGTCGTCTTTAAACACCGTTATGGACAGGTATATGTATATATGAAGAGAATTAAGAATATATTTTTCGAAGCGCAGAATCAAACGGGACACCTCTTGTTCCGCAGCGTGCAGCGCTAGCCAATGAGCCACAAAAGTGCGCATCAGCCGTCCTATAGGGACCGCTACGTGTTTTCGTACACCATTCACTGTTGACGGTATCTCTGTCTCGGGGGGAATATCTGCACGTTCTCAGCTTTTCCAGCGAGATGGTGCGAAGAGCGTGCTTGGCAGCCCGCTCATGTACTTTACTCCACGGTGCGTGCGAGGTAACCCTCGCGCGAGCCTACCTCGCGGTGGTAGGAAATTGTACGTATTCGGTTTTCACTGAATACGATGGCATTGTGATTGTGGGGCCCAGGATTGTCGCTTTGCTCGCTGAAGCCTCTCCATTTCCGAAAGGAACACGCTTTTCAAACACAGCGACGTGACAACTGTGTCATTAGTTAATTCACGCACATGCTGTGTATACCTGTGCCGCTGTCTGTATACGTTTTTTGCGTTCTTTGCGTTTTAAAAGCGTCTTGAGAGTTGAGGTGTGAACGCTGTTAGCTTGACCTCGACAAGTATGTGATATTTTGGTGCACTCAATATTTTTTAGCAGCGTGCTGCATGTTTTTGATTTGGTAGCCATTTTCACGCGACATTCCAATTTGTTGCTATCGCATTCATTGCTTCGCCCAAGTGGCGAAACTGTCTGTTTTACATTATACTGTCCCCCCTAATCTAAGGTACAAATATTACCTCATATTCCTCTAGTGTACCACCTCCCATAGTTTCGAGCTCCGAACGTTAAGGTGATTGCAGGGCTGCTAAACCACTTCCGATAATTTGAACATGAAAGTGCTTTTTAATGGGTCCACCAAAACTTTTTTATCGTTTTGCGTCCCAAAAATACTTCAACAAATGCAATTGATCAGATGGCAAAAAAAAACATGAACAGGAAAAATGTTTCGTACATTGTAATATAACAAACGACATCCAGGACTATGGTCATCACGGATGCTGTAACCAACAATTTTCTTTCTTTTTTTCACACACGAAAGCTTCACCACATAATATTCATCTTGCACACTATACTGCCATAGTGATATTGGTTCTCTGGTGGTGTCGCCATATGGGAGTGAAGTGAAGGGAAGGAATTTGTGTTCTTCTCAACTAGCTAAGAAACTCACCGTTGCTTCATGGCCACGGCTGTCTCCTTTGGCATCTACCTAGTTTGTTCAGGCGTCAGCTACTAAGAGCTCCCCGAAACTTTAATCTTGATCATAAACGTTAGTCGTTGGAATGGGTTTGCACTACGAAGTGTCAACGTGAATGTGTCCACATCAAGCGCTGCTATAGCTATACAACTGTGAAGTAATGAATAAGATAGCAAAGAATTGAAATGTAATGGAAAATAATAATGCTGGCACCTAATACTTTTGCTTCCAGAATCACGTATCTATACAAAACGCCGGTGTAAGAAAATACGGCTGCTCCCGGTAGAACGCTTTTGGCAGTATCTTCCCGTTAAGCGCGTAGCGCATAGAAGTGTACCTTACCACCCGCTTATACCGCTTATGATCTATCCATCGAATCAAAGTTCACAGGTGCTGCTCAAACAACACCTTCACGCCCCTGCGTCTCTTGGAACTTCTTGGAGACTGGCGAGGTATTTCTTCCCTGCTTCAACGGCATTCGACGCCAGGCGTCAGGCGTCAGACAATGCTAACACAAACGTACCTCCCGAGTGACAGAGATGGGCCGACTGGTCTGATATCTGCTTCAGCCACGCTCATCGCCCTCCCCCCTTGCATGCTTTTACCCACGCCTAGGACAAACAAGGCGCGGGGGGGAGGGGGTTTGCTATCGACCTCGCCTTTATGCGGAACATGAGGGGGACAATGATGCCAAGAATCAATCGAGAGAGTTCATATGAATGCTATAGATATAAAAGACACGCGTATCAGGCCAAATATATTATGGGTGATGTGGCACTGCACAAGTTATGTATGCCTTCGTGGAGCTGCCTCTTTTATTACATTGAATTTAAGAGAATCTTGATGCATGTCAGGAAATTACAGAAACCGTGTTTTGTTGACATTTTTCGCTTTATTATTAGTTCTCGGTTAATAATTATCGACTTTACAGAATCAGAACCTACGCAAAAGTAAAGAATTCTGCGTTAAATTACACACCATAAAGTTTTTCATGTGAACAAGATTTCTGCGTGAGCTCTTCCGCATCCAGCGTTAGTGGCAAGCAACTGCACATCTACCTTCATGCTCGATGGCGCAAGTGGGCTAAACGGCATACACAAATGAGGCTGGTCTTAATTTAGATTGATTGATATGTGAGGTTTAACGTCTCAAAACCATGATATGATTATGATAGACGCCATAGTGGAGAGCTCCGGAAATATCGACCACCTGGGGTTCTTTAACGTGCACTCAAATCTGAGGACATGGGCCCCACAAAATTTCTGCCTCCATCGAAAATGCAGCCGCACCAGCCGGGATTCGATCCGGCGACCTGCGGATCAGCAGCTGAGTACCTTAGCCATAAGACCACCGCGGTGGGGCAAAATGCAGCTGGTCTGAAAGTATGAAGAAGTGCATGAACTAGTTACCGAGTATATGAAATATTCTAGAAACATACCTTGCGTTGGACCGGAGAAGCTTGGTTCTACAAATAAAAAAACAGGACTTGATATTTAAAGTTGCATGAGATTACACCTGATAAGGCACCTTACGCATCCCCATCGTCCTATTATCCATGACCATCGTAGCACGAAGAATGGAAAGAACGTGGTATCTGCGAGTTGCAAACTTTGCTCCGGAACCACATGAATATTCCCGTTGAAATATTTCAAGCGATTACCTACGATCAGTGCCAAGAAGATGACCTGAAACCTCTCGTCTCGCTTAGCGAAAAAAAAAACGCGTAAAGAAAATCCACAAAATGCTGTAAACATCTAAGCCGTATCTTCCAATCATGTGCGGCAAGGAAAAGTGTTAAGCTGAGTGTCAAGTTGCCACTTTTTTAAGAGCCCTCTGTTCATAACGGAGAACGTACCCACATTTTGAAGTATAAGGCCACCCCATAACGTCATAAAGCGTGCAAACTTGGGCGAGTGGGTAGGACATATTTGAATATCCTGTTTGAGCGTTGAGAGGTAATAGATAAGCACCACTCACAGGCCACGGGTGAAACGCTTGAAGCATATCACTTAAGCAAGTTTGACGGTACATGTAGAAGTTCCCCGTCAGTCGCGCTAATGCATGCATAAAGAGGTTGCGTATCTGGATCATTTTTAAGCTATGTTTTGTTGAATCAACAAGAGATAAAATTTTTCTCACATTGTTTCGCAGTACTTGTAAACCGCACCCTTCAAAGCATGTTCATTATTATATTTTTTGCCTATATATGTACACCACTCCGCTAATAAATAATTGTTGAAATTCAGCACTCTTTTTTTCCTTGTTTTTTTTTGCTTCCATAGTTACATTGTAACTACTTTTGAGTTGCGCTGTTCCTATCTTCAGTCACCCAGTAAACGCACTGATAGATTGATATGTGGAGTTTGACGTCCCAAAACTACTATATGCTTATGAAAGACGCCGTAGTAAAAGGCACCATAAGTTTCGACCACCTGGGGTTTTTCACATGCGGCCAAATGTGAGCCCATGAGCCTACAGCATTTTCGCCTCCATCGAAAGAGTAGGTGCCACAGCCGGGATTCGATTCTGCGACCGGGTGTCTACAGCCAAATACCTTAGGCACCGTAATAAACGCATGGGTCAATATTAATATGCCGAAAATGGAAGATGTTGTTCCCGCACCAGAAAACAAGGCTGTGGCCAGCGGTGCGATTTTGTATAAGATGAATGCGCAATATTCGGTACAAGTATTGCCTAAAGTGCAAGTAATGCTGAATACACTTGGCGCAAGATTTTCAGCAGCGATGTCTTGGACGACCACGCAGACTCGCCTAGAAACGCAAGCTCTCCCCCCGTATACGGAATTTCTTATTTATAAGAAGCTTTTTCACTCCTATTTAGAGTACTATAATTTTGTATGGCAATCTGCTACTTTAACGAATTTACGAATGCTACACTAAATTTAGAAAGAAAATTGATGCACATATTTTTTCACCCACTAGGGATGATCGCCTTGGCATTACTTTTAATAAGCATCATATTTTACAGGCACCTTGTCACTATTTCTTTAGTCTCTCCATATGTTATGCGGAGGAGAAATTAAATTTCCTAACTAAATTACTTTGCTTAGAATACAAGCTTCAAACATATCCTGTTTGTCCTCCTGAAAATTCAAAGTAACCTACTAACGAAGCTATTACGGGGCACCAATATTAAAACATAAGCTTCCAGAGTTATTAAACTTACGCAGCGGTATTTAGGTTCACTGATAAGATTCTCGAAAACTGCACACGTTTCCTCATTTTTAACTGTATCATTTTTTAGCGATGCAAAGACACATTGAGCCTACCTATTCACGAATATTTCTATCGAGCCGCCTCCGTCTGGGAGCCCTCGTGGTCACGTCATTGGCTAGATTTAGGCCATAACCGGCATAGGAGAGTAGAAAGGCTTGACGAATCTGTCTGCTGGATTATAACATGAATAGCATGAAAACCCTGTCACGTACATCACCAAAACCGATACACGTGAGACACACATCTGCGTACGACGGTCCGCACTTTGTGGCTGTGCGTCACATGTGATTAATAATTTATATGTACTTACTAGCGGCGAGAGGAGACATCAGCAATTTAGGTGGGAGAGCTTTAAGAGAAACCTGCATTGGTACGTTGAGCCGATATTGCAAAGAATAAAGATCAGACTCCGAGCAGGAGTCCAGCCAGAGAATTCTGCATGGCTTTCAAGAGATTCACAGCATGATCACGCCAGCTCATGTAACTACTTTAGTAAAAAGCATCATGCAGGTGCAATGTCTTCGCAACTTGAACTGTGGCTACAGCGCTGGCCATCTATTTTGAGAACACAGCAACACACATATGCACTCTCAATATGAGGCGTCAGGTCGGGTTACCCGTCAGTTGTAGTTCCTGCGAATGCTTTCATGTCAGTGTAATAAACATTACACTTCTAATGACTTAGTAAGCTTATATTGATGCGCTGCCCTACCCGAAAGGGATACGCTAAGCATAGTTACATATAGTATTTACATAATCACAACATAAAGTGGGCTTCATTTATAAATACTTTCATGTGTGCTATAACTTGTGTGCTTATGTTACGTCAGAACAATAGTTACTCTTTAAACAACAGTGTAGTCGACTTTCCTGGTAAGCCGAAGTTATTTATTTGTGAAACCCTCAGGGTACATTTGTACATTGTGTAGGGGAGGAGAGGAAATATAGTTCAACAGCAAAACAATTACGCGATCATGTAAACATATTGCTGTGAAGATAAATATAATGGTAAATATTACATGGGAGCAGTACACTTTATTAAATGACAACTGGACTCAAAGCGACCACAGTGCAATAAACAGCCAATAATGCTTACGCCCAATAGTACACTTCATGATAGCAAGTTTATTAGTGCATCCTTAAAGCGAGTGAATTCAGTGATGGTTACTAATGATGCAGGTGGATCATTCCAACCTACTGAGCACTTAGGATGTACCTACAACTACTTGCAATCTACTGAAGTCTTAGATGTACGTACAACCACCACACCTGCAAAGAGACGTTGATCTATCTGCTGAAACTTGGCTGCAATTTATCGTCACAAGTTTCTTCTTTTTTTGTAACATAAGCTGTAATTTATTCGTAATTAATTCTATTTCCAGTGCAATTGCGCTTCATTGTTGAAGATAACACTGTTAATTCATGCTTTTTCCCTCTCATTTTCTTGCTGCTGATTTACGCAGTTGATAAGGTTGTTGATGTGCTCTGTAAGTAGCTTTGGAAGCTCGCCAAACTGTATTTCGGGGGATTCGGGCCGGTCGAGCTGCACCTGCTCTTTTTCTCCCGAGCTTTCTTATCTTCCTTAAGTAAAATGAGAAATACATTGTTACGTTTTCTGGAGGCAGTCGTACAGCAGGTCTTCTGCCACACAACATGCTTCTGCTACACACAACATGTCACACAACCAAACATGGCGTTTGGATCAGATGCGCTTCTTGCCATGGGGTTCTACCATGGGGTTGCGCCACACGCTTGCGCTGTGCTTTATAGTCAACCGAATTTAAATAGTTGATGCGCGTACACGCTGTAAAAGTGCAACAGGAGAAAGCGATCATGCTTCCTCACGGCAGGTCAAAAGGCATGCTCACGGGAGCAGCCAGCGCGTGGCTCTATAGCAGCCGTTGGTTTGACGATGCGTGCTGAAAGTTATGACGTGCGCATAGTGTAGCTTCTTCCTGCATTGTGACCCTTCCCTGTGTAGCTTCCACCCAGCGTCTTTATTTATTTTAATACGAGTGCAAACGCGTGCTCCTCAATGGTGGCCGTCGGTACGCGAGATGCTTGGCGGCCTTCGTGGCTGATGGTTGAACGCTAGTCAATCTGGGCTCCGTCCACGGATTTCTGTAACCAGCTCCCAATATCTACTTTTCTCCTATCTCTTTTATTCCCTGTTTAAATCTTTCTTGGAAACGACTGCTGAGGTGCTGCAGTTCGATGCAGACAGTCGCAGGGTTCTTTTTTTTAATTAATTTCCTCTTTTTGAACCCCTAACGTAATGCCAATGGACCCTTCCGTTGGTCTGCGTTAGTTCAGGGAGTTGTCATGACGCGACGCCACATATTGGGGAGGACTGCTAGCGTCACACGTGCATCCCCATCCCAGCCCTTTCCCACGAAGATTTATTATGCGCGTTTCTTTGCCCACTATCATACGTAATTCAGATTTGTCGCTCGAAAAGTGCCACCACCACCAAACAGCGCTCTTGAAGAGAGCGCTTGTAGCAACGTCGCAGTGATGCGTCCCGCGTCCCCATTAGTTGCCCGCATAGCGCCACGAATGGCGACGCGCCATCTCAAAAGACCGTATCTAGTAAAGAGCCAGCGTGACCACCGACATTGTGAACACAAGAAATGCAAGACGCCGTCCCACGGAACTGTACAAAAGGGAATTAAAAAATTGGCAGATCCCACGTACAGCGGGAATCGATTACATGCGAAGTATGAATGAAAAATGTTATGTCACTTTAAAATCAGTACAACGTTACGAGGTGGAGGTAAATTATGCTGTAGATGACTTCCTTGTGATAATAATCATGTTTGGATCTGTCGTTCACCTATGCCATCTATTCACGTCACGTGATAGCAAATTTAGTATATGCGGAGCAAGCGAAACGGCCGCGACCACGCTATGAGCGTGGTATGTTGTCATGTTCTTACATGACAGGCGTGTCAGGATTATCATGTTTGCACCAGTCGTATACTTCGTCATCAATTGACGTAACGTAACACCAAATTCTGGTATATGTGGAGCTAGCACAACGGCTGCGAACGCATCATGAAGAGCCCAATATACGCCAATGTATACAATGTTGACGCGCGCGCACGCTGGGCACAGCGACATGATGTTAGCAAAACGCGAGCACTCTATAGTCTGACGCCAGGCGCGACAAGCGTCCGTCGGCACGGCCCGACCCCAACCGGCGCAAAATGCGACATGCTGCATTTCGCGCCGATTCCATAGAGTAACATTACTCTATGCCTACGCGTTACAAAGACAACACTGCGTCTCTCTCTTTCCGTGAAGGAGAGACGCCGGACACGCTGAAACGCGCATGCGTCAAAAAAAACGCTGCGCGGCGCACGCCTGTGAGTATATGGCAGAACCGGCGCCTTGCGTGGCAACGCCGGCGTAAGGCGACGAAATGAACGCCAGCGAGCACGCGCACCACGTCATGTCGAATCGTATTGGCACCTCGACTGTGACATGTAGTTATGTTCTCACATGACACGCATCTCATGTTTATTATGTTTGCACTAATCACATACCTTTGTCATCCATTGGCGTCACGCAATACTAAATTTCGCATATGCGAAGCTAGCGAAATGGCCGCGAGCGCATCACGAGTGTGGCATGTAGTGATGTTGTTAAATGACACGCATGTCGTGATGATCATGTTTGAATGTGTCATTTATCGATGTCGTCTGTTCGCGTCACGTAATACTGAGTTTGGTGCATGTGAAGCTAGCGAAACGGCCACGACCTTATCATGAGCGTGGCATGTAGTCATGTTGTTACGTGACACGCGTCTCATATTTACCATGTTTGCGCCAGTATCATATCTTCGTCATTCATTCACTTTGCGTAATACCAAATTTCGTACAAGTGAAGCTAGCGAAACGGCCGCCAGCGCATCCTGATTGTGGCATGTAGTCATGCTGTTACATAACACGCATCTCAAGATTATCATGTTTGCACCAGTCACATACCTTGGTCATCCATTCACGTGCCGTAATACCAAATTTGGTATATGTGACGCGAGCGAAACAGCCACGAGTGCATCATGAGGGCGGCATGTAGTCATGTTGTTACATGACACGCATGTCATGATTTTCATGTAAGGGTATGTCGCTTGTGTTCGCCAAGCAATCCTGCCATACCATACCAGTTTTTTCAACGTGCCATGTGCACGAAACATCCGCAAGTGTTGCAGGACCATGAAATTTAAATCAAGACATTCATGTCATACATATCATCATTTTCATAATATAACTTGTCAAATATGTTCTTCACGTAGTTGTGTTATGCCATACCCAATTTGGAATTGATACCATTATCGAAATGGCCAGGAGAGCTAAAAGTCGTAGATAGATAGATAAGATAGATAGATAGATAGATAGATGATAGATAGGATAGGATGATGATAGATATATGGATGTATGGATGGATGGATGGAGGATGGATGGCGGATGGACGGATGGATGGGATGGAGGGTGGATGGGTGGGGGAAAGGTGGGTGGGTGTGGTGGATGTATGGATGGTGGATGGATGGATTGGAGGGTGGGTGGTAGGTAGGTGGATGATGGATGGATGATGGATGATGGATGGGTGGGTGGGGTAGGTAGGTGGGTTAGGTGGGTAGGTGGGTTGTAGGTGGGTGGGTTGGTGGGTGGGGGGTGGGTGGGGGTAGGTAGGTAGGGAGGTAGGTAGGTAGGTAGGTAGGGAGGCCAGGTAGGTCGGTAGGTAGGGTAGGTAGGTGGTTGTAGGTGTTAGGATGTAGGTACGGGTAGGTAGGTAGGTAGGTAGGTAGGTAGGGGTAGTAGGTAGGTAGGTAGGTAGGTAGGTAGGTAGGTAGGAGG
>WOVY01011946.1:47500-391429 GCA_013436015.1 Rhipicephalus annulatus
AAGTGCATGACTTGTGGTCGGGCCCAATAATCGGCAATATCATGCGTGAGTCGACACTCACTGACGAGGAAGAGAGAGTGGAAGATGCCTCGAGTTCCCCCTGCAATCTCGTCCCCAGAACGTTCTCCATAAAAATATCTCGTGTGGGTCACGTATTAGAGCAAAACGTCCCGACTGATTTGCAACTATTTATAGCTTGTATTTGACAAGTAGGATATCAAAATAGATAACCTAAAACAGAGATAGTATAAGCTATTGTCGTCTAAGAGCATTGGCAGCCATAATTCTAAAAGATAATTTTATTCTAATGCATTCTAATAAAGTTTTTTTCATTCCATTCCATTCCATTCTATTTCATTCTAATGCATCCGTACTGAGATGCACTCAAAAACGAATCACGCCGTGAATCTGAGGGAGCCCGTGTGCGTAATGTTTTCTTGATCTAGAGTTCGAGTGACAGCGGTTGAAATAAATTTTGGTGGTACAGTACAAGTAAGTCCTAAACCTAAAATCCATCGGTATTTTGGTCCAATCTGCGTGAGTTCGACATCTTTGCAGGCCTAGATTGTGCCGATTTAATTCAGTATTTATTTTATCACTACAAAGGGTTATCTATAATTTTATTTGGTTCTGCTTTCAAATAATCTTAAATGGTGATAAATTCAATTTTGGGTTTAGGCGACAAGAACCCTCGGAATGAAGTATTTATTTTAATCCAAATCAACCTAATTGAGGCTTTTCCAGGAAACAATTGAGGTCCAGATTATATGCTAAATAATTTGTATAGGTGCGCTCGCACCACGCTATATAAGGTCTTTCAAACAAACTTTGATAACATTTGAAGCCCAGAGACCAATTTACCTATCCCAGCACTCATGTATGTACATAAGGCATGCTTTCTCTCCGGCTCACCGAGGCTTCATTTAAAAGGCGTGAGGTCAGTGTACGAACGATACCTAAAAAATTACGATGAAGCGTTGGTGTTACCCCCGGACTTTGTGAACATGCACAATTAGCCTACACCAACGCCGGAGTACCAAGATAATGCATCCCGCCCACGTTCTCTCGTTGAAGGCCAAACCTCATAAGCGCGAAAATGCACGCGACAGCGACGAGCGACGCGACGTAGATCGTCTTCGCGCGATCAGTCGCTAGCGCAGGCAAACCTCATTCACGCGACGGCTTCGGCGAGCGAATTCCACTGTTGCTGGCACGAGGCCGTCTACTCGCACCAAGAAAACCGAGTAGCGAGCGGTATGCAATTTAAAAATAAGATATATTGTTGTGTAATGAAACGGAAAGTGTTTATTATTGCCTTGCAGCACTTTTTTATATGCACATGCGTAATAAACATTGCGTTATTTCTTGTTGCGCATACGTGACTCGGGCAGGGTCACGTGCACCTATGTAGTCTTTGCCTTTTCCGGTATTTCGCTATTGGCTGCTTGAGCCCAGCACTTCCGGGCGATGAGCGACGGTTTCCAAATCTGGAGAACCGAGCGATCGCGCGAAAACGAGCATGCGACACGTCGCGCGAACGCCCTGTTTCGTCGCTCACAGCGTCGCTCGTCGCTGTCGCGTGCATTTTCGCGCTTATGAGGTTTGGCCCTGACTTTTTCTTTTTGAACAATCAGTGATGGAATTATGGGAATCGCTCGATCTGTGACCGCACTGAAATTTTGCTTTTGTTAATAACGTAATCTTGTCTAATTTCTCCCCTCATCTTTTACTATCTTGCGCGAAGTATATTTTGGCTTTATATATTGTATATTTTATTGTTGTCATGCAGCTCATCAATTTCTTTCAAGTTAAACAAACTAGTCCTTATGATAACTAATAATGCGAGGACGTGGAACAAATAACACAAAGTAAGTTTTTGTAACCGCATGAGGGATTGTAAAACAATAAAGCTACAAAATTGCGTTCGACTACCTTTACCTGCGCAATACCGCTGTCGTCAGGATACATTAATCCTACGTACTCTTCCACACGCAAATAACACCTACAGAGGATCGGCCTAATATCAAACAAAGGAAGCGGGGCTGCTCCTGAGCAACGTTTCTGAGAGTCAGTGTTATACATAAATAGCAAAATCGGTAACACAGCAAAGTCTTCAAACTCACCCATTCTCGAACTGATAATCGTTCTTCGATGGGTAAAAAAAGTCCTCTTCTTTCTCGCGCACCTGATGTGCCTAGGCTCGCGCGGTATTTTCTTCGTCTACTCGCTTACCATTCTGGCGTCTCTCATAATCATATGGTGGTTTTGGGACGTTAAACCCCACATATAAATCGCTTATCATTCTGCAGTAAACCACCATCCTCATGTGATATAAATTATTACTTCACTAAGAAGCCCTGCAGGTATTAATACCCAGTCTCAGGCTTTGTAATGTGTCTCAGTGCAGCTCATAGGCGCATCTCCCGGGTGGTGGTGGTGGGGCTAACAAGGGGGTACAGTGCCTTCTCCGTTGAGAAACGTAACAGGACTCAACGTTCCCTCTCCCCCCCCCCCATCCACTTTTGTCAGCGGTCAATGTCGGATGCCTCTAGGGGAATGAACTGAGGGAAAATGTGTAGTACAGCAGTCACGTAACTATTTGTAACGTATTTTTCCATTCGCTGATGTAAAATCTAGAGTCCCTCAAGGCAGTGTTCTAAGCCTTTTACTATTTCTTACTTTCCATATTACCCTGCCCATTAATACGTCTTCGGCGTAAAAGATTACAAGCTGATGATTGTATCCTTCATAGCAAAATTATATCAGATGATCACTATATCTCGCAAAATGACTGAGTCTTTAAATTTGTGGCGTAAAAATGGCTTAGGGTAGTGAACATCGGAAAAAGTAAACTCAATTATTTTTCTCGCAAACACTCGAACTCAGATTGCCTTACGTTATTAATAACTCTGCCATTACTCGTGTTCAGTCATGCAAGCATCTAGAAATAAACGTAACTCGGAATTTCATGGCACCTACACATTACTGCTATCTGTGCTAAAACATTACTAGCGCTTTGGCACACTCAGTCGATCGGCGTAAATCACCACCAGGTTCGCAACTTAGCCTACCTAACGTTGATTTGCCTTCAGTTAGAATTAGAATAATCTCTTTGATCCCCTCATCGGGATTACTTTAATACTCACTGAGACCTTATACAAAACCACGCTGCCTGCCTGATTACTGTGAACTTTGATCGCAAGTCAAGTGTTATGAAAATAAAGGAACGACGGGCCTGCGCGGAACGCTCAGCGCAGTAACATTGAAAGCTCGAGCCTTTTGTAAACACTCTTTGGGTAACTGCTGCCGATTGCTAGGTACCTTGTACACCATAAATAATCACAATGTTTGTGTAGTAGGCCAGCATTCACTATGCTATTCTTCGTCTTTCTATGGAGAAGCGTGGTATCCGCTGGCAACTTGTTAAGAATTTTGTGTAATTTCTTACGCAGTAGCTGACGACGATGAAGAATCATGCCTGAAGTGGGTATGCGGCGCAGTTAAACAGGTAATCAAGATCAATTTTTCTAATGGGTTGAAGCTTTGTAGGAACAACTGGTTACGCAATTCGAATTGTGTAATATCTGGTTATTCCTCTAATGTTTTAAAACGCTTTATTACTCATATCAACGTGATTCCTTTCCCGACATCATGCCTGCCTAAGGCCAGTTTAGAAACGGCGTGGCTCAGTAATAGAATACTACTTGGAACGCATTGGACCCGGGTTCGAACCCCTAAAGTACCCTTAGTGTTTTTATTTACGGTTTTTTTTTGCTTCTTTCTTGCATTCTTGTTTACGGACACCAGCGGTGGCGGCGGACAAATATGGCGCCACACGTGACCCGTGTTCTGATCTTATAACTGCTTTCACTGTAAAACTGGAACATTCCCAGCACCCTCTTCAGCTTCACTGGTGTGTTTTACTTTTGTGTCTGTTTCACGGATGCGTAACACCAAGCCACGATTCCTCTTTTTGAAAGCCCCCTTACGCATGCTTAAGCGGCTTCATAATCAGGAAAACTGTAAACGCATCTTGGCAGGACAAGGACGTTTGACTGTTGTGCGCCGCCACATGCCATTGAACTTGGGAACAATATCCCGGAAGTATCACTTTGATCACTTCTCGCTAACCATCTACCCGAACATTTCATGTTTTCATAGGCATTTGTCGTTTTTTTTTTTCAGACGTGTCCCATTGTACGTTGCGAAAACATTGTGTAACACCGTAATGTATCACATTGCAGTGTTGCAAACGTTGCGAAATTTTTTTGTATTTCAATCACTGACTGTCAATGCTAATTGTGTCCACATTTTTTCCGCTTCGCGCATGCACCTCTCTTAGTTAAGTTTTTCTATTCTGGTGCTACTTTATTACATCTAAAGCTGTTATGAGACCACAACTCGGGCCCCACGCAGTGCCGTAGTTGTCCGTCGCTGCCGCTGGTGTCCGTAACGACATCTCACAAAATGAGAAAAAAACCTAGTATCAATCACACAGTGAAGCGGCAACCCGGGTTCGCTGAGAGATAGTGCAGTATTTCACCACTGAGCTAGGCCGGTGCTTGGGACTTGTTGGCAAACTTGCTTAGGCTGGCTTGATGTCGGGGAAGCAATCGCCTTATTTCCCCTTATAAAGCCTTTTAAAACAGCGAAAGAACAACCACTCGTTGCACAGAATACGAATAGCGTAACGAGTGGGTCTTCCAATGCTCCAACCCATTGCGAAAGCTGGTTCTTGTTCCCCTATTAACTGTGACTTATACCCACTTCAGGCGTAATTCCTCATCATCGTCAGCCACTGCATGAACAATTGGCGCAGAATTGCTTGCAACTGTTTACCGCATACCACGCTTCTCAGAAGAAAGCCAAGAAATAACATGGCGATTGCTGCCCTACCCAAAAACGTTTATTATTACTGCCGTAGTGGGTATCAAGCCAGTGTGCTGCCACAGTTACCCAATGAGTGTTTAAGAAAGGTTCTGAAAGGCCGCTCTTCTAGCTTTCGCTGTAACCGTGCTGCGCCTTCTACGCAGGCCTGGCGTGTTTTTTTTTTGCACACGATTACATCGCAGTATCGCAGTGCACCTTTCAGAATTTATAAATTATATTTCATGTGTTTGTTGTATTTATCACTTGTTATATTTAGCCATCTATCACCCTCCATACAAATTGCTCCGACAAGGAGCCTGTAAGGTATTTTGAATAAATGAATGAGCAAATAGAATAGTATTTAGAACATTTTTGCCGTGTCTCGCCACCATCTACTGTAGGCTCTCTGTGGCGTAGACCACTTATGCAAAGCTTTCACGGCTTGCCCTCGAACATTCAAGAGTAACATACTGCTCAGCTGGGTCTCTAGAACGTTAGACCGCTCTCTGATGCCTCTATTGTACGTGGTTTGCTTGACCTCAAGTGTACAACACTGTGGTGCAGATAAAAGTGGAAACGAAATAGCAAACGCCTTATAGGCCAAGCGTGTGGTCTTCCCAATTCAAAAAAAAAATATCTTTTCTATTTCACGAGTATAATCACTGCAGCTCCAAATATCAGATACCGAGCATTGACGATATCGCAGAATTGTGACTACGCTCGTAACGGGTGAGCTAAATTGGTCTGTGCTTTAGTCTAGAATGTACAAGCTTCGCCTAACTTATATAATGGTGGCTTGAAACAATCGCTGTCATTTGCTACAATGTGATAGCTAAGGCAGTCGACTCGAGCACAGAAGGAAGTCCGGCTTTAATGCTTGTCACGCAACTTGTATACGACTTAACAGAAGTGGTTAGTGTCCACAGTTTTCTGGACAAAGAAGACTGCACACCTCTGAAAGCTCTCACCAGTTTCTAATGATTTTTCCTCCTCCCTATCCACTGATACTTCACAGAGAGCTTAACACGCAAGTATACGGCTCAACATCGTTACACCAAAACTGAAAATACTTATCAAAAGCATATGTTTTCGGGTCGCCAACTGCTATAGAACATACGGCCAAACCGTTCGATGGACATCCTTCTTGAAATACGGTTCGAAAGAGTCACTGTCCAGCAATGCCGAAAAAGCTTCACTACAGTAATGCAGTGTTTGTTTTACACACATAATTTTAACGTAGTGAGATTTCGCTATTTTTCGACGTCGCGTTGAACGCAGGCGATTTTAAGGAACCCAAACTTTTTTATAGGGGAAGAATCATCTTAGTGAAATGCTGCGCTAAACAACAATAACACATGAGTAAATAACATAGACACTGAGCAAGCTATCAACTCCGAATTTATTGAAAAAAAAATGCCAGCATATCCATGGGGTGAATGATGGAGAGTGGGCCCAATCATCCGTCCATCTATTCGTTCTTGCTTCCCTCCGTCCATACGTCCATCTGTGTGACCGTCCATGTGTCCATCTGCCCGTCCGTGCGTGCGTCTATACGTGCGTACGCA
Organism: Rhipicephalus annulatus; assembly: GCA_013436015.1. Classification (NCBI taxonomy): domain Eukaryota; kingdom Metazoa; phylum Arthropoda; class Arachnida; order Ixodida; family Ixodidae; genus Rhipicephalus; species Rhipicephalus annulatus. The sequence continues at coordinate 53,935 of WOVY01011946.1, forward strand.
CCTCCATCCCTGTGCCCGTCCATGCGTCCATCCGTCCGTGCAGCCATCCGTGCGTCCGTCCATGCATCTGTCTGTACCCATTCGTCTATCTAGTCAACACTCCAAGCACCACCATCTCGCATCTTTTCATCATACATTCCGCATATATAGGACCGCCATCCAGCGGACATTACAAGGCCTAAACAAGAGGTGGCACACGCACACTTTTTTACGGCTTTCGCTTCCCACTTCCCACCTTTAACCACCTCGAGTTCATTGTATATACTGGTTCACTGTATTCGTGGCACAGCGGCCCAATGCTCGCTAAACCTTTCCAAAAACCAAGCCGGTTACGCCCAGCAAGTCATCATCATCATCAGCAGCAGCCTGACTACGTCCACTGCAGGACAAAGGCCTTTCCCATGTTCCGCCAGGCAACCCTGTCCTATGCTTGCTGCTGCCAATTTATACCCGCAAACTTCTGAATCTCATCTGCCCACCTAACCTTCTGTCTGCCCCTAACCCGCTTGCCTTCTCTGGGAATCCAGTTATTTACCCTTAACGACCAGCAGTTATCCTGTCAACGCGCTACATATACCGGCCCATGTCGATTTCTTCTTCTTGATTTCAGCTATGATATCCTTAACCCCCGTTTGTTCCCTAATCCACTCTGCTCTCTTCTTGTGTCTTAAGGTTACACCTACCATTTTTCTTTCCATTGCTTGGTGCGTCGTCCTCAATTTAAGCTGAACCCTCTTTGTAAGTCTCCAGTTTTCTGCTCCGTAGCTAAGTACCGGCAAGATACAGCTGTTATATACCTTCCTCTTGAGAGATAGTGGCAATCTACCTGTCATAATTTGAGAGTGCTTGCCAAATGTGCTCCACCCCATTCTTATTCTTCTAGTTACTTCAATCTCGTGGTTCGGCTCCGCGGTTATTACCTACCCTAAGTAGACATAGTCTTTTACAACTTGAAGTGCACTATTACCTATCTCGAAGCGCTGCTCTTTTCCGAGGTTGTTGTACATTACTTTCGTTTCCTGCAGATTCATTCTAAGAACCACCTTTTTGCTCTCCTTGTCTAACTCCGTAATCATGAGTAGCAATTCGTCCCCTGAGTTACTCAGCAATGCAATGTCATCGGCGAAGCGCAGGTTACTGAGGTACTCTCCATTAACTCTTATGCCTAACTGTTCCCATTCTAGGCTTCTGAAAACCTCCTGTAAGCACGCGGTAAATAGCATTGGGGTGATTGTGTCCCCCTTCCTTATACCCTTCTTGATTGGTATTCTGTTGCTTTCTTTATGAAGCACTATGGTGGCATTTGATCCCCTGTAGATTTCTTCCAGGATGTTTATATATGCTTCATCGACGCCCTGATTCATCGACGCCCTGATTCATCGACGCCCAGCAAGTATAACGTAGTAACCCTTTCTTCTCAGATAGTGCTTAATGTACATGCCAATGGCTGCTAAAGGGGAATGAGAGACAGGAGAATTCGGCTTTTAGTTAACGCACATGCTGCAAATTTTTTATTGTTCAACAACGCACAGGAGAAATCTCCCAACGGCGCCACTATGCAGGTCAAAGCGTAAGACATGTTACGCACTACTACGAAGGACGAATGGGTGTCGCTTTAAAAGGCTTCGCCCCTTAAAACGAAAACATGTATGCTCCGTTACATGAACACGCGAGACAAAACTACGAGCAAAGATAGTTTCAATGGCTCACTTCCGAGCCCTCCATGTCTGTGGCAATAACCTGACTGAAGGTGTCGCGAAGCAAGAATGATCTTCGTGAATGCGATGCGCTCCTTTGATTCCGCGCACTCAGTCATCTTTTATTCTAGATTACAGTGCCGCGTAAGCAAACAGTGATTCACTGCCGCATTCTCTACAGTGCAAAGATTGCTTACAGCATTGATGTCTCTTTGGCGAAGCTAGAGTGTGTTGTAACAGGGAGAGCTGAGTATGGCTGCAGAATCAGTGTAAAGTGGAGTTCAAACAGGGTCAAGGTGCTTGGGGCGCCGCGGATGGTAGTCTACAATATGTAGACGTTTTAGAAGCTGCGCGCAGGTTTATCAAAGTAGTGCCGAGGTACAATGGCTACTTCTTACTCTAAAGGCCCGGGTTCGAGTGGCAGCTGTAGATGATGACATAAATTTTTACTGTAACTTTTTGTAGCTGCAGTCATTCTCTTTATTTCTTATAATTGGCTTCATTTAATACGTTTTCCTACAAAAACTAACTTGAAAATTAAATAAAATAGAAGAAGTAGGGCATTGAGCATAATTATTTGCAGCGCCGCCACATGGCATTCCACCAGAGCGTAAAGTATGGCGTCTGAAATTTCTCGTGTTCGCAAAGATCCCGAAACTCCACTTTACGTTTGCCTTCTTGCCTTGCTCACCCTTGCTTTGCTCATATTCTTCGACCTTCACTACGAAAAAAAACACAAGCAGTGCCAAGTATAAGAACAGAGAAAAGAAAGAAGCATGCAAGCTCGAAAGTGAAAGGAACACAAGGAGCGAAAAAGAGAATTATATAAAAAGAGAGGAATAAGTACGCGGAAATGAATGTAAAAACAACAAAAGAAGAGAAAAGAAGAGAATTGAAAAGAAAGAAGGCTGCCCAGATACGCATTTTCTTCAAGCTTGGCGGTCCTACTGCGGAGCGGGCTTTTTTTTTCTTGCATAAGAACCCTGCAAAAGCTACAATATTTGTGTCTCGCGACTTCATTCACAATATGAATGCGGCTCAAGATCCTTGTGACCTGATCCGAAGTATCATATGAACCAATACATTTTTTACTTACTAACAACGCGACTGAGGGTGGGAACCACTGCTTTTTCAAATCCCACACAAATTTCGCCTATCCGCGAATGTCGCTTTCCTACCTTCGCGTCGTACATTTGCAGTGCTTGACGCTCGGCGCGCTCCGACGAACATCTGAATCAACCGGGTTGTAGTCGGAAGCCACCGAATAAATTAGAGTTATCGGGCCATTAAACAATATAGAGGCTGGCTGGGCCAGAGATTGCGTCCCAATTTATCAAGTGTTCAGAATATATGGGTATCGTATTAACAAGCTCTTACTGTAATAGCGCTTTCTTGCAGTTAAATATTAGCACGCGGATTATTCTTAAGACTTTTCAAATTTGCATTGGTTTGTCAACTACATGATTCGTTTTTAAAGTGAGAATTTCATATAACGTACAAATGAGACATTGCCCGTGCTCATCCTAAATATTGTCACGGTGTCGTGACAACGACAAATGGAGCAGACATTAGGTCGAAGATTAAAATGTTTATTCAGCCGAACTTGTGGCTACGTAAAAGGAAACTGAGATTACAGCAAGACACTTGCAGTGATGTCGGCGAACTGAGCATCGGTCGTCGATCAAATGACACATGGCGAAGCGTTACCTGCATCAAACATTCTATCGTTATTGCTAACGGCTACGCAGGTTCCAGAATAATCTGAAATGCTCACGAAGTGTGCGTAATCTCAACAGAATTATCTACTGCAGTCCTGAAGCTTCTCGAACACTGTATAGGCGCAGTTTTCGCTGAGCATTGCGTACAGCGTAACGGGGTGATAAGAAATTTTGAGGAAGAAACGTGGCAATATTCAGGATACTCAACTCTCCCACTCGCTTCCAGATGGAATGGTCAGTCCAAAAAGAGCCTAAATGTGGCAGCCTCCATGGAAGCGTTTTGATAATTTTCTCCGTTGTAACTTGCATTGGTTTGATGAAATCATTGCTAACAACTGGGAATTTACAATTGGTGTTTGTGATATCAGCTTACATTTTGAGGAAAAAATGTACAAGCTTGACTGAAAAAGCTAATGCAGTCCGAATTGGTATACCTTGTGTGAACAAAAACTACCATAAACCGTCATGTCGAAACTAAAACGGTATTCTTTCGTTTTAAATTGACTTGCATGATGCAAAACACTACGAAAGCGCCACAGAAAATAGGAACGTAATAACAGATTATCAAACGTGGCAGCACACTGCACGAAGCATCAGTGCAAGCTACCAGTAACCAAGTTTCAGGAGGACAACGCTCAACTCTTTTGAACGATGTTGTCATAAACTTTTGGTGAACTACAAATATTACTCTGCCTGTATTACCATTAACCAAAGTTCCCTAGCCCTCATGGTACACCAGTGACGCAGCTCCACTGCCCAGCTGGATGGCCGAAGTTTGCCGCCTTAGTCTGAATCGCACAGCGGGGTAGCCCACTTTCACAAAATGGTGCCGTTTCTGCATTGATGTTCACGCTCTCACAGTGTGAAATTATGTTTCCGACTCTGAGTGTGGCTGTTTCACGTTTCCATTGGATGCATGCGTCTATATTGTGAACCACGGGAAATATTCTTTTGAAAGGGAATGACTTCGGAATAGTTTGCGTTTGCATTTTCATAGGGCTACCCCGGGGGCCACCCTGTTTCGTTTCCTGTTGAAGTCTTTCTAAGGCGTGGGGAAGGTTCTGCGAGTTTGCTGGTTGGTATTCATGATATTATCGTATGCACTCTAAGCCAAAACGGAGCAACAGGGGTATAGGGGTTGCTCCTTTCAGGGAGCAATTGCGTTGCCACTCCCATTACTCTCCTAAAAGGAGCAACTGCAGAGGGAGGAACTGTTGCTCTCCTTTCAGTTCCTCCTTCGGGGGATGAACAGTTACTCCCTCCAGTTCCTCCCTGCAGACCAACAGTTACTCTCACCAGTTGCTCCCTGCCGACCAACTATTACTCCCACCAGTTGCTCTTCTAAGAGCAACAGTTACTCTTTACCGTTCCTCCCACGTGTTCGCAGTTACTCTCTAAAAACCAACTGCACATGCTTCCAGTTACTCCTTGGGGAAATGAGTATTTATCTCGAGTATGCTTGTCACACGCTTAACACATGGCGAGAGCTCCTTGGAAGAGCACTGCTTGGGTGCTTCTAACACAAAAAGTGGACAATATTGAAAGGAAAATAAATGATTTATTGTTCTTTTTATGAGGCGACGTGTGACCACACGTAAAAGTAGACTTCGCCACACCACAGCCAGCACTAAACAAACACCATAATACATCAAAGGTTTTCTGCGTCATCCGTGGAAAAACAATCTTGAATTTCTAGCATAGGGCAGTCTGTGTCATCATTGGTGAGAGAAGGGCAACTTCTCCAATTCTGAAGAACTCAAGTTTCGCAGCTAGTCTTTCCATCAGGCTAGCGCAGCGGAACGTCACCGCAGGCATATGTGAAGCATTTCATTGCTGCAAGAAAAAAAATAGAAGTGTGAGGTTAAACATGCCAGAATCAATTCATAACAATGAGTCACACACACTGCAGCAGCGCTTACATTCTAGGATGTCTACTGCAAAACGAAATGTGAAAAAAAGGAAGGTTCGGCCAAACGTTACTTGGCAAGCCATATAAATGCTGATGTGGTAGACGCTCTTCACATGATGTCTCAGACAGCAATATTCTGGAAGAAAATGTGCAGCACCTCAACAAGGCATATTTGTAGCAGTTAAAGATACCCTTAGGTTCAGCTAACTTGTTTCCTATACACAGCTGAGTGACATTTCTATGAGCCCATTCACCAATGGGCATTCTAAGTGAGGTCATGTGTGTGGCAAATAACACGTACTGTCCGCTCATGTTAAAATACTTATTTAGCTCGTGCACATAGTTGCTCTCGATTCTACTGTTCTATCATACGCTGCTGCGTCTTGAATTGTGCAATACCTGTAGGCACAAGCCAAGCATGCAAAGCCTGCTTGAAAGCAACCATTTGCAGAGACTACATGATAATCTTCAGTATATTTCTTTGTACCTGACGCAAACGGCTGGACAAAACTATAGACAAAAAATGTAGACCGTGCTACCTTGAAAAAATGCTTTAAATTTAGTAAACTAGGGTGCATTTGTTCACTCGGTTGTCGAGGAAGCAACATATCTTAAGGCATGCACAGATATTCTGATTCTTTGATTGACAGTGTCACAGATAGCTTGCCAATACATATATATTTGAGAGCAACAAGATGTGATGCTTTTATTAGTTCAACGTCTTGTTGGTTCACAGCCAAACAGGTTACTGCTTGTTAGACAAACTGGAATAAGCACACCGTGGTTTCCAAAAAAAAAACCATTATTAGAAGTTAGCTCCCGGTGTGAATGTCTGCCTATTTATTTTGTACTGCCTTCTACATGTGCCACAAAGACATTTGTTGAGGATGTGCTACCAGTCAAGCCAAGATCGCATACTTGGCCAATGTGATGGAAATACAAACATTAGAAACACTGCCACCTCTAGTAAGAGCATAACACTTCAGTATCTTGGACTAGCAAAGAGGTGCACAAGAAAGTTAAGCCCACTCTTGCGGAAATTTGAACGCGAATATTTCAGAGTGGGGGAGGTCAACATGCTGTGGCACTTTTAAACCCACGAAACATCTGCAGAAAACAGGGTAAAGGCAAGTCAAGAAACACTGTTATGAAGGCCTGCGCATGGACAGGCTTTGTGAATCTAGGCCCAAGTGTTATGCTTTGTGCAAGCCAAAATCCATGTAAATAGGGAAAGCATACTTTTAGGAGTACCAGCGTGAACAAATCTTGGCAGTTGGCTTTTTAGTACAAACAGCAATCCCTGCAATGAAAACATAAATATTTTAACGGTAACAGTGTGAGCACACACACGGGCCAGCGGAGCCATGTCGAATTGTCAGTGCCAGTGTAACCATGTGGCATGATGAACTATTCTCTGGCCAACACATGCACAGTTTGCCCCTAAAAAGCGATGCTTTCATATACGTAGTACAAAAAGTCTGCACTTACCAAATTCACTTGCTTTCTGTACTTTAGCATTGTTGGGAGCATCTTTATCTGCAGTATAACCAAATTTGTGTCATATCCCTGAAAAAAAAAGTAAAAGACATGCATCAAATATTGTTTCATTTGGTAGCGGTGAAGTCAGGTTAAGAACAGCCAAGTGGGAATCAGCCTAATTTTGTGCATGCGGCAAATCCCAAACGGTGTTATTCAGGTTGTCGAAATTTTCGTCGATTGGTATTAACGTCCATATGTGACTTCAACGGCATGCCAAGTTTTCACAGCGCATAAAGATTTCATGATAAAGAATAATGACAATGCTAACGAGAACATACAGCATTTATGATTGTCTTTTACAATATTCAGTTTTGCTAAGGTTTTGCATCTCTAAAAAAATCTGAAAGATTTGGGTCATTCCTCCTCCAATTGTTCTGTCAATATGTAAACTGCTCGCTTGATAGTGCGCTTATAAAATAGTACGTTCAGCGCAGAGGTGAAGCCAGTGACGCAGTGATGTGGGCAGATTTTTTTTTTTAGGCGTGCGGGGAGGGGGGGGGGGGGGTCCGCTTATCTGAATAGGCCGGGCAAGCGAATATGGTCGTCAATTTGGGCTCCCTACGCCCGGCCTAAAAAAATTCTGTGCGCAACCGCCTGGCTATGCCAGTGAAGTGATGCGACCATGATTTGTTCACTTACTGATTTACATACACTTTACAGCTCTAAAAAATGCGGCCCAAGGCCCCAACACTCAGCCGTTAACATTACATAAAGCCAATGGTAGAAAAGTGCCAGTATGAATGCAGCTACAACCCCGCCCCAATGTTTTTTCAAGCGAGGTAGTGTTGCGGAAATGAACTTTTAACTGCAAAAGTACACTGGCACTGCAGTGGTGACAGGGGAAGCAAGAGGGTATGCAGGCGGTAATAGATGTAATTTAGTCCGATACGGCTAGCAATGGATACGGTGAATAAGAGCAAATCATTTCTCTTTCAATAGCGCAACCACTCAACAATGTATTGTAAGAGCATTAAATGTTGCTGGAAATGCCACTCACCTGCACGCTGATGCATGCACAGTCCTTTGTCCGACGAGCGAACAGGCTTGCAGATAGCTGAAGACGTGTTTACGATGTGTTTGTTCCACCAAGCAGCAAAACCCACCACTACTTCGCGCTCCATAAAGATAAATATACACTAACCTTCATCACGAATAAGTAGAAACGCAAATCTGCGACACACACACACGATCAAAACATAGCTCACAAGGCCGCACGTCCATGTGCTCGCCGACTACAGACCATATGAATATGAGTAGTGCGAACGCGAACCTAGTTGCGCCGAAAAAAAAAAAAACGTCGAGCAGTGGCAGCACAGGCGTCAGCGCAATGATTTCAGTGTGTTCTCCTAATACAATTATAAAAAAAACTGAGGTACACTAAAACTCATAAATAAATATAAAAAGTTGAGAGTAATTTTTATTTAGTGCTAGTCAACATAAACACTAAATAATAATTACTTTGTAACTTACATCGTTTGCTACGCTAGCGCCACACTTGTCGTGCGGGCGCAGATGGCGCAGATTTGTCATTCTGCCCTCAAACTACACAGTGAAGTGTGCTACTAAGTGTATGGCTGATGAGAGGCGCGTCTGGGTCCGCTTTTTTTTTTTTCTTCTCCGATATATCTGGGCGGGTGGGGGGGGGGGGGGGGCTCCTTATGCACGTGTTTCGGTGCTTGATCGACTTTGACGCCCTTACTTCGCGGATGAACGGCGTGTCTAGGCTATTTTTTATCGTTGTTTTGCACGTGTTTCGGCGTTCGGTCCGCTTTGACGTGCCAACTCTCCATTCTGCTGCTGCGTGTGTTAGGTATTTGCCGTACTGTATTCTCAGGCCTTCTGTGTTCAGCCAGCGCTGCTATCTTATTATCTACGGATGCTAAAATAAATCACTGTTTGGTTTGGTGAAGTTTGGCACACAGAACAAACAATAATCTGGTCCATGAATATCAATGTGGGCGGCATGCATATTTGTGTGCGGTGTCCTGCCGGGGAGTAACCGTTGCGTGACGAGAGCATTTACAGCGGTTCCTCCTTCCGTTGCTCCCTTACAAACTTAAGATGAATACAGTTGCTCCCCCATTCTCGAACAAGTCGGCCATCTTGTTCCGCTTGGTCTTTTCTGAGAGTAACAGTCGGTCTGAAGGAGTAAAAACAGCCGTTGCTCCCATTTCGGCCATTTTTGGCTTAGAGTGTGTGGTTAGCCTGCCTCGTTTGGCTCGGAGGGTCATTCTAGAAGCCACCCAGGCGTCGCCAGTCAGCTCTCGAGCTCTGCGGTGGTCCAGTGTTGCATCAGTTATAGAAAAAACAATAACTAAATTTGTTCCTCGTTTGTACAACAAACAAGGACACGTTACTACGTCACCTACAACAAAAAATAAAGTGTTACCGTTACTGAAAGAAAGTAACAACCGTTACCTCTACTGTTACCACACAATGATAGATTTCAAACACTGTAACTTTGCTACAGGAACTCACATTAAGAACTTTTTATATCTAAAATTTTTGTTTCACACAAAACTTACAATACTAAACAAGAATTACGTTAATATGCTAATTCAACAAATAATATTTGTAGAAATTTAGCACACCTTAGCAATGTTATGTCGGCTTTATTTTGTTTTTAGGCTTACACGTGATGACTTGTAACTCTGTGGCACACATTGAAGCCTTTGTTCTCTATAGGACTTTATATTCAATATTAAGTTGAATCATGCACGCTAGACACACAAAAAGCATCACTAAACGTGCTAGAAATTCGCAGTATTTTGCTTTTTTTTTTTGGGGGGGGGGGGAGCGGTCCGAACAGCCCCTCCAGGGAGGGTCGTCAAAATCAAAATTGGTGGTCTTCGGCTTCTGAAATAGCCCCCAACGCACCAGCAGGCATTCGCGGAAGCCAGCACTGGCGCATTTTTTTTTTCAGATGCGAAGTGTCTAATGGTCGAGCTCAATTCGGCGGGTAACGTGACTACCCTTACTACGCACGCGCGTCTCATCCCCCGCTCTCTCCTCTCCTACGCTCCCCCCTCTTCCACCTGCGCTGGCAGCATCTGCTAGCCTACTGTCGCTCCCCTCTCTTTTTGTCTACACAGTTTTCCCCGCACCATTTCTCTCCTCTGCAACGCCGCGATGATCTCTACCGTCAACGCCGCCGCAGTGTAAGCGTAAGCGCCCGCTACTTAGCACCTGCACAGAGTTCGCTTTAGCGGAAGATGGTGTAATTTATTTACATTTGCACGCTTGTGACACCAGCTGTTCCTTGGTCTACTCCTGTCGTCTGGTGGGTGTGAGCCATATTTATAGCGCGTGCTTCATTCACGCTAGCGCGCATGCGCGGATGACCTACGTAGAAAAGGCCTATTCTTAAGGTACGTAGAAAAGGCCTATTTTTTCGGTGCGCTAAGCAAATTCCATGGCCTAGGCTCAGAAGAAATGTTTCTGCATAAACATTTCTTGCTCGCTTTGACTTTTACAAATACCGCGAAAATTCGCAAGCCTTTATGTGAGCGTATTCCATATCAGCCTCTCTGACTTAGGAGTTCAATAGGCAAAAACCATAGCTGTCATTGCGAAGAAAGAGAAGCAAAACGTGCTCTGAAAAGAAATTTGATACTTGTAATGAACTTTATAGTAACTACATTGAAGCAAGTAAAACAAACTCGCTTATATTTACACACTTTTAGAGATAGTTTTCTTGCTCTGCAAGTTTCAACCAGTTCATTCTCTCGTGTTTGTGCATATACTTCCTGCGCAATACATCTCCTTTGTAACTGTAATACTTGTGTCTTATGATGATGATATGTGGGGTTTCACGTCACAAAACGACCATATGATTATGAGAGACGCCGTAGTGGAGGGCTCCGGAAATTTCGGCCACCTGGGGTTCTTTAACATGCACCCAAATCTGAGCACACGGGCTGACAACATTTCCCCCTAATACTTGTGTGTTAGATAAATAGGAACTTACGAGGATGGCTGGTGATCGAATAAGTCCCTTTGTGTTGAATGTGTTCCATATTTTTCGGCTCGTAATTTATGCAGCGAAAACGAAAATTGGTTTTTTTTATCCTAATTGGTTCTATAGGATTAAAATATCTGAACCAAATCTAAAATATCATTTTTTATATTCGTGTCGATCTATCGTCGAATGACCCGTTCGCCACAGTGGCGTGGCCAGGAAGTGGCACACCGGGTCCGTGCCATTCCTCCTGAAATATTTTTCACCGCTGCATACATAGCGCCACATCGTCGCTTGCCTGCTTATACCCCACTTCAGCCCAAAGAAATGCGTCGCCCCCCCTCTCCCCACACACAAAAAAATTCTGCCTAGGCCTTTGATTTGTAATAACCACGAATAGGAGACTAACTGTGGTTCTGTGTAGCTGCCTGTAACTGTAATTAGCCGCAGTGTTCCTGTGACGGCGGTATTATTATATAGGCTTTAGTTGAAACACTTAGTACACGAAGAAACCCAGGCTACCAAGGTTGTTAAAAAAAATTAAAACCCCATTTCTTCTTCACAAAAAAATTGATGTTTCGTGCCTCACTGACAATCTTGTTTACTTTTCTTCTCGCTTGGAGTCACCCTTATAGTTCATGATGTGTAGAAATCCATTTAGGCAGGCTTCATCGATGGCACATCTGTAGATTCGTCAAGTTAGCGTCTGTCTGCTCAGCAGGCCAAGATTCCACAAAAAGCCGCTGATAAACTGAGCTCTAAGTCTAAGATGCTGAACTTTATTAATTTGATGCGGTGGTCGTTCACCACACTGCGCTAAGCAAGTGTGCTTCTTAGTAACTTGAACTTACAGATATCGGTTTTTTGTTGCCGCCGGATCTTGAACAAGGTTTTTGCTTTCCCAACGTACAAAGCGTGACAATAAGCAAGTGGTATGGAGTAAACCAGCTCATACGCATTTCTTTCGGGCAGCCTGTTTTTTGGGGATGGAGAGTCGCAGGTGCGAGCGGTCCATCTGCTACAACCAACTACCACGAAAAGCATGTTTCTACAGTATTGTCATGGCAGAATCCACGGCTATCTTCAAGCTTTCAGTGGTAAAAACCCAGAACTTCCCGCATGACGTCGGCGTGTTACAGCAATTCATATCAGCAATGTATAAAAAAAAGATTCCACCCTTGCCTGCAGGCGGACAGCTGTCCGACGCTCCGGCTAAAGAATTCATAGGGGTGAGCTCTGAAAAAAATGGCCCCAACAAAATGAAAAAGTAAAGAGTAACGTGACACCACATGTTACCAAGAAATTGTAACGTAAGTGCATTACACGTTAGTGTTCTGATTGTTACAACGTTACCAAAAAGTAACGCGTTACCTATAGCGTTACTTTTAACGCGTTAGCACCAACACTGAATTGATTACCTCGTAAAGGTTCTCGTGTGTATGGTGACCCATGAAAGCGGGAAAACCAAACAAGTTCAGCAACATCACACATTAATTGTACTGTTTTCCGTTCGACGCAGAAAAATTCGCAGATACGACGTATCTTGGCAATCGACGTTGCGTGAAGCATGTGGAGGGAAGGTGACCACGTTTTATTTTATTGAACGATATCTAAATACGCTATATATATGAACAACTGTAGTACAAACTTACATATTTAGGGCAGATGTTTATATAGCCTATTGTTTGCATTTTCGCAACTATGCCAACAGGAACATAAGTATTAGCAGCACCAGAAGTGATAAGCTCATGTGAAGCACTGGTTCACGTGAGGATTGGAGTGCTGGGGGCTGCTCGCGAGGATAGTAGCCTTGGAACTTCAGCGCATGGCACCGAACTACAATCGGTGTTAACCCTACGTGATGACTATATCATAGGAGTACATAAGTATTGTTTATAAAATTGGATAGCCAGCACTGCTACCACAATTGACGTTTCACGTTCATTAGGATCTACTTGGAATGTCGTTCCGAGTCCTGGCGTGCCACTGTGGTAGAATGCTTGATTGCCATGCAGAATGCTTAGGTTTTTTTTTCGTGCTGAAGCCGAGAAGATTAATTTTTTCATTCGTTAGGTGAACGATGCCGATTCCAAGTTTTTATTAGCGCTCACGCGTTGAAATTGCCCACGTGTGTTCGTACCTGTGTATACAATAAGCGTGCATCACCTGTGGCACATACCCGTGTTATGCTGGAAGTGTTTGACTACGTACACGGCGGGATTGTGACATTCGTCATGTCCTGATCAGTATGTCGTATTCGTCAAACCATGTCGTCTACTTCTACTAATATTCGTTCACGCCAAGTATTTTGTACCCCAAAGGCCCGAGGGCATTGCATAGGGGGTAATAGTATACATATATAAAAACTAACATGAATAAAGTAATAAAATGTATGAAAAACTAAGTAACAACGTATACATAATGTACAAATTGCAGAAAATCAATTATAAAGACAAAACTACACTAAAAGGAAGGCATTACACAAGAACAAGCAAGGTTGAACATTATATGCTAAGCAATGCTGATCATAGTCATAATAATCAAGTTATACCGCGTGCTAAAAAAGTCATTATATAAGCTCATGTACATCTGGGTCGGTTCCATTAGGTCATTCAAACACTAAAATGAAGCTTTAATTTGCGAGTGAATACAGACAATATCGGACAGACAATATACAGACAATATACAGACAATATCGTTGGGAAGTTGATTCCAATGATTAACAGCAAGAAATAATGGTGAATGTAAAAACAGGTTTGTTCGGGCAAATAAAGGTTGTAATTTGAATTTGTGGTCCAGACGAGCAAATATTCTATGAGCAGGTTTAGTAAGTGCAGAGACTTGCGAATGGTTATGGCAGAGCCTGTGGAAAAAAGATAGAAGGGAGAACAGTCTGCGTGACTGCGGAGACGGCAATTTTAAAGACTTTTCTTTTTCATTTATGCTAGAAGTTCGAGAGTATATGTTTGTTGTAAACTGGGCACTTTTGTTTGTAAGAGGCTCTATTTTATTTATGAGGTAAGCTTGGTGAGGGTTCCATATTCGGGAAGCATAGTCAAGCTTACTAGTGTATTGTAAGCTAAAAGTTTAGTATCAGAATTGGCGAAATGTAAGTTACGTCTGATGAATCCCAGTGTCCTATAAGCGTTGCTAGTGACAGTGTCGATGCGTAAGTTCCATGATAGGTCACTCGTTAAGTGAACTCCCAAATACTTAAAATTGAATGCATTTCCACATTTTTTCTCATTCAATGTGTAGTGATTAGTTATTGATGTCTGTTTTGTAGTAAATGAAAGGACCTTTGTTTTGCTCACGTTGACTTCCATCTTCCAGTCCTGGCACCACTTACGTAATATGTTAAGATCGTTCTGCAAATTATTAGCATCTTCACTGCTAATCACCTTTCTATATATCACGCCGTCGTCGGCGAATATTCTTACCGTGGAAGTCATAGAAGTAGCTATATCAATAATGTAAATTAGAAACAGAGTCGGCAGAAACAGAAGTAAAGGTGGTGATCACGAGAGAACGCAGACGTAAGCGCACAGATAGATAGATAGATAGATAGATAGATAGATAGATAGATAGATAGATAGATAGATAGATAGATAGATAGATAGACAGATAGATAGATAGATAGATAGATAGATAGATAGATAGATAGATAGATAGATAGATAGATAGATAGATAGATAGATAGATAGATAGATAGATAGATAGATAGATAGATAGATAGATAGATAGATAGATAGATAGATAGATAGATAGATAGATAGATAGATAGATAGATAGATAGATAGATAGACAGACAGACAGACAGACAGATAGATAGATAGATAGATAGATAGATAGATAGATAGATAGATAGATAGATAGATAGATAGATAGATAGATAGATAGATAGATAGATAGACAGACAGACAGACAGACAGACAGACAGACAGATAGATAGATAGATAGATAGATAGATAGATAGATAGATAGATAGATAGATAGATAGATAGATAGATAGATAGATAGATAGATAGATAGATAGATAGATAGATAGATAGATAGATAGATAGATAGATAGATAGATAGATAGATAGATAGATAAACAGACAGACAGACAGACAGATAGACAGATAGATAGATAGATAGATAGATAGATAGATAGATAGATAGATAGATAGATAGATAGATAGATACCAAAAGTGCTTGCCGTTCGCAAAAAAACTGCTTCGCATTCAATAAACAAACCCATTGCCTAAAGTACAAAGGCCATGCACGACACGGAACCTTCACTTTTTCCTATATACTTTCTTCGATATACAAAGCACTTATCTACTATAACTGATGCACCCATGGAATTTTTCATAACTTCTACATTTTACAGCGAAAGCTGTTCTGAGATCAACACTCGGGTCACGCGCGGCACCGTTGTTGCCCGCCACCGCCGGTGCCCATACCCACTATTACGAAATAAGAAAAAAACTAGCACCAAGGACAAAGTGGGTCTCGAGCCCGGGTCGTCCGCTGCGTGTCAGTCCAGCATTCTGCCACTGAGCCACGCCAGTGCTTGGGACTTGTTCACAAACTTTCCTTAGACAGGCTTGATGTCGGGAAAGGAGTCACGTTATTAAGAGTAATAAAGCGTTTTAGAACAGCAAAAGAACAACGAGGTGTAACACAATGCGAGTAGCGTAACGAGTGGGTCATTCAATGCTTCAATCCATCACAAGATCTTGTTTTTGATCACCTATTAACTGTGGCACTTGATTTATATAAGGAGTTTAACATGCCAAGACCACCATATGACTAGAAAAGATGCCGTAGTGGAGGGCTCCGGAAATTTCGACCACCTGAGGTTCTTTCTCGTGCGCCCGAATCTGAGCACATCCGCCAACAGCATTTTCACCTCCATCGAAAACGCAGCTGCCTTAGCCGGGATTCAATCCCGTGACCTGTGGGTCAACAGCCAAGTACTTTAGCCACTAAATCACTGCAGCTGGGCTATTACATTTTCAAGCATAATATTAACTCTTCAGGCATAATTTTATTCATCGTAAGCTACTTCATGAAGACTCGCACATAATTTCTTGCAAGTGTTCAGCGGATACAACGCTTCTCAGAATAATGGCAAAAAATAACATTGCGAATGCTGGTGTACTAGCCAGAAATTAGTATTATTAATGGCGTAGTGGGTACCCAGCAGAAGTGCTTGCAGAGGTTACCCAATGAGTGTTTAGAAAAGGCTTTTCTACCTTTCGCGGTTACTGTTATGTGCCTTCCGCGGAGGCCTGGCGTTTTTGTTTTTATCATTTATGTCGTTTACTATAATTTCACCTCCTTTTTTTAACATCGAAGGTGTTCAGAAAATCTTTTCGTGAGTGTCGATCGCATAAAAAAAACATTAAGACACTTACAGATATCTTCCACTGTGCGGTCTACTACATCACGCATTGGTATGTGCCACAGAATAATTGGGTAATTCTCACTAGTTTCTACTGGTCTACTAAAAAAAGGAAGAATCGTTAGAGCTGCAAATGGCTGCAGAGCGACCGCAGTGATCCTAACTCCCATGGTACGTACGATAGAATACTAGGAAACCGGGAAAGATAACGGTGACTGAGAGGAGACCTGACGTGGTGGAAGGCCGGCGCCAACGACAACGTGTGCGTAGATCTATGAGAGCGGTGAGCGCTAGATTTGAGCGCATGACTCATTCTCGGTCGGTTCGGCATCTGTGGGGCGTCTGTGACAGCCTGGGGCATAACTCGAACCTCTATGCGCTGTGCATCAACGCAGAAACAACCTAGCATCATGTAGCTAAAGGGTAGCAACAACCTATAAACAACCATATTCGTCTTGAGATTTCTCCAGTACGGTGGTTTTAAGCTTGGCATGACTTTATGCAAGCATTGGCATAAATTTTTAAACTAAATAGCACATTTTTTCATGATCGAATAGAATGAAAAAAAAAACGTTATCGAGGTCTTTCAGGTGGTGAAGTAGCATGTGTTTTAGAGTAAACTAAACCATTTCAATAAAGGCCACTGGTCCGAACGGCCTTTGCCGCCATGATCATTATGATGATCCCCAGAACGTAAATTCATCTGGAACGAAAGAGGAGGCAGTGCAAGCACTGTACTGATGAAAATGTGAATGTAATTATGCGGGAACATTGCCCAAATAATAATAATACACTGCACTGTGTAATACAGTCGAATTTGGCCATATCAAACTTTCGTAAGTAAATTATACTTTATATGGAATGATTTTGGAATACGAGAATGATTTACCGTCAACGCATCAGAAAACATTCGGTGACATCGAAAACAATTAGCTGGAACACTTTACACAAAGAACATCATGCGCTAAACACCTACCGAGAAGTTGGCATTCCATGAGAAGCTGTTGGCATTTTTTCCCTAAAAGGGGATTTACTGCATTCATTTAGACGGGTGAATATAGTTGGCCAGAACAGTACATAAATCGAACATGGTGCTTTGAAAACGCGCATAGAAGTTGGCTTTTCCGCAGAAACAGTTGGGTCTTTCTAACAAAAAAAAACACAACACATCCACGGAGGGAATGATGAATGGTGGGGCGAAGCGTTTCTCAGTCCGTCCATGCTTTTGTCCGCCCATTCGTTCTTGCTTCCGTTCGTCCATGCGTCTATCCGTGCGTCCAACCGTGTGTCCGTCCATATGTGTGACCGTCGGTGAATCCGTCTTTCCGTGCGTCCCTCTATGCGTCCATCCGTACGTCCGTTCTTCCTTCTGTTCATCCGTCCGTCCGTGCGTCTGTTCGTGCGGCCGTCCCTCTATCCCTCTGTCTATCCATCCATCCGTCTATCTAGTGAACACTCCAAGTACAGCCATCTCACATCTTTTCATCATGTATTCATCATATACAAGTGCCGCCATCCAGCGGATATTTTATGAACCGCTCTCACGGCTATGTGCCACCGGTGGCTACATACACCATCGGAGAATGGAGAGACCCACACACTAAGAAGCTTCGCCCCTAAAACGCTGCTTGCATTCTGAAAAGCAAATATAATTAGCCAGAACACTTTATTCATCGAAAATTGCGCAGTGCTAAGTGCCCCGAAGAGTGGGCTTTCCCTCAGAAACTATTGGCTCTTTCTCAAAAATGGGAAGTGGGATGAGGGGCAGATATAATTTGCTGGAACACTTTATATATCGAACATCATACTGTGCAATGTGCCCTGTGAAATTGGCTTTCACTCAGGAGGGGTATGCTCTTTCTGGCAAGAGAAGGGCTTTACTGCTCGACTTGGATGAGCGAGCGGTGTGACTAGGATGGTGCCAGATGGGACGAATATGAACTACCGCTTGCCATCATGTGCGTTCTCCCGCAACTTCTCGTAGTCTCACCCTCCATTCGATCATTGTGCGTTTCTCCGTCATTCCTTCTCTCTTTCTTGAGGTGACAGTTGCCTTGAGATGTAAGAACCTGCTGTTCTCGGCAAAACTAGTGATTATTAACATAATCAACTAAGTCGAAGGCAAGCAAAAGACGTCTGACCTCGCCGCTGCGTATTCGTCCCGTGATCGAGCGTAGTCGCCGCCTGGTGGCCGCTAGCTGAAGCGCACCCTGTGTGCATTATAGAGTTTCTTATTATACACTAGATGGAACGCTGGCGCTAGTGTCTATGGGAGCTGCAAGGCACGGTGCTTCAGCGAGCATGGGAATGATGGGTAGTACACACATTTATTTAATATTCGTACTTCTGGCCTGCTTTTGGCTCCGTGTGGGTTCGTGTGGCGTGGAGCTGTTTTCTCACGAAACAAATATTAGCAAATGTTCAGTGCTTGCGCTTCACCATCTTATTCTTTTAGACTTGCCTTTCCAAATCGGCTCATGAAGTTTAAAAGAGTTGAGTCTTTCTTTCAAAACAAAACAGAAGCACAGCAATAAACAAAGCCGCAAGTACGATTCGCCATCCACAAGTACGAAGACTAGGCAAATGTGTGTACTACCCATCATTCCCATGTTCGCTGAACGATTACAGTGCCAGGGTCCCTTTAGTTATAGGTAACTCTATGGTGTGCATGTCCCCCTGCGTCGTCTGCTATCCACATAGGCTAGCACGTGCGCGTACGTCATGCTCGTGCTCAAAGGGTGGTTTGTCCCATAGAGTTCCTTAAAATTAACAATAGAGGGCACTCTGGCGCTGCGATTGTTCAGCGACCATGGGAATGATGGGTAGTTCACACATTTGCCTAGTCTTCTTACTTGCGGGCGGTGAATCGTACTTGCGGCTTCGTTTATTGCTGTGTTTCGATTTTGTTTTGAAAGAAAGATGCAAACCTTTTGAACTTCGTGACCCAATTTGGAAAGGTAATTCGAAAAAAATAGGGTGGTGAAGCGCAATCGCTGAACATTTGCTGATTTTTCTTTCGTGAGAAAACAGCTTCAAGCCACACGAACACACACGGAGCCAAAATCAGGCCAGAAGTACGAAGTTTAGACAAATGTGTGTACTACCCATCATTCCCATGCTCGCTGAAACGCCATGCATTGCAGCTCCCATAGAACTAGCGCCAGAGTTCCCTCTAGTGTATATTGGGAAACACTATGGTTTGTCCCACTCTGTTAGCGCAAGAGTAACTGCTTGTACATTTGCCTAGCACTGTCTACAGAAGCATTTGGCCTTACTCGCATGTACATGTACCACAATAAGATGAAGTCAAGAACTTGGCGAGAGTGATGTGTATCGTCGTCGTAGCCTCTCTTTGCCAGGATCATGTCGGTATAAATGACGCTTTTTAGCTGAAGCCCACCGTAAAGTGCACTTGTCATCGCCAGAAACATGAGGAATAATAAATACTGTGTTAATTCAGTGTTTTAGTGAATGAGGAATAAACTTAAGTTTTGCGTTTTGTTAGCTGTCTACTTAAACAAATGTGGCGTTCATGCTTATCACTTATGCGACGAGCTCTAATTGTGCTTGAGATAACCTTGTATTGTACTGTCTTAGTCCCATGACACTGCTGTATAATAAATTCTGACACTTCGACAGTTCAATTGAATGACACGGAGCGGAACAAACTTGAGTTGCCGTGCGTAATTTTTAGCATTGGGCAATATATTTACACAGACAAACCCGTCTTCTTATCAAAGTTTAACACTTGGCAGAAGTCAGCCAGGTTGGAGTAGGAATGAGGCAATTAGAAAACTCCAACCGAAATTGTATTCAGAAAACCAACGTATCGAAGCCAGACCAAGCACTGACTCAGACGCTGTTATACAATTTGTTGTTGGAGTTTCCTGATTGCCTCACCCTTGTTCTTTGATTTGGGTTCGCTTAAAAGAGGCCAGATTGTCAAAAATATTCTAGACGACGTGCCTCACATATGACGAATAATTTGAAGAAGAACGTCACTTTTGTTTTCACATTATCTCGAGAGCTTTTGTGGCATCGTGCTAGACAGATGGACGGAATAGACACACATTTGCTTAAAAAAAATTTCCTTACATAAATTAATCAAACCTTTCCACCACATTGCTGCAGATAATCAATATAAGAGAGCCTCGGGGTGAAGATTACCTTTTTATACTGTTATAGGAGTAAGAACAAGCGCGCCTAAGCGATATAAGTCACGTAGCTTTCCTGAATAAACTTAACGACTGTCCCACGTTTATTTCATGAAGAAATGGTTAATACGAAAAGTCGGAATGAGCAATCGCTCTATTTTTGGGTTCATTGGCCAAAAACACAAAATTTCTTTTATTTTTGGGAGGAAAGGGGGAGTGAAGAGGTTGGTATTTGCAACCAGCGTGCATGAAGAAGGAATTCAGTCATAAGCAGTAGTACATAGTAGGTGGGCCACAAGCTCAACACCTAAAATAAAAATTCAAAAAATGTGACACACTGCAGCACGAAAGTGCAGACAGTCGCCAAGTGGGAACATCCCTTTTAATGGCAGGCTGCAATTCTGTCACCAGTGAAAGTAACCTTCGGTGAGCTTCGACTGGTTGGCACCAGTCTTGATTGACATCTTGCACGCGCATAAGTGTCGCCACATTCAAAACGATCTCGACTTGTCTCTTGTTGTGAAGGTCTGTAGGTTTGTTGATTATTTCATTGTATTTGTTGATTGTTTGGATACTGTTTTTGAAGTTGTTGTCTTTAGTCTTCTAAGTTTGTTTAAGAAGCACTTGTATCCTCTGGGACTTACTCTTGAGCTACCACCTGGAAATTCAACTAGGTTCTTAGACCTAACACTCTCTCTTCGAAGCAATCATTTTTGCTGGCTGTTTTCACCGAGAAGTGGTAAAACCCCTTTATCTTTCCGCTCAGCTCATTCAAAATTGGTGAAAAGGGGTATCATTAATGTTTTCCTGGTAAACGCTCCTAAGAGGTCATGCCTGCACTCGATGCAATGCAGTTTCAAAGCACAGGTAGAGCACCTCTTATGCGCTGGTTACTCGTACGCCCTGATTTCTGCCATTGCGGAAAACGTTTTAAGCAAATTAAAAGTTAAGGAGAGAGATCTCAGCCTCAAAACGCGTCATTTCCCATGAACTGTGTTGCAATTTCTTATCTGCATAACGTGTCGCATCTGCTGAAAAAAATCGGTAAACGCGCAAGTGTCATAATTGTATTTTCCGCCCCAGAAAAGCTTTCAAAGCTTTGTAAGCTGGTGAATAATTCAGCTGCTATTAGAGAAAGATACAGTGTGAAACACAAAACGCGCTTTGTACATTTTGTTATTGGTGTCGTATATCTTATACCACTATCGTGCGGAATGGTATATATAGGGCGAACCGCAAGGTGCCTCAATTACCGTTTAGGAGAGCACAATAATAATGTGCACAATGTGATTCAAGAACACCTCCGAAGCCACTGCTGAGACTGCGGCTGCGTGCCAGTTGAGCGTTGCGAGGTATGCGGCAAGCACAACTCACAGGCCACGCGTGAGTTAATTGAAGCTTATCAAATAAATAAGTTTGATGGTAATTGTGTAAGTTGCCCATCGGTTGCGTTGTTGAAAAAAGAGATTGCGTATCTCGATATTTTTTCAGCTACATGTGTATTTGTTTTCAGCTCATTCAACAAGAGAAAAGAGTTTTGCTGACATTGTATCACAGTGGTTGTTCCTGCACCCTTCTACGCATGCCCAATTTTCTCCTTTTTTTGCCTATATATGTACACCCCTCCGATATTAAATCTTTGTTGAAAGTCAGCGCTCTTTTCTGTCCGTGATTTTTTGCTTCCGTAGTTACGAAGTAACTACTTCTAGATTGCGCTGTTCCTAACTTCAGTTCGTACATCCGTTAAGCAATGAACGGTATATTTATTACGACTGGGCAACAGTCAACGCATTTTATTTGCTGACAATCGGCTCACAGCGCTCAGAAATAGCGCCGTTGCGTGCATGCGCCACCGGCCGCCTATCCACACTAGCACGGTGACGGTGCTGCCTCCTATAGCACAATCTCGGGACGAACAGTATGTCAAGAAGCCTTCCGAGTACAATGTCAAAAAAGAAAGCCCACATTAAGACCCAGGTGAACAAGTGGCTACTGGAATCGGACAGTTGCGTATCACGATGAACAGGCATGCTTTAGATCAATGTCGTATTTTCTATTTCTGGTTATAGGCGCATATTTCAAAGCTGCGAAAAGTGGGAAGTGGGCACTTGCTCGTGATTTTACTGTAACTAATCATCTGACCTTTTTTGTCCTGTAATAAGAACTCTTGGAATATGAAGCAATGAATAACTGTTGAAATAAATGTGTTGGAGGAAAAAATAGCTGGTAAAAACTGGTAACATATTGCAGTCTGTAATATCCGACTTGTTATACTGTTTATTAGTTTCAAATCTGCATTTCAGAACCGACAGCATGTGTGTTTTTCACTCCAGGGAAAGGTAGGTTGCCTGTGTTTACTCGAGGGCGTCTGCCATACGGGCGGTACTCAATTCTTATTCGACAATGAATTGCATTTTGTGAGTAGGCTATAATAGTTGACCTAAGTACGCACGTTATTGTTCATATTCCAATGGATCGTTTTTTCCTCTAGAGAACCTGTTCTAGCGTAAGGCTAGTGATCATCATCTTTATCTTTCGCCTATTCGTTTGTACGCTACTTCTGTGTTTTGCTATAGCTTCAGTATCCAATCATTTCGTTTTTACAATTCGTCACCTTTACTCCTGAAGGGCACTGTGATTTACAAATTCTATGAAGGTAGAATCCCTTTTGCCAGCCTTCAATTTATGTCACGTCTTTTTGCTTTCACATCTCCTAGAACGCAGTCAATGAATAACTCTGGAAAGATCGCACTTCCTAGTCTGACAATTTTTATTAGATATATCATAACTGTGGGGCTTTATTATTAAAATCAAGCTCACAGTGAAGTCTTTATAAATAGCGCTCGCTTTGCTTATATGTTTCAAGTAGCCTTTAGAAAAGCAGGGCAGTCAGGATAGCTTGTATCTCTCCCGAATCGAATGCCTTTTTTTAGCCTGGGAAAGTCAGGTATGGAAAATAGTAGGCTGTGTATTTCTGTTAGTTTTCTGGCTTTAGAGCTCGTAATGACCACAGCAACACTTGAACATAAAAGATGCAGTATGCGGGGTCAGATGTCAACTCCAGGGAACTGTCACACAAAGCGAGTATTCCGCATTGTACTCACTTGTATATCACAAGATTAGTTACCAGATAAAAAAATAAGCTGCCTCCCTCAGCATATAAGATCCAGTAACTACAAGTGCGAGGCATCCTGAGCCATTTGCATACATTAAAAATTAAAAGCATTACTTTCATGTCTGTGTCATGCAAATGGTACCTGTTATCTCTGTCACTTTTAAGAATAACAAAATGTAGTGTATATGGGAACATACTGAAGACGTACTTTAAGCCATGTCGTTTTTATATTATAATTGCGATGTTACGTGTTTTTAGGGCCATTTTATACGTAAACCAACTGAGTTTGTACATAGTTTCAATTATTTTACGCCTTACGGAGCTTGTAAAAATGAATATCGTGACGGTGTGCATATGTATACAGCCGCGTTACCCGTTTGAATAGCACACTATGTGTGTGAGTGTGTGTGTGTGTGTGTGTGTGTGTGTGTGTGTGTGTGTGTGTGTGTGTGTGTGTGCGTTCACGCGTGCGCTGTTTTAGTCCAACAACGTAGTAGCTGCATACTTGCTAATTCAAAAAAAAAACGTCGCGCGCACACTCGACTTTAAAATTGCAGCCTCGGGGCTACTTTTACGTAACAATTCTTGTATCGTTATAGAAAGTCCGGCGAGTTGACTATACTGCACTTCAAAAACATTGAGACGGCAATCGTATTATTAATACCCAAGCCGGGCAAAAAGCCGCTCATCGGAAATCTCAGGCCCATTTCATTGACGTCCTGCATTGGAAAGCTCATGGAAAAAGTAATTTTAACGCGTCTCGTCAGATACATGGACGACAACGAGCTATACCCACACACCATGATCGGCTTTCGACCAAGACTCTCGACGCAAGACGTCATGTTGCAGCTAAAGAATCAAATCATAGACGCCGAAACGCACACCCTGGATACAAAAGCCATTCTGGGCCTTGACCTGCAGAAGGCATTTGATAACGTCACCCACGAGGCCAAATTGCGCAACTTGCAAAACCTACACGTAGGTCGGAGAGTGTACGATTACATAAAAGATTTTCTCACCAACCGTAAAGCTACAATCATGGCCGGGGAAGCGGAATCTGAAGAATTCGTTCTAGGCAACAAGGGAACACCACAAGGTTCGGTGCTTTCCCCTTTCCCATTCAACGTGGTGATGCTTGGTTTACCCTCAGAGCTGGAACGCGTCGAAGGGCTTCAGCACAGTATCTATGCGGATGACATCACCCTATGGGTGACGGGCGGGAGCGACGGTCACATAGAAGAGATTTTACAACAAGCAGTAAATACGGTAGAGCGATACGTGGAGAACAATGGCCTAAAATGCTCTCCTCAAAAATCGGAGTTATTACTCTACAGACCTACAAGCAGAGGTCGCAAGCGCATTCACGAACGACACAACATCACAATCTTAGCAGGAGGTTACCCAATACCTCAGGTACAACACATAAGAGTTCTGGGACTCCGAATATCCGAGAACGGACATAACGGGGAAGCAATAAAGTTCCTGGATAACAACACCCAACAAACCGTTCGAATGATTCGAAGAATCGCCAACAAAAACTACGGCGTGAAAGAACACAACTTAGTGCAGCTCATCCAAGCCTTCGTCGTCAGCCGCATAGTGTATGTGACCCCATACCTCAAGTTGCAAGTGGCGGAAAAACAAAAGATAGAATGCATAATTAAAAAAGCATATAAGCAAGCCCTCGGATTACCGATCACCACGTCTAACGAAAAGTTCGAAGCGTTAGGAATGCATAACACGCTAGACGAACTTATTGAGGCTCATATGATAGCGCAATATGAACGACTCGCGCAAAGCAACACGGGAAGACACATCCTGCACAAACTTGCAATAACGTACGCTGGCCAAAGCGGCAATAAATACGATATCCCAAAAGAAACCAGAGAGCGCATCATAATACCTCCGTTACCCAGAAACATGCACCCCGAACATCACCGGGAGCGGAGGAATGCAAGAGCGAGAGCACTGCACAAGAAGTTTCAACATGACGCGGACGTGGTATATGTAGATGCAGCCGAATATACAGACGGTCGACACATGGCAATAGTCGCTTCAAATCAAGCGGGCCACCTGCTTGCTAGCGGCACCATTAAAACAGGACATTCGGAAATCGCTGAAGAAACGGCCATAGCGCTGACGCTTGCGTCCACAAGGGCCAGCGTCGTAATCAGTGATTCTAAAACCGCGATTCATAACTTCGCTAACGGAAGGGTCTCGAAAGAGGCGTTAAGAATCTTAAATAACTTTCGCGGAGAGCGCGACGTTTATGTTATATGGACGCCCGCCCACTCCTCCCTCCCGGGCAATGAAACCGCACACACCCTAGCTCGAGAGTTAGCGAGCCGAGCAGGGGCAGGAATGACGCGGAGCCCGCGTGCGGAGAGAGACCGCATGTTCAGTTACAACGAAATTACCAAGCACTACAGATTAGGGAGGCAGCATTACCCGCCACCACACTCCTCATTAAATAAGCAGCAGGCGACAGCGTGGCGCCTATTACAAACAAACACGTTCCCAAACCCAATCGCTTATAATCATTGTTACCCGGACCTCTACTCAGACAGATGTAAACACTGCAATCAGCGGGCGGACCTCAAACACATTATCTGGGCTTGCCCCAACATCGTGAAGGGGCCAAACACATACATGAATACGGAGCAGTGGGAGACCGCGCTGCTAAGCTCAAGCATCGAGGACCAACTACACGTCATCAGGCAAGCCGAAGATGCCGCTAGGACCCAAGGACTCCTAGCTGCCATCTAAGGGAGGGGAGTCAACTCCTCTAACACTTGCCGTTTCAATAAAAGTTGTTTCTCTCTCTCACGACAATCGTATTACGTTAAACTGTATCACACAATACAAGGGGCCCGTGTAAGACGAAAAAAGAAGCGCTCCTCTTCCTGCTATTTTTTTTCGCTCCATATTATGTGTATCCGGCAAACCCGGAAAAGCATAAAGTATCCACGGCTGACAAATGGGAGAATTCTAGTCTGTGCTCACTCCAAGCGAACCGTCTAACCGTAAAATAGTTGCACTAGTTAAAGGTTCAAGTACAAAAGCGTAAAGCCGCGCATTCGCCTTGCACCTTCTAATCTCCCCACAGAAATTTTTTTTTTCTTAACGTCCGTGAAGCATGTCGGGATCTACGGAACATACTGGCCTTTATTGTCGCTACCACTACCCCGCTATCCCGGCTGCATGACGATAGCCGGCCGTCCTTAATAGCAAGACGTGCGGCCGCGGCATCGGATTCCGATCACGCGTTCTTTCGGTGGTCTTTCGCTTTCTTTTCTTGAATCATTCCTAAACTTTCGTTTCCCGTGCAAGAAGGCAAGAAGACACGTGAACCTGCGAAAAGCATGTCGTGATGTTCATACCAGCAACTTGCAGCCATATTTTTCCGACTAATGAATTGTCTGCCGCCACGTAACGTGCTCGAAGGTGGTCGATGGTTCGACGGAACAGTCAACAAAAGCGGAACTATATTGGGTGAATGGAAGCTATAAATCTCAAGAGAAGTGAAAACTTAACAGCGGCCTTTTTTCCTTTCTTTAGCTTTTTTTACTTATGCCAGTAATACATTCATCTGGAAGTGTTTTATTTTATTTATGCAATACTTCATGGTATATGCCTCAAGCAAAACTTTAAAAACATAATGGGACCCTGTACAGACATAGACAACAATTACACAATGAAAAAGCACAAAGTGTACGCAAACGCAACGAAGTTACTCGTTAGGGGGTCATGCAGTGCTATAATGAAGTGATTAAAGTGAGTTGAGGTGCTTGAAAGAAAACGTTTCATTCTTCCGTCTTTTAAGGGGGGAGGGGGAAGAAAACTGGAGGGTTATCTTCGCCACGTGCGGTAATATGCGGCACCATATCAGGTGGAAAGTTACTAAAGCCTAGCGCTGTTACTTCCGCTGGCCTTGGGATGCCTACTTTAGACATATTTACTACTAGCACTGTTCGCCAGAGCATGTTTTAGTTAATCGTAAAGCCTTGTTTAAAAATGCTTGAGGTGGTATAGCAGAAGTAGTAGCAACACTTACTGCTGTCTCAATTCATGAATGGTTTAGTGAAAGTCAGTCATCGACCAATGAATTTTTATTCTGGCCAGTCTCGAGTGATGTGAGGGGAGGTTCTATATGAATTATCAACTGAACTCAGATGAACCCTAAAGAGCCCTAGGTGGTCAAAATTCTTAAATTTCTCAACTTCAATTTGCATCATAGCGACATAGTGGCATAGGCTAAAAAACAAACAATTTTACTATAACAAAGACTCTGTTGATAAAGTATCTCTTAATATTATCATCTTTCAGCCATTCCTAACTGCGATCTAACTTTTATACCGAATTAATCTAAATCTGGAAACACATCAAGTGAAACAGAAGCTCGGTATATTGGTCCTGACAGTGGATGGTTAGTAAACGATTGCGACAATGAAGGCGGCGTAGTAATGAGGCATCGCTGACGATAATACTAGAGACACGACCATTACGTCAACCAGGGGTTGACCTGAAGTTTACATGCAAATAAAAAAACTTCTAAACAACACCCACCTAGTAGTTCTATTTGTGAAGGGTAGCTCCTCCTTGCGCAACAGGTTTCCTAATCTCCGTGCAATATGAATAGCGGAAGAAGTACCCGGCACAGGATTGCAATCCGTACCGACTGAGGCAGTGGTTGAAATATTTGAGAGCAAGTTCATTTTTCTTAAATGCTGCCTCGGAAAGAAGTGGGTACCTTTCATATTGCTGTCTTCTTGGTATGTGTTACATTTAAATCATTATAAATGAATTCGCCTTTTGTATTAAAATTTTTTTGTTGTTCCTTTTTTGCGATTTACAATCCTACATTGAGTCTCAAATGTGGTCTCAGTTCCGTGGCTGAATTGTATACCCACGTTTTAATATACACCGGTCACTATGGCGTCAAGATATTTACAAAAATAAGGCAACAGCGAGAAATCGGGCAAGGGCTAGCAGCAAGGCCAACAATGACATGTTATTGCTTCCACGACTTAATACGAGGTATTGATAATGCCTCAGACTTACAAAAGCACTGCACCGGCAGAAGAGCACTGTCCCAATACAAAGGCGGCAATATGTGGCACTTTATACTTTTCTGACGCAATATACCTTTCTCATGCAAGGTCAAGATATTCCTAGGCACGCAGTCTGTTCATCTTTCAACAAATAATGAAGGCAAAATAACGCCTTACCATACTTCGTTTGATCGGCTAAGATGACAGGTAAATGTCGGTCATTGTAGACCGGTTCACACACATTTTCGCGTTCTGGTCCTCCTTCAACCATGCTTTAACATTCACACTTCTTCTCGGTAAAAAAGCGGCATGGTTCTCAGGTGAGTGCTGAAACAACCTCCAGGAGCAGAATACGAATGCCTCGGTTGCTTTCCGTTATTTTACAATGAGGGTTCTGAGTTTGCGGAATTTCTTTCTTTGGAAGCTCGGAGAGTGTTTTTAATAGTGTATATTTTAGGAAATCAGGTGCTTATCAAAGTTTATTTCTAGTAAATCTCTGATTCACCAAAACTCAGTGCAGAATTCGGCTTTTTATTTTGCTGTAATTAAGCATTTTTATATGCGCAAATTTAGTTTGCTGCGATATGTTCTTATGAGTATTATTTCCATTTATTATGCTTTGCGTTGTGCCTGTAGCCCAGTTTCTCTATGGTTTCATATTTTCCCACTTATTCTTCTTAAACCTGATAATAAAGCTGTTTATTTTCATTTCTCTAGAGTCGCCACAGCATATTTTTGTTGGGGAGGTAGGGGGGAAGTGGACAGGAGATATATTGTCAAACTACTCTTCAGCTTTTACTCTGAAATTTTCTTACCTTTTTGATGATTTACAAATGTTATTCTTATTCTCAATTTTTCTAAGTTTGAAATGAAATGATATCTGAACACAGAATCATGCGAACACACTAAGTGTATTTCACATGTCTGGAAATATGAAGCGTAAGGCCACGTATGCATACAAGCAAAAGTACTTGATTGAAGGAACTCACGTTTGATCGTTTTGCAATCCCAAAGATTGTATAATAGCTGCAAGCATACGTTACAAAGCTGCTTTCTGATGATGGAGGTGAGATTCTTTTCACTGAGAATTCTCAGCTTTAAAGATAGTTTTGAACGTTGAAAACGCCCGTTCAAACACCGTAGTTCATCAGATAGATCCGCACGGTCAAAACCTTCACCGATGACTGTTGATGATATTATTCCGGATTTGTTCAACGATAAGGAGCCCCACTTATCACCAACACGTCTTAGCGTACAGCGAAACCACAAATGGAACGGAACAAATGACCTTGTCGCTGTTGGGCGCACGTTCGCTTCTCCGCGTCGTCGCTGCAGATGAGCGGGTGTTTAACCCTGCGGTTTTCTCGTCTGCGCGCCTTGCCCTACTTCGTGATGAACGCATTATCCTCTCCATCGCTATCTAAATGGCCAAGTTCCTGACTCTTTAACTGGGAGTATGAATATGTAGCCACTTACACGAGTTGCTCCAGTGCCCAGATTTTCTCTAGAACCACCATTCATGTGTGATAGGGCGCACGTGTTTTCTTTTTCTTCTTTTTTTTCAGTCTGCAGTTGGCTTTACGCTACCGGCACACTTTCATATTGCGCGAAATTTTGCGAGATTTGTAGTCTAATCACGTAGCATTATGGTGAACATCATCGCTGTAAGAGTGTCTTACGAGCAATTGAAATGCAATAGGCACAGCTGTATGCAATGTGTTTATATTTTGAACAACTAAGGTTCGAAAGGTTGATTGACTATTCCAATGAAACAAAGCCCACTCACTATACGCGAGCTCAGCAAAAAGGTGCATCGGAAAGAATGAAACAGAAAGACAGCTAACGGGTCCGATTATTTACGTGGCCGTAAAGGAGAAATCAAGATCCATGTCAGCCGTGATCTGCTGTTTAGAAGGAATCAGATGCGCAGACGAGGGCTCGCGTGGGCCACTTACTACAAATACTTTTATCTGAACTTGGACGATGTGCACATAGAGTGGTGAATGAGTGACATAGCCGGAAGAACTTGTATAATGAACGACGCACACGGACGACTACTTCTTGATTTTAAAACATTTTAACATTCGGATGTACAAGCGCCAAGAAAAATAGGCTCTTCATTGAAATCAAAAATTTATGCAGTGGGTTTGCAGAATAACTCTTTCAGAGTAATGTAATTCTATGCTTCGCTGCTGACGAAGAATTTAGGCTGATTACCGGAGCGTAAATAATTTGCGAGTGCTCTGCCACAACACTACCGATCCATTCGGTCTCTTAACCAGCTATGCATCTTCACTTGCTCTTGGTCACTTTCAATTTCCGCAATGCGCAAGCCATGGCCTATAGGCATCTTTCCTGCCGAAACTCATCACACACAAAAAATAAAATAACAAGAAATATGTCAAAGCCACACAGCAATTTCTGTCTTCCCTATGCTTCTTGTCTATGCTTTATTTACTTTTAGAGGCGCAACTCCTAAAGCAGTGGTTTTGTTCTGTTTCTGTGACCGCTTTGTGCCCGCCTATTTTGTGGATTACTCAGCAGGTAGTGCTATTGTGGGTAAGAGACAGACAGACAGACAGACAGACAGACAGACAGACAGGCAGGCAGACAGACAGACAGACAGACAGACAGACAGACAGACAGACAGACAGACAGACAGACAGACAGACAGACAGACAGACAGACAGACAGACAGACAGACAGACAGAATGACAGACAGACAGACAGACAGACAGACAGACAGACAGACAGACAGACAGACAGACAGACAGACAGACAGACAGAAAGGCGGACGGACGGACGGACGGACGGACGGACGGACGGACGGACGCACGTACGGGCAGACGGACGGATGTATGGGTGATTCGTGGTTTACCGATAAAACCCTCAGAAGCTATGCCCCACTCATCATCCACTTCTTGGGTATGCTGTGATTTTTTGTGTGTGCCCTTTTTCCTCACAAAATCAATACCGGGCCACTACCCCAACGCGCCATTATGGTGCAAAAATTTAGTGTTGTCCTTTGGGGACATAATATGTGTTGTACTTTAAGGACAAAACGTATCTTGGTTCGACGTTGAGCAGCTTTTTCATGTCTTGCAGTTTAAGACAGCATAATTTTCTTGTACAAACAGCGTACGCAGTTTTGCTACATTGAACGAGATTGTGATTACGCCATGCACATACAGCACTAGTCTGTAATCATAATATTCACCGAGCTTATTCGCAGAAAAAGCTTTATTATTTCAACTAACGAAAGTTATTCATGTTGATTGCCAAACTACTTCTTAAGCAGCAAGGATATCAGTCTCATCACTTGCGAATGCCCTCTTTTTTGTTTTCGCCTGAATCGTCACCACTTAGTGACGGCGATGCTTGATATGGTAGTTTAGTTCATACGCTATTTCACCTAATTCAATTAGTCACCTAATTGTCCAGTTTCGTCAGTTATTTGTTGTTCAGTAATAATAAATGCACTGTGGCCTCGAGCACGTAAGGGCAATACTTCGCGGTGTTTTGATCTCTCTGTCTTCGCAAGCGTCTTCCTATACGTGAACACAATCAAGGATGTTGCATCACGCTTTCGAATACGTGTCAGCTTGTGAGACAGCGTATGCGTGGACCAACAATTATTTCCACAGACATACATCAGCAGTGCTCCTTGTAAGTGGAATTCAATAATATCTGCTCCCATCATCGCTTTCAGTTTTTTTTTGTTTTTTTAACCATCAACATGCCTTTCTCGGCAATCTGAATAATTGAAACGTATCTAGAACATGTATGACCAATCTGACCTAATCCTGTCTGGTGTATCACTGTAATATAGGTGTCTCCATTGCCTCCGAAAGCAAGTGACGGCGAAAGTCCTCGAAACACGGGAGCATTCGTTTCGACTAGCTACTGTCTCCAAGGCTGCAACTTTTTCCTGTATCGCTTTAAAATGACGTCTTTCATTGAACTTCGTCCTTATGTGCTTTCCAATGTTGTCATAGAAAGCGTAGATGCTTACGCAATAACTCAACTGTAAGGACTAGCAGCTGTACGTGGTTTACAATGTATTAAAAAGCCGCAAATACAGAATGGCATGCATGTCACGTACGCACCATTTCATTAAGGTATTGAGAGCAACTTAAACTTTATAATACTTCTCGTTTTCGCATTATTCACTAAAAGTTTTGCTTCTTGCTCATAAATGTTGTTCTGTAGCGACGTGTACATTGATAGGCGCGGCGCAAATGAAGAAGACGATTGCGCTGAATTCTTGCTCGGGGGGGGGGGGGGCATTTCAGCTATGTTGCGGATCTGGTATAATTACCGTACAAGTGTACATTCCGCTTTTTTTTCTTCACCTACATCACAATGCGAAGCTTAGAGAACGTAATTATTATGGCTGACCAAGTGTGGTCACACGTTCATCGTAACAATACTTGAATGCTTTCCGGCGCCCCGAAAGGATGTACGAGTCACGCCTTTCATTGGCGTCTCTTCGCGTGAATTACATAACAACCCTACGCCCGTGACTCCGCCTTTCAAAGCGATGTGAGGGCGTTCTCCTACGCAGAACCGAGTCCCAGTCACCTGTGTGGTATCGCAACCTCGTCACTCTTCACGAAGGCACCTCGCCGTCACGTTCACAAACTCCACATCGATTGCAAGACACCGTGGCTATAGTGCTGACCGATGCCATCCCTCCCCGCAAGATTCTGCAGAACGCGAGCGCACATCGCTCAATGAATGGCCATTGCGGGCCTTCAAGATCCAAGAAGGGGAGCCGAGAGAGGCTTGTGCATCGCTGAACGCGCGTGCATCATCGGGGGAGCTAGAGGAGATCTTTTGTTTTCTCGTACGCGGTCAATTAGACAATGGGGTGAACGCAGTGCCCTCGCTTCGTTGCGACACCTGTCGGTCGCTGGTGGAGGGCGCTCGCCTTTCGTTACATCTAGAAAGACCGAGGGAACGTCCACGCAAGACGTTAGTGAAAAGAAGGCAGGTGCTGCATCAAAGACCACCGGGACTGGTGGTCGTTTCTGTGCGACGGCCGTCTGCTCCGGCGAGATCACTATTGCGACCATCATGTGAGGTCAGCGAGCAGCTGTCGCCCGAAGGCTTTTGGCACGACTTGATCGCGTGATGATATTTATCAATGATTATGCCTTAAGCAAAACAATATTCTCGAATAGTCTTGTGGGAGTTAACTAGCGGGAGGTCGCGGGACATTTCTGTGGAGAAAAAATTTTAAGCTCTTGTAGGTAGCTTAATGTACACGTTAAGAATAACCAAGATGTTCAACACTTTAGAATCCCTCCACTACGATATTACTCTTAATCGTGTCATGGTTTTCGGACATTATTGCAATTCTTTTTTATGTTTTGATACAGTACAGTCATCATGTCAGAAACGTGAAAAAAAAGACAAATTGACGTGTCCTTTATTAGAATATTTGTTCTAACGAACCCTCTGTATTTAGAATACTTGCCTCTTTGAGCCTTCATCCTGCCCTCACGTTGTCCTTCAAGGTGATTTTTTACCGAGCAACGAGAAAGATCTCATCTTGTGTTCTGCGGCACCTAAGACCGCCACCACGCTGTGGTTACCTTTACTTTTTACAGCCAACATTTTTCCACAAAAAGTACGCCTAACTTCTACAGCGACCTCGCGCAATCACGTAAATAACCACTTAACACAATTTCGATTCACATTTCATGGTTAGTATGGTAGAAGAGTGATAATGCATGAAGTCTGAACAAACAAGATATTCGTCTTCGTATATGAAATTGGTGGGAATGGCACGTGTACCGATTTGCCCGGCGCGGAATGCCGTAATACTGATAGGTGATATAACGTAAGAAACACGTGACATGCACCCTCCGAATTCACAATGCACTAGTCGCTGGACGTAGTGACGTACGAGTAGTCACGTGAAATGTTCTCGCCGAAACTTGCGTAACACTGGTCACATTGGTGTTTTGCTGCAATATCAGGTAGCATTGGTCACGTGACATTTTACGACTGGACTAGCGCAGATGGCAGCATCATCGTGAGTCCAAAAACCAACTCCGTTGTTGGTTTTTTTTTTTCGCCTTTCATCTTCACCGCAATATACGCACGTTTTTGGGAGGGTGAATCTTGGTAGTATGCGAAGGTACTTTGACTGATTTGTTATCAGATGCTTTTCTTTTCGTGTCATGAAGTTGTGGTCCGTAAATTTGTGATGAAACAAACATACAGTATCCAGCTCATACTCGGAGAAACTGAATGTTTTCTTACAATCCCATAGGTTTCAAGTCTTCTGTCGACAAACTTTTTTTGTTCACTGTGGTCGTAATTTTATTTTTAGTAAGTTTGCATGCATAAACACAATGTGGATGCATAATTTTCGCAACCACTGATAGAATACCACTAAAAATACTGTGAAAAGTCTCAAAAAAGTAGACTTGACAGGCACTGTCTGCAACATAATATTCATTCTCCTTTAATCCCATCACCCCATCCCCAGTGCAGGGTAACAAACCGGACGTGCGTCTGATTGACCTCCCTGCCTTTCATTTCTTCCCTTCCCTTCCGCCTCCTCCTCCTCCTATTCGGAAACACACGCATTCATTATTCAATTCGCCTCGTACATTTTATGACGAAAAAAAAAGTGCACAAGCGTATTATACCAACACACATTCGATAGCACCGGCCTATGTAAACGTAGAGTAAATAATAAACTAAATGAAAAAAGGTCACAGATTTGCCCCAAGGCGAAGCAATAACGTGATAGCAACAAATTGGAAGGTCACGCGCAGAATGGCAAGCAGATTGAAACGTGCCGCCCGTTTTTCACGCACAAATGACGCACGAAACGTACTCACAGGTACAGATGAACGCGAATAAGCGTTTCAGTTGTTACATCGCTGTGTCTAAAAATCGTGCCAATTTCGCAAACAGAGGCTGTGCAACGATTGCAGTGACTTTTGTGCACCCCGTAACTACAACAGAATCGTTCCAGTGCAAGCCCAATGCGAGCCAAGACGTATGATCCTCCCCATTCGGAGATAAGGGTGCGTGAAAAATTGTCCACTCTCCTCCTCTCAGTGGGTCAAAGTACGCGTTAGAGATGAAAGCCACCGCGCGCTCATTGCGCCATCTTGCTGATAATGCTGAAAACACGTAAGTTCCCCCCCCCTCCGAGATGCCCGCCAACAGCGGTAAAGGGTAGACATGATAGCTTGCCGTTTAAACATTGCGGTGGGTAATTCTCGGTGGTTCGGTGGTTAACGCTTCGCAAACACGACTTGCAGGTCACGCGTTCGATTCCGCATGCCGGCGTATTTTCTGGATTTTTTGGTTTCTTGCGCATATATATATATATATATATATATATATATATATATATATATATATATATATATATATATATATATATATATATATATACGACGCATGACATTGATACCAACGCCCAAGCCGGTGGCGAAATCCAGCCGAGAATGCCCATATAATTTATATCACAATAAACGAACACTGCAGCACCCCTGACTCGTGATAACAAAAGCAGCTCTATGAAAAATTACGAATAGATAGGGTAAATGATTTCATTGTCAAAAACATGTACTGGAGGTTGGCTCACGCACTTGTCAACCAGCCTCCAGATATGAAAAGCTTACGTTCAGAATGGAGCGAAGGCAAACGACCCTTGCCAACAAGCAAAAAAAAAAAGACAGCATCTTGGCGCAGTAAATAGGAGGAGTGGGGCGGAGCGCTCATTCGTCCGTCTGTACCTTTGTTTTTCTGACCATGTGTCTGTGCACCCGTTTGAACATCCGTCCGTGCTTCCGTTCGTCTGTCTGTCCATCCGTCCATGCGTATGTTCATTTGTCTGTTCATCTTTCCGTTCGTCTGTCCGTGCGTGCGTCCTTCTGTCCGCCCATCCGTGTGCCCTAATGTACACACTTTTTTTGGACCAACGCCATCTAGAAAATGAGACGCTAAATTGTGATGAGACAGCATCGTCTATTTATAGTTCGGGAGATACTGTCGGTTACACCTGACACAGGAAAAGGTCAGACCGAGAAGAGCTTCGTCCCTAAAAAGAGGTCCAAACTAGTGGCGCCCCTCGATCAGGAACGTCGGTTTGCTGGGATAAGATGGCAAAAACTTTTATGAGAGCCCCCGCCCCCCCGCCCCACCTCTCACCTGCTTCTTAAGTTTATGGTTTTAAATACGGATTTCTGAAATCTATTTATTTTTTCCTAATGTCAGCCTTTGTTATGATGAAAAAGCATTGGTGTGTCTTTATAATTAGGCTTGAATCAGCATTTAATCATTTTTAAAACAGCGTAATGATGACGCATTCGCAGCGAGTAGAGGGACGCACCACAGCATTGATTCGCAACTGAGTGTTTGTTATAAGACCATGAAAAGGTAAAGGGATCAAAACAATTGCACCCCTCACACTCCCTATGACCTCACTGAAGCAAAGGAAGGGCACCGAAGAAACAGCAGCCAACATGGCATCATGAAACCGTGAGAAGTCATTTAATGCACATAGCGTAACACGTATTGAGACACTATAAATTGCACAACAAAATATATGCATTTGTTATAGCTGCATAGGCTGCGGCGTCATCCACTGTCCACTTGAGCGTACTCTA
Source organism: Rhipicephalus annulatus (assembly GCA_013436015.1). Lineage (NCBI taxonomy): Eukaryota > Metazoa > Arthropoda > Arachnida > Ixodida > Ixodidae > Rhipicephalus > Rhipicephalus annulatus. The sequence continues at coordinate 91,107 of WOVY01011946.1, forward strand.
CTTTTCTGTGCCTACTGAAAGAGATGAAGCTAAGTTATGGGGCTGTAGAAAAAAAGAATCACACTGACCTGCCTATTATCACCAATTTTTCAGATCATCACGCACATAATAAATTTATGAGACTGAGGCTAAACATCTGTTTCCTTATGCATGATGGTAAGCCCCGCCGCGGTGGTCAAGTGGCTAAGGTACTCGGCTGCTGACCCGCAGGTCACGGGTTCAAATCCTGGCTGCGGCGGCTGCATTTCCGATGGAGGCGGAAATGTTGTAGGCCCGTGTGCTCAGATTTGGGTGCAGGTTAAAGAACCCGAGGTGGTCGAAATTTCCACAGCCCTCCACTACGGCGTCTCTCATAATCATATGGTTGTTTTGGGACGTTAAACCCCACATATCAATCAATGCATGATGGGAAATACAGTTTCAGCAATATTATAACGCCGCTCCTATAAGAGCCCGTTGCTGCGTTGAGCGTCGTCATTGGCTGGCGTCGTCCGTGTAACCGACAGAGCGTATACGCTGAGTCGGTCGACATCAGGAGCCGCTGATATCTAACCTGGCTCTTTTCCTCCTGCACAGACCCTCGGAAACAGTTCGTGGGCATACAGGGCTGGAACATGCACTGCGGCTTACTTCACTTGTCTACATGGGCTGTCGGCGTTTCGCTTGATACACTATGCCTGCAATGCACAGAGTGGTGTGTGTATAGCAATCGAGACCTGTCGGCCCAACCCCTATGTTCGCAACGCCCGTGATGCACACTGTAGTTTACGTGGAACTGGAGCATGACAGTTTCTGTGGCAATATGTAACAAATTTTGAATTGCTGGAACTGCACATGGCCAAACATCAAACGCACTTGGCATTCGCCCAACGCGAAGCTGCACTTAGAATTTCCGTCAGACAGTATCGCAATTGCCGACGTGTTTTCTTTTTGCTTTCTGCACTTGAAAGGCCCTTTTTAACAACCGATGTAATGATACGCATAGCATATTCAATAGTCATTCTAACTTCTACTTGCACTAAAATACAGCCTTGAAGCGTGGAACATCGGCCCCACTTCTCCATATTCATTGCGCCTTCTTCAGACAAAATAACATGCGTCAGTTCGGTCCAACATATCTAAGACCTCTCCACACCAACTTCATCTGCTACAAGCACGCATAGAGTACGTATGCCTGGGAATTCCGAAGGCAACATCCTGTTCCTTGACATCAGTGAAGGCCCGATAAACCTCGTAGGCTAGTCGCAAATGCTGTTCGTTTAGTCAGCCAACACCGTTCATATCCACCTATTTCTAGTAATGAGAGTTCTCCCAGCACGTAGCTATATGGCCCCTACCAGCCGTAGCCGTCCATTCAAAAACTTCTTATCAGCACATTGACGACCATATTTGTCCTGTCCACCTTTGCTTTTGTAGTGACTAACCACTCAAAACATAAATAGAAAGTGTTCGCTATTAACGTCAAATATCAGCGTTTCAGCACAACAGTTGGCGTCGCATCATATCCTTGTAATAAGGGCTACATTACTTCATGCGCTAAGAGCTAAATCACGATAGAGATTTCAATCTGAGCCTTAGTCAACAATCAGTTGTTGAAAATTGCGCTTGCGTCATCCTTTGTCACCATTAACATCAGAGTCGGTAGCCATTTCACTTGGAACAAAATTTATTAGAATATCACAGACGCCAAGAAAGTTGGTATTCGTCACATATTCTTCGGCGGCTCCTAAGCGTATGGCAAACGCTAAGATGATACAATTAGATACATCTGTCATATCCCCTACTCCCCCCCACTCCCCCCTCCAAAAAATAAGAAAACTTTGTAAAGAAACCATGCTAAACAAATGTGAGTGGTCTCTATTTTCAGGAATCATTAAAACATTGAAGGGGCCCTGTAATACTTAATCAGCATGGTCCGAAAACACTGCCGATTGATAGTAAAGGTTCCCGAGAACATGCGAGTCAAATATTATCGCGAAGCATGCGTGCTGCGCTACAAGATATTAAGTCGAGAGAAGAGAAAAGCTTTGAATGGGATTTCGTTTTCTTTGCGATCTGTTATTATATGTTTTTCAACGTCATATCCGTGACGTTGAAATACGTCAAGGGAGCCATGGTGGGGCCCGGCAAAAAACACTTTCCTGTTAAAGTCACAGATTGTTACGGTGCGTTCAAATGATTGCGATACCAGAAGAGACGGAATACCTTGCGAGCTACTTGCGATTAAATCGAATCTAGCCGCATTCATATCTCGCAGACCAACATAAGCCCAATCTTCCGAGAATCAAAGCAAGGCGAGAGAAGTCGTACTTGATTTGTTGACAGCAAGCAGTAAAAAAATGAACAATACTCGACGCACTTGACCCATACCTGCCGTCCTCAACTGCCACAGCGCATCGGTGCCCTCATACACAATCGAAGGCTTGAAAATACATCCACACTGCACTTCTCATTTCGAATTGATCATGTGCGATCGAGGACGTGGTCATGCAGCCTCGCCGGTGAGGTTCTATATCACCCGTTGCTACGGTTTCACCAGTGAATCACACGAACAAGAGCTCCACTTATTCAACAACGTTTTTATTTGCCCTTATATTTGTCCATGACTATTTAAAGGCCATCAAAAACGGACGAAAATGTCTTTCCTAATACTTTACTGGAAGTGTGTAATATTTATTATGGGTATACTAACTAGAAATATATCACGTCTATCATAATGATGATCAGCCTGACTACGCCCACTGCAGGACAAAGGCCTCTCCCATGATATGCCAACGAACATGGTCTTTTGCTTAAGCGGAGCTAAGATAAACCGGCGAACTTTGAAATCTATTTGGCCCACCTAACTTTCTGACTCCTCTTTGTGCGTTTGGCTTCTCTTGGAATCCAGTCAGGTGCCTTTATTGACCACCCGTTATCCTGCCAAAGCACTATGGGCCCGGCCCATCTCCATTCGTTTTTCACAATTTCAACTATCGTATCCTTAATCCCGCTTTGTTCCCTGACGAACTCTGCTCTCTTCTTGTCTCAGAAGATTACACTTATCCTTTTCATTTACATCACTCACTGCCTCATTTTCAATTTAGCTGAACCCTCTTCGTAGGCCTCCAGGATTCTGCTTCGTAGGTACCACGTGTGTACTCCGGACATATATGTGTACTAAACCTGAAGGGGCTTTGTTAAAATAAGAACTCTGTTCAAGCGGGGAAAGCTATCTAGATAGTTCATTTACACTTTTTATTTTTTATATTTATTGAGAAGTGGTAGCCGCCACCAGGACATAGTGACAGTCTGGCTTACTTTTACATATTATATAAAATGTGGAAGCGGCGTTACTGCAACACCTGCCTCAGTTGAGCACATACCTTTGTTTTAATTTATTGTACAATATATGACGAATAAAAGCCGCATACTGTAGAATTAGTTATGCAGTGGCATTGCAGGCGAATGTCCTAAATTTTGCAAGTGGTCCATTAGCGTACTTCGCTGAATATTTACTTAAATATTCAAATTGCTTCACATAAACGTATCGCTTTTATGGCTGCTTTTGAGTCACCACGCTTATCGACGACCAGATTTCTGTTTCGCTCTACGAAGAGTACGCAACAGCCCCATGCTGTAAAAGTCAGCAACGAGTGCTGTCCACCATGCGTGAGTAGGCGTGTGATTGGGGGATCCGCTCTGTCGCCCATTTGTTCCTGCCTGAGCTGACGACGAAACAAGAGAGGCGTGCGGAAAGGCTGTCGCCGCGCTGAAGGCGCACCGCTAATAGCCATCCAGCCTTGGGAGGCTACTCCGGCTAAACGCGTCGCATGGACCCGTAGCAGGCAAGAGGCATGAAGTGCACCCCAGTCCTCACAAAGATGAATTCTCCTCGGCTTTTGTGAGTTGCGGGTACGCAGGACGTGCCTTGAAAATGAAAACGGCCGATGTTGCGTGCAGCAAGCGATGGTACGGCGAAGCTGCTCAACTCGTGTTTACTCGCGTCTCTGGCTGAATGCATTCATCACAATCCCTCTCACGCTCTCGCAACTTCCACTTCAATAGCCGCCGTCTTTGTCCCGTGTGCGAACAAAAACAAGAGACCAGCTGAGCAGTGTGAGTACAATTGTTTTACGACGCAACCGGAGGCGTCTGCTGTCACTGGCTGGTCTGTTAGTTTCGTGCAGCTGGTCATCCTCTAAAATAAGCGTATAGAAAAAGCCGACTATTAGAGATATACGCCAGGCAATTTCGCACAATCCGGCTTCGCACCAGCAGGTAACTAATGGGAGCACTTAATCGCTGTATTGTGCCTGAGCATCACCTGAAGCAACGAAGCACAGTCGGTCAGTTGCTGCTGAACGTGACAGCCCCAAAAAATTGTTGGGGCTGAACACGTGCATGCCGCATAGTGGTGTGAAGTGAAACACCACCTGACGATAAAGCTGTAGTCTTTATTAGCGTCAATATAAAACCTTTTACTGGAGCACACAAAAATGTACGTTCATTTGTCGCTATGTTCTCCTAATACAAATAAAATGAGCGTTTCGTAGGAATTTCATGTTTTGTTACCGGAGGAGATCACAAGTTTTCAGGCACTCAGTTAATGTCTGCTTATTAGGTGGACGTACAAGCGAGTCATTTAATGAAAATTGACAGGCGTATTCTTCAGAAACAGGAAGAGAACAGAGTGGGTCAAAAAACGAAATGGTGTTAAAAAGAAAGAACAGGACTTGTTTTCTTCGTTAGAAACAATATTAATAAGAACTATCAGACATTCATGCCAAAGAAAGCATAGGGGATGATATAGGAGGTAAGTGTGATCAAAACGTAACTTGTCGTCGGAATGGACCACCCCTGCGACCTTGGAATAACGCGCGTCCACGCTTGTATAATAAGGCACTCCCACGTTAAGTGAAGGGGGGTTAGCCGCCACGGTTGCTGAGCGTCGGACGCGCTATTCGAAGGTCGCAGGTTCGGTCCGTGCCCACTGTTTTGTCCCCGCACACTTCCATCCCAATTACGTCATATAACATCCGCTATACTTTCCTTCGTATAATTGCCTCTTGGTTTTGATTAAAGTGGTGTTTAGGACATTTTAGCCGAAATCAAAAAAAGCAAAGGACATTGCCTGCGAATTACGTGAGTAAGAGCGATAACCTCTGGTGATAGAAGAGTGATAGGCTGGATTCTAAGAGAAGGTGCAAGGAGTAGCCATTGAGTTAGAAGGAAGACCGGGATTAAGAATTCTGCAGGCATAACGTGGCCGCAGCAAGCACAGGAATGAAATTCTTAGAGCGACATAATAAATGCGTTACCCTGTAGTGGGCGTAATAACGCTGGTGATGATTTTGGAAGTAGAGCCTCTAAATAAGCAGTCTGCTCTGGTTTCTCACATATGCATTTGATCACGCAAATTTACGCAGTTTAACAGATTTTCTGCCTTTTTTCCCACCCAATCACATATCGCGGTGTCAACATTAGTTGTGCCATGAGAGGAAGTGATGCCGCCAATAGACGCCTGCAGTGTGTCTAATGTGTTTCTGCCTGCTTGATGAAGTCTACTGTTAACGGCTGGAGGTGGCATCCTCGCAAAGCTTTAAATAAGAGATCTACCCTTAAAAGTGCATAGTAACATGCAATTCATGTAGGCAATCATGCTTATAAGTATCGATTTGTATGCATTAGAAAAACCGGAAGTTGCCAGAATAAACGAGTCGGAAAACGCACACTGTCCCCCCCCCCCTAAAAAAAGAAAGTAGGCGCTTGTTCACGCAGTGTGAAAATGGATTAAATTATGTGTCTTTCCGTGTCATAGAAACAAGGTTGAGCGTGGAGAATAATCAAAGGAAACGTATCCCATAAAACTGTCGTTTTCCAAGCTGCACCTAATTGCATTTTTACTGCAACTTCTAAAGTGTGAGCGAGCTTCCAGGTAGCTGATCTCTTCATCGGGTCAGCTTGTTCCGGGATCGGAACGTACGTCAGCACATGAAATAAATCTCTCGATGAAGGTAGCAACAGTTATCACTAGCCATAGATATTCTGTGTTTTCTTATTTAATGTTTCGCTTGTATTTCTTGTGCTCCAACTTTCCTTTCTGTATTTTAGATGCGTCCTTTAGAAACCTGTTCCTGCGTTGAACGGCGCCACCTTCGCCGTTGCGGTCGCGGTCGGCAGCGTAACCGATAGACACGAAAAAAGCTACAAATACGTGACACGGTTAAAAAATAATAAGGATACCCATGATCTCATCAGATTTGAGCCCGGGAGCTCTGTGTAGCAGCGGAATATTCTACCACAGAGTCACCCTGCTATTTTACCTTGGTTCCAAAGCGCTGCTCTACTGATTGAAGCTACTTTGCAAGGTTCACGCCAGGTGAAGAATTCCGTTAAACTATGTAATATAGCGTGGCAGAAGAGTAAACTAACTACCAGTCATACACAACGCTAATTGCACAACGAATGTGGGATTTAACGAGCCCCACCGGCTGCATAGTGCTCACATCTAATCCTGCATGTTCATGAGCAACATGTAGTATCAACAAAATGCGCATATTATATTACAAAAGTCCAGCGGGTATCTCGCTCATATAAAGAAAGACGAATAATGGCAAGTAATTTCTGAATAATTTCTGAATTGGGTTTTAGGCCACGTTTTGTTTCTATTTTTGATATTTTAGCGCAATGCTGAAGAGGGTGAAGGCATCCGCAGGACCATAAACATCAGAGGACTCGCGGTTCATGTGGCATTTGGCTGATTTTTCGAGCTGTTGCGTTGTAAAACTGTGTTTGTGTGTTTTCGTGCTCTGTGCATCGGCGAGAGTGTTGGTATATTGCCTTATTAACGATGGCTTGAGTGAGTCCAACCAAGAGTGTGTGCGTCGAGTAGGCAAGCTGTGATAATGTCTGGGCATTGCTGTGTACCGCGGTGCCGCGGGAACTATGACGGTGGAGATTCTGTGCGTGTGTTCACGTTCCCCTCGGAACCTACAAGAAAAACTCAGTGGATTAAGGCTATTCACCGTGCGGACTTCACACCAGGAAAGCGATCAGTGGTAAGGCTAACTTTCCTATTAAGGGCCGTTTTCTACACTTCCTGTGCATTGAATAACACCACGGGGATTGATGTGAGGGATAACGAGGACGCCCGCTCTACATTAAAAAGAATGTTTGCGTGGCAAATATGAGGGAGTGACCTTGTATAGATGACATTCGGCACCACGGGTTTCTTGAGAAATATTCGAAGTGTCCATTACTTTGCTGCCATGAAGATGAGCTACTGCTTCCTAACTTAAAATACTACGTTATTCTGTCTTTTTTTATTATCCTAGGTCTGCGAGCGCCCCTTCAGACCATCCGACATGGTAAACACAACAAGCTATGTGGATACCAAGACAGGCAGAGTAATTGAAGCAAAGCTGAGGCTTACCCGTCTTCGACCTGACACAGTTCCAAGCATATTGCCGAACTGTCCAGCTTATCTTTCCGCCACAGCCGCAACCACATCTCGAGAGGCCCCACATGAAAAGAAAGCTCCTCGAGAGGCAGATTTACTGCAAGAAGCCGTCAACCTGTCCATCGAGACGCATCTCGAGGAAGAGCGAAATAACAGAATTGATACTTTTCAGGCACTCTTGAACTGCCTTTCGCATATCAAGGTTTCTAAATTCTGGACAGTTTTTACGCAGCATGACTGTGTGCTCTTCCCTAACTTGACGTTTGATGGTGCCCAAGCTGTCAGAAAATCAGTGAAAATCACAGAGGGCCTTCCTTTCACGCTGTTTTTTCAAGACGTCGAGGTCACCAAACTTGATGGCATCGACATTCCCAAAACTGTGAATGACATTCGGTGCTCGACGCGTCTTCTGGAAGCTGTTGAGGGATTTGATAAGACACCTACCTTGAAGTCCGAGGACAAGACCAGTGGTATACTAAAGCTCGTGGTGTCGCTTCCTGAGGACACAATGAATCAAGAAATGCAAGACGAGGAGCGACGCGATGCTTGTACATTCCTCAGGGAACAAGTCATGCTCCTTTTAAGCAAGTCACCCCGCTACTCTTCAGACTTGCTAGTATTTTCGAGCCTCTTATTTACCATCTCTCCTCACGCCTATAGATTCTTCAGGAACTACGGAGGTCTCAAACTGCCGCATGAGTCAACAATCAGACGTGTATGCAATTCTCATGTTGTGAATCCGGCAGCTGAACAACAGGATGTTTCATTCTTGCTGTATGCGAAGAAACTCGTGACTGCAATGAAGGATCATGAAAAAACTGTGGTACTCATGATGGATGAAATCCATATACAACCGTATTTGAATTACAAAGGTGGCGCAATCGTCGGCGTTGCCAGTAAAGTGTTGTTCATATTTTGTCATTTGATAAAATCAACGCTGAACAGCTTCACACTGTCCTCCAGAGCATCATAAGTGAGCTTGAAAAAGATGGTCTTTGCGTCATTGCTGTTATAACGGATAACAATTCTATAAATTGCAGAACATTGTCTCTTTTTGGAAATTCATCAAAAGTCAGCAGCTCCTACCCGCACCCATCAGATCCGACGCGTCCTCTTTTTTTGTTGTTGTTGATCCCGTTCACCTGTTAAAATGTGTTCGTAACAATTAGATTAATCAAAAGAACAGTGGCACATGCATGTTTTCTCCTTCTCTTCTGGATCTGCATGGCAGCCTGAAAATTCTCACAGCATCTTTCAAAACCCTCCAGGATCTTCACTCAAAGGAACAAGATCAACTTGTGAAGGCTGCTCCAATGTTCTCAATAAAAGCTCTCAATCCTTCCAGCATGGAGAGGCAGAATGTTAAACTTGCCCTGAAAGTGTTTATTCCATCCACGACAGCTGCTTTAGAAACATATGACCAGCGCTATGACTTGCAGCACGCACCTGAAACTTCAGAGTTCATAAGGATTGTAGAAACGTGGTGGAAGATTATTAATGTTAAGTCTCCCAACAAAGGACGACGGCTTCGCGATGTGCTGCAGACTCCCATCACGCAAACATTGTGCCCACAAGTGGAATTCCTTCGAAGCATCATGCAGTGGCTTGACGTTTGGGAACAACTGAAGTTCGATAACGGAATTCTCACACGGGAGACCCACACTGCTTTTCGGCTCCCTACAGATACATTGATCAAGCTTGTCGCATATTGCCTCGAAGACCTTGAATTTGACTATGTACTCCTGGGCAAGTTCCAGACAGTCTGTTTGGAGGAAAGATTTGGCAAGTATCGACAACTTTCCGGGTCTCAATACCATGTCTCCATTAGGCAGATATACGAATCCGAACGCAAGCTTCGTCTACAGAGTGCCCTGAAGTTGCCAGAGATGGATGCGGAAACGCCTCCAATCAAATTTGATGAGGCCATTTTTCAGAAATTCAAAATTGAAGTAAATGCTAAGGACATTGAAATGAAGGCCCCTAATCTTCCTGCCATAACATACGTCGCAGGCTATTGTGCCCCTGCGGCACTTAAGAAGCTGTCATGCACTGCGTGCAGAACAAACTTAGTGGAAGAAGAGGACATCGTGTTGGAAAACGCAGAAGTAATAGAGAGCATGAGTCGTGGAGGACTTAAGTTTCCCCAACCTGCAGTGGTGAATGCTGTTATGACCGCCGAAATAGTGTTGGACAAACTACGAAGTCACAAGTATTCTACTGTATTTCATGCACTCCCCAATCAAAAGCAAGTCCTTTTTTCGCTGACGTGCATTCTCTTGATGGAGGGCAGCCATTTGGAGGAATGTCATAGCGGTCACAGCCCAGAATTAGTGCTACAACACCTACTTAGTGCTGCAACCAACATTCTGCTGAAAAACTATTGTAAACTTAAAAACGATTAACTTGTCCAAATGAAAGTAGCCGAAAAGCGGAAGCTGAACACCTTAAAACCTTGACGGTTCGGTACTTTCACTTGTCTGTAAAACGTCACGTGCACTTGACCATTTATATATTTTAATAAACATTTTTGTTACACCCAACATAGTTCATTTGTGTATTGTTGAGTGAAGTAAATAATATAGATTGTGAAGAGTCTGTGGCTTTGGTTGCCATAAAACAAATAGAAAAGACGCATACGCTTCTAAAAGACAGTTGATTCTACAATATATATATATATATATATATATATATATATATATATATATATATATATATAGCCACGGCACAAAAACGAGAACGAATGGAGAGCTTGCGACGCGCCATAAGTACGCGAACGAGTGGCGGAAGCAATGCGTCTTTCTGAAAACGCGTCCTCCACGCCCGTCGCGGTGTGGTGACGTCACCGAGGAGTGGAGAGGCCTTAGCTAGTATAGAGGGTGTTGGCCGGGCCAACGGACGCTGGTCGCGCCGGTTGTGCATGGCGTCAGACTATAAAGTGCTCACGTTTTGCTAACGTGGCATGGCTGTGCCCAGGATGCGCACGCGTCAACCATACATTAGAGTATATTGAGCCCTTCATTATGCACTCGCGGCTGTTTTGCTAACTCCAGATATACCAAATATGGTGTTACGTGACGCGAATGGATGACGAAAGTATATAACTGGGGGGGGGGGGGGTTATTTTAAATGGAAAGAAGAGAAAAGTGAGCCCCATAGCTGTCTCTCAGGGGGAGGACACCTGAACAGTAGCTCACGAGAGATGGGAGTAGAGAAGGGATCAAAAGGATAGGATTAAAAGGTAAAGATATAGAAAGAGAGGACGGAGAGAGCGAGGCATAGGGACAGCAAACAGCGGAAGTAAGGAGAAGACATGAAAGATGAACATGGTTGCAGGAGTGCGACGATGGGGCACCACTGGCGAGAGCCTTTGTCGGCGTCAGGAGATAGCGTAGGGCAAGTCAGTAGGCCGGAGCTACGCTGTCGTCGAAGATCAACGTCAGGAGTTGGCGTAAGGCCAGCCCAGTCGGCCAGAGCTATGCTGACGTCGGAGATCGCGAGGGCACAACCGGTCGGCACAAAATCCAGCGAGTGCGTCCGGAAATGTATCACTGGTGCAAACGTGATAATGCTGACAAGCGTGTCATTTTAAAAGTTGACAACATACCACGCTCACAGCGTGCTCGTGGCCATTTCGCTAGCTCCACATATACTAAATTTGGCAGCACTTGACGTGAATAGATGAAGGTAAACGATACATCTAAACATGATAATCATGGCACGTAAGTCATATACAGCATCATATACTTCCACCTCCAAACATTGTGCTGAACCTTTCTCATTTGTGCTTCGCACTTCGTCGATGCTCACTGTATACGTGGGATCTGAGAATTTTTTTTCAGTTGGAACCTTTGTTCCCCATTCTGGCAATGAACCCTTCAATGAGACATGTTGCGTTTCCCTTATTCGTGGCAAGTGCTATGGCAGCAGTGTTATCTTTACCGAGAAAGTTGCCTCTTGCAGGCAAAACTTATGCTGCAAATGTGCTTAAAATTGGGGCATAAAATGGTAAATTTCCACAAGCAAAGCAAAATTATAGAAAGAGAATAGTTGTACAACCTTGCAGAAGCACCAGCACCACCTCAGTTTCCCCAAAGCTGAGTCAAGCATTAAAATACAAGCGAAGTTGTTTCTCAATACACACAGTTTTGCTACGTGTGCCGCGTGATCCGCACGGAAGGCTAAGTAACAGGAATGAATGCATACAGTCCCTGTTCAGGTCGGGCTGTCCCCACAGCAGAAGGGCGTTTAGTTACAAACTTTTTCAGTTGCCCACTTTAACTTAGCTTCTCATTACATATAATATACTAAAACCAATAATCATATAAGGCCAATCCAGTTCAAACTAAAATTTTGAAAAGAAGCCACAGAGCAAGCCATACGATTGAAATCTTCATTGTCCATTTCGAAAGATTCTTTCTGGGTCAATCTCTATTCTAGATCAATCGTTACACTAAAGATCTTTTCGCTGCCTTGCTAATTTTATGTTCTTGAATTCAATTAGGATAAGCTAATGTAGTTTAGGAGGCTTAATGAATCATAAATTCGTCTAGTAAGACAGTTCTTTCCAGGTGCCACTAGCTGTCGATGCTTATTGCAGACAACCTACTGTGGCTGTGCGTAAAATGTTTGTCGTGCCCAAAAACTATAATCATCATAAGCCGGCACGTGCTCTCTTTGCCTTCTGCTTCTCTCCCAGAACACGTGCTCCTGTTTCTCCGGCGTGACCTGTAATCACCCCGATGAGTGAAAGAACAAGCACACAGAGAGAGGCAAAGAGAGAAAGTAAGAAAAAAAAAGCTGCCCGCATCTTAGCACGGGGGTGAACTCTAGTAAATGCGCCACAGATTGGAGAAGGGGATATCACGTGAAGGTTGCTTAAGTGGGTACGGTTTCTAAGTGCCTTATTTTTATTTCATCTTTATTATTTCTATTTATTGGCTGAAGAAAAAGCATTGCCTCCAACGAGTGGTGGGATGCTGATGTTGGGTTGTGCCTCACTACTGGTTGGTGGTACTGTTGCTTGCATCGCATTTACTCGGGTTAAGGAAATAGTCAGGTCAAGCCAAAGGCAACTAAAGACACCCTTGACTGAATTCGAAACACGCACTTCACCGCTTCTATAGATACCCCCGCGAATGCGCAGTGGAGGAGAGAGAGGAGTGATCTCTCCCCCGTACTGTTATCCAATTTTCGTGAAGAAATGTTCTGCAGAGAACTATGACGTTATTTTGGCATGCTTCGAGACGGAGGGCATTAGCCTGTGGTTTACCTCGGAGGTTTCGAGTAATCATCAATTGCATTTTCTAGACCTTTCTCTATTCTTTGGAGGCAATCATCTTTGCTGGCAATATGACCCTCGATCCGCAAAACCTGTTTTAAATTACTCATTCAGCCCTTCCAAGCTTACGAAACGAGCAATTGTATACTGTAATGTCTTCAGTCAGAGCTTGAAAAAGCTGTATCTAAATGGTGCACTATGGTTTCTTAGCGCAGCTAGGATGGTTATTCCGGGCTGGGTACCCACTGTATCTAACTGCATCGGTGTGTGAGAGACCAATGCGAATGGTGAGAAACGGTGATAAACGTACGCGTGTTTCTGCAGAATGCAATTAAGGGAACAAACGCGTGGCCTTCATCCCTTACATTCATAAAGGGGCGCATGGACTAAAAATGTGGGGAACCGGTTTGGTTTCGCGTTGTTTTCTCTTCACCCAATAAATTGGGCCATATATGCGCCATGGCGCATAGGAGGGTGCAGGGCGCGTCTAAAAGCAGAGGATGTTTGAAGAAACATGCAAAACAGTTTGTTAAGTGTTTTTAGGAGTGGTGTATAGCATACCGCTATCGTGCGGTTGCATGTACATTGGCCAGACCGGCCGATGTTCGAATATACGCCTCAGGGAGCATTTTAGTTCTTCGAAGGGTAGTCTTTTTTCCATTTTAGCTTCACATTGCAATTCCTGCAAATTTCAACCTTTGTTTGAAAAAACAAGTGTACTTTTCCGGCATCCGCTTCAAACCACGCGTGAAATTTCTGAAGCATATCACATTTCTAGAAATAAGAATCAATGTATCAGCCATACGTCATTATCACTACTTGACTGTGAGTTTAACTATATAGATGATTCTTAGACAAGTGCTTCGAATGAATGCCAAGCTTGCTGCTCACATTATCATCTTATTCCTGTTGACATGCGCTCCCTTGTGTACTTATATGGCCTTCTAACGTGAGAATAAATCAGTTGTTAGTTAAGTGCTCGTGCTGTGTGCCTCCTCTTTGCTTCGTGTCTGTGTTACCCCCACGCTTCCAGTTCGCTGAACTACTGAAGCTAGTTTGAACACAAAGTCTACGTCCAAAATATTACAGAATGTAGCGGTAACCTGTGACTATGCAGCCGCATCAGGTTTTAGCCTAAATGCTTTATCATCAAAAGGCGCCGCTGGGCCAAAGTTTGCACGACTTAATGAAAACTTTCCGCTATGTTTTATGGAAACAAACTGGCGGAAAATAAGGTGACCTGTTGCAACACTAAAATTGAACTAAAGATAAATAGGTCAACAGCTAAGTTCTGTATGAAAAACCTTTATGTACAGGATATTGGTACGTAATTTCGGAGGTACCTTTTGGTGCAGTGCAATCCTTCACGAACCGTCGGTGTAATAAAATTCACACCTCGCCCACCAACTAAGGTCCCGCTTGCGTTTCCCTCGGTCTTGTCCGGCAAGATAAAGGGAAACAGCAAATACCGATAAAAAGAAACGAATGCGGAGTCGCTAAGAATTTCAGACATAGCTGTGCCCTCCTTCGCCTTGGCGGCCTCACTTAAAGCTTACGGTTTCCTCTCACTCGTGACGTTAAGTTTCCCGCCAGCTTCTGCGGGAGCTCGAGTGCCACCTTGAAGCTGCGCCAAATGCTGAGACCCGAACACGTGCGAAACCGCTGCCCTGCTCGGTCAACGCCGTCGCGCACCGATGAGCAACAGAACTAACATCGCCAACTGCCCTCTTGCCTCGTGGCATGGCCATTATTGCGTCACTATTGCGCGGCGGTACCAGTCCCTCGTTTTCTTGTCGTGCGTGCTTTCGTAATTCCAGTAATCCAGCATCTGGTTTACGCGTACAATGCTTCTTGCGTTACATCTTCACCTCTAGTCGCTCGGTGTGCACACAAAAGATGATGATGGTGATATTTGAGAATTTTTCGCGTAAGGGCTATTGTTGGCCAAAGAGGGCCATTACTATGAGTTCACTGGCGTCAATGAGCTGAAATGGTGGAATGCAGATTGCCTGTAAAGTGGCTTTTGAAGCAGGCACTTTCAATAAGCGTAAAACATATAAACTAAATTTGTATAAAGAATGTAATTATGCCGATGACGTATGGACTGGGTCATAGCTATTTGTTGGCTTATGAATTACCAATGCAGTGCGCGGTGATCAGTGGTTAATAGCATGTTCGTCTCTTAAGCCGTTTATGTTGAAAGGCCCGGGGCCTAGCTGTTTTCTGTGAGGGAGCTACCACAGCAGCGGCCTCTGTTGAGAAAGCCATGCTGCAGTTTCCTAAGTATATCACAACAAGGATTTGTAAATCTTTGAAAAAAAAAACATAAAAGCGAGTCATATATAAAAAGAGGTTTCTTGCCTATAAACATTGGTGAATGAAGTGGGAGATGCTACTAGTATGACGAGACATGCTTTTCTCCACTACTGTTTAGATGTGTGCATTCAAGCAAGAGCCAAAAAATAGTCAATGGCACTCCGAATCTTGCACATATCGGTGGGTCGCCACCAGACAAAAGATGTGAATGTGTACTATGTGAACGTCCTATTTTTATTCTGCAAGGTGTAACTTCTGTGTGGCGTGACTTTGAGACCGGTGACCAAATGCTAAGACGTAGTTTGACGATATGTAATTTATTTGTGGTTTTTCTATCTTACTACAGCGCTGCCAGTGTGCTCTCACACATTTAATTCAAAGGTGCTCAAGGTTCAAAGCAGAGATTGCACCTGATTAGTCGATGGAGTTTTTCTGGACGGATGCAGCTAGTTTGTCTGCCCGGATATTCCCTTCAATCTCGTGGTGTGTTGGGACACAACACAATGCAACATACTGTTCGAGTTCGTACGAGATGCACAGAAGTGAGCAGAGCGACACGATGACCAGTTTCTGGTGTTTCTTGCAGGTGTTCTGTGCTTTTACAAAGCTTAGAGAAACTGTGTATGCAACGTCATTTCGTAGTTTTTATTTCCTAATGTGTTATATAGCAGTATATATTGTACAAGTTCCGGCAGTAAAAGTACTTGTGTTATAGTGAAGAATGCAGCATCCGAGAACCATGGACTGATCGCGGCATAAAATATTCAGTGCAGGATTTTGAAGCATTTGTAAAGTATTCAGGGTAGAAATATTTGTGCTGCAATTCTACAAAATTCGTGCGATTATGCGCCAAAGGCGTGTGTTTTGTACCAGCTACAAAAGATGGATAACAGTGGATCTTCTCTTACTGCCACGGTGGTAGCTGCTTTGCAAGAGGCATCAGATTGTGTTCAAGAAATACTGCACCCATTTCCTGTGAAAGCCCTCTCAGGCACAGTAGGTACGGCTGTCTCGTTTGACGACGGCTAAAAAAGAGCGTCGCGCTAGACGGATCATTTGAGGTAGGGTGATCGAGTTATTCATTGTTTTCATTCACCTTTAAAAATACGCGAACTATAGATACAATCTCTGCAAATGGAGTTGCCCGCTTATCGACTTCCACGTACAGGCTTTCTACGGGACTTGTCCTGAAAGCACCTGTGAATAGATGTATACCTAAGTGATGCACAAGCTTGACCATCTTTAGGACACTCGCTGGCTGATAAGTTATAGCTCCACTGTCTAAACGCGTGCGTACAAGGCTTTTGTACAGATTCAATAGGCACTTCTCACTATACACACATAGGGCGTGAAGGAAATTTCAAAATGTTCATTGTTTTGAAGCACTTGTTTTTTGAATAATTATAAATCTGACACAAGTGTAATTTTGCATTCAGAAATAATCCGAGGAATTGATGTTATGTGCTTCATGGTAGACGCTCACCCTTAAAATAAATGCTGGGATTAAGGTGTTTTGATAAGTGACGTGCATGAAAGTTCAAAGTGCGTGCCAGTACAAATGTTGGAAAAAGAGAACGACAAAGGTGGCAGGAGCGCTGGGCTGGAATTGATTGATTTGTGGGATTTAACGTCCAAAAACCACCATATGATTATGAGAGACGCCGTAGTGGAGGGCTCCGGAAATTTCGACCACCAGGGGTTCTTTAACGTGCACCCAAATCTGAGCACACGGGCCTACATTTCCGCCTCCATCGGAAATGCAGCCGCCGCAGCCGGGATTCGAACCAGCGCCCTGCGGGTCAGCAGCCAAGTACCTTAGCCACTAGACCACCGCGGCGGGGCATGCTGGGCTGGAAACGAAAAAACTAAAAAGAAAGCCCGATACGGCTTACGCGACAGCAATAAGGTTTAGAAGCCTCTGTTTGCATAAATTCAACTGCTACTTATTGGATAAATTTTGAGATTTCGCACATATAAGATGCTGCCGGTATAGACAGTGGTGCGAAACACGGCAATTGGGAATATCTTATACAAGATTGCGAAGTATAATTCTGCTGCTAAATTATTATTTGCATAAAGTTGGTCTAAACTTTATACCAGGCTTGCGAAGAAATGGAAACAATAGATCATTTCTTTTTATTCCGTCGCCAATATTGTTATCCGGAAAAGATACCTGGTAGCTACACTTAAAATATTAGGATTAGAAATAAATGTGGCAATAATTTTGTCGTTGGGCAGCATTAAATTTGGTTATGGCCACAGGGACGTCTGCTCTGCGGTATTTGACTACATAATTAAAACAAAGCGATTGCCATGTTAAAGCGCGCCATATATATATATATATATATATATATATATATATATATATATATATATATATATATACTTTGTTTTTGACCCACCATACCATTACCTTTGTCTCGAATCGCATCTGATAGCTTGCATCGATCCCTGCTCAGATATACTCCTTTTTAGATTTTTGGCTTTACTTTCCATATATTTTTTCAGTTCAAAATTACTTTGTGTTTGTAAAACTATAAGCATTTTACTTAAAGATGCTGCATCCTGGTTCTTGGCTGATCTCCCTTTGTGGGTGTGCGCCGGGGTAACAAGGATCATCATGATCATCATCATCATCAGAAAGAGAAATGGAGGGTGGAGCGTGGCGGTGAAGGTACGAGATAAAAACGAGGAAGACGGGGCTCGCTACTCAGCCGTTGGGTTCCGGACCCGAGCCTGGTAACAGCTGAAGCCGGGCTACCTGCCACGTACTGTACCTGCCATGGTCGTGCACCGCTGACGTACTGCGGCTTCAAGGCATCGTGTGCCCGAGGACACGTGGAGCGGCCGGGCGACGGGCCCGAGTTTCAGCGGAGGTGTCCGGCCGGGACGCGGCTACGGTGGTGGTGCCTACCTTTCAAGGAGCCGCCTGGTCAACCATGTGGACTACGTGATCCAGCTCGAGAAGTACCAACAAACGGTCGTGAAACCAGCCTCATGTCTTGTGTCCATGTTAAGATGAGGGACTGTTATGTAAAACTTCGGTAACGTAAGGAGTCAGTGAAGGAGTGTTTACATAGTCTGTTCATGTTATGTGTGCTCGTTTTTTCGTGTGTGTATAAAGTGTGGTTTACAAACGGCCTCGTCTTTTTGTGGGTGTCTGGGGCGACGTTTCGGACACCCGGTCACTAAGAAATTGCACTTTGCAATACACACATAGCAACGTAACAGGTATGTGCATCTTTTCCTGGAGAATAGAACACAGGTGCTTTTTTGTGCATTGAGGCTGAATCCGATCTCTTCTGCCCATTAGGGCACCTTGTTCAGGCAAAGCTGCACCTACTGTTCTCGTATCGCGCAATTGCAAAAATCAAAAGTTATCTTTATGTCTTCTCATACGTGCAATAGAACAGGGTTGGCAGGATCAAAAGACGCAGAAAAATCATTTAAAAACAAAAAGGATTCAGCTAAGTACCGTACCCTGTGGCACTCCCGCTTCTTGTACAAATAGGCGTGGTAAAACATTGCCTACTCGCACACAGAAAGTGTGATTGGATAGATATATAGCACTCTATAATATTGAAAATTCCATATCGTATGTCTAGGTGCGAGAGGTGTCTCATTATTTCAAAGCATCATGTCGTGTCGTGTTTCTTTTTCATATCGAAAAATTGCGAGAAAAAACTGCCAATCCAGGATGTTTTTGCGAATATCTGCCTCGATGCGTAATGAATGATCAGTTGTAGATCATCCGTCTCGAAACCCACACTGATATATATTGATAAAGATTGTTAGATCCAGTATGATGTAGCAGCTACCTGTCTATTATTTTTTTAAGTACTTTCCAAAGGCAAGTGCTCAGGCTGATTGCCTGTACCTCGAAGTGAGAAAAAGGTCCTTGCCTGATTTTAGGATTTGAATGAATGAGCGAGTGAGTGAGTGAGTGAGTGAGTGAGCGAGTGAAATAACCTTATTCTGTCCATAATAGACGCGAGTTAACTGAGTGTCACCTGGATAGGCCCATTCAGGGGACAGTCAGTTTAAACATGACCGCCTTCACGCGGGCTCTCATGACGGCAAGGATTTCAGAGGTGAGGTCCTCGGCCTTAATCAGCTTGTTAATTTTTTCGTCTAGGAAAGGGGTACCGGTAAATTCACAGCCCCACAAGACATGCTCGAAGTCCGAATAACCGCTACACAAGGGGTGATCCCGGCTTGAAAATTGTTCGGAGTATATTGTGTGCAGTGCCGCAGGGCTCGGGTAGGTTCTTGTTTAGAGCAGTCTGAGAGTAACAGCTTGGGCCCTGCACAGCAAGGAGTGTGGTAAGGCCGCACTCTTCTTGAAAGATAATAAAGTTTGCACATCTCGTTCTACGCACAGAGAAGCTCAGATTTTCTGCCACATGGGCAGTCAAACCTTGTTCAGGCTGATTGAAGCACCCTCAATTGGTCCAAGGTGTGCATAAAAACAGACCACTGAGTGACTTTTAAGGTCCCTGGCTTTTTTGAAGATCTATAGGACCGGGGAAGCCACTATACCCATTTGAAATGCCTTGGTAGCAGCCTTGGGTTCTGAATAAATTGTGTCATTTACACTTAGAAGAGTGAAACTTTGGGCTAGTTGGTATTGCATGATGAAAAACGTACAGCGCGAACACAAGACGGGAATACTAAAGAGGGGACACAGACAAGCGCTGACTAGCAACTGAATTTTTATTAACACAGAAGCGAAATATATACGGAAAAAAAAAATAACAGAAACAAGAAAACTGAAGAAATTACAGCATGACAAGGATACTTCCATGTTATTGTTACACGCGCTCTTCTAAAAAAGATAATTCTTTGGCCGATAACCCGATGGAAGCCATACTGATGCATAGCGACCCTTCTTTTGCGATATGAGCGGCTTCAATGATTTCACGAGTACGCATGTCCTGATGTCTACCGATGATTGTTGTTTCTTCAAACAGGGGTGTGCAACCGCAGGAACTGCAATGAATGGCCAAAAAACCTTCTTTGGCGTTGCGCACATTATTCTTGTGCTCTCGGAGGCGGTCATTTAGACACCTTCCAGTTTGGCCTATATAACAACACCCACATGAAAGTGGAATGCGATAAATGACATTATGTGAACATTCTAGAAATTTATTACGATGCTTGGTAGTGCACTGGTGTTTCCTTTTTTTAACAGGACAGGTGACACGCGAAAGATATGACAATTTGTGAGGTGCTGAAAAAACCACTCGAACGCCGCACTGTTGCCCTATTTTTTTTTACATGCATAATATTTCACATCGTCTCAGAAAAATAGGGCAACAGTGCGGCGTTCGAGTGGTTTTTTCAGCACCTCACAAATTGTCATATCTTTCGCGTGTCACCTGTCCTGTTAAAAAAAGGAAACACCAGTGCACTACCAAGCATCGTAATAAATTTCTAGAATGTTCACATAATGTCATTTATCGCATTCCACTTTCATGTGGGTGTTGTTATATAGGCCAAACTGGAAGGTGTCTAAATGACCGCCTCCGAGAGCACAAGAATAATGTGCGCAACGCCAAAGAAGGTTTTTTGGCCATTCATTGCAGTTCCTGCGGTTGCACACCCCTGTTTGAAGAAACAACAATCATCGGTAGACATCAGGACATGCGTACTCGTGAAATCATTGAAGCCGCTCATATCGCAAAAGAAGGGTCGCTATGCATCAGTATGGCTTCCATCGGGTTATCGGCCAAAGAATTATCTTTTTTAGAAGAGCGCGTGTAACAATAACATGGAAGTATCCTTGTCATGCTGTAATTTCTTCAGTTTTCTTGTTTCTGTTATTTTTTTTTTCCGTATATATTTCGCTTCTGTGTTAATAAAATTCAGTTGCTAGTCAGCGCTTGTCTGTGTCCCCTCTTTAGTATTCCCGTCTTGTGTTCGCGCTGTACGTTTTTCATTTTTCGTCATTTACACCGTCTAATAATGCAGGAGCAATGGCAACCTGGTCTACAACACTGGGGCTAGGAGTGCGGATAGTAGAGCAGCTGATTACTTCGCAATCACAAGCAACAATCGCTGCCAAGAGCGCTTCGTTCTCAGCGTACGGAGCGACATCAACGAAACAGGCTCGTTCTATGTCCAAGCGGGCACTGGCAAGCAGAGCTTTACTCCTTGCTCGTCTTCTTGCTGTGCTGTAGCTTGGATGCATATTGCGTGAAACCTGCAGAATGAAAATCTAGGACCTTACTTTTTTGGGACGCTTCTCGGCATCAGGACCGATGACCGTGGGGTTGCGCCCCAGCATGCCGAGTATGACCTAACCCACTGGTGTGCCGGACAGTTTGACAAACTCTGAAAACTCTTGGGCCTCGGCAATTTATTCAAATGTGTTGTCCAAATGTGTTGTTATTCAAATGCTTCAGGAGGTCTTCTATTTGCGTTCTGATGGGAATGCTAAGGGCTAGCTTGAAAACTCTTCTGATTAGGGCACTGATCGTGTTGCGCTCCGACATGAGCCAGTTGTGCGCAACTACTGTATAAGTAAGGTGATAGAGCACAAATGCGTGGATAATCCGGATCAGATTGTTCTCCCTTATTCCTCGGTGCTTGTTAGCGATTCTTCTCATCAGCACAAGGGCACTCTGGGTCTTGGAAGAAATGCGCTTGATGTTGGCTCCACTGGCGTCATTTAACTCGATAAACATTCCGAGGAATTGGATAGTGTCCACGTGCGGAACTGGGGAGCAATTACCGGTGAATAAATTCATGTGGCTCTTCATTGCTGGCTTCCAGGACCAGCGAGAACCACCTCTGGGCATCTCTTTCAAGAGTGAGAGCTCGTACTTTGCGGGCGATCACCACAGACCGGTAGCGATGAGATAGTGCTCAGTGACATCGAAGGCCTCTTGCAAAGCGCTCTAGATCTGACCCTGACGTGCGCTGCTGCACCAGTGGGGGTGTCATCAGCATAGATTATGTGGTTAATGTGTGGTATCTTGTTTAAGGCTCGCGACTGGTCATTCATGCAAATATTGAAGAGCGTCGGGGAGATCACTGCCCCCTGAGGTGTCCCCTTTGACCCTAGGGTATTTTAATCAGTAAAAAACGTGTCAATCTTGAGTCTCGTGGACCTCGAGGAAACAAAGTATTCCACATAATTGCACGCCCATTTTCCAACGTTAAACTCAGCCAAGGTCTTCGGGATGAACGAATGTGATACGTTGTCAAAAGCTTTTTCCAAGTACAAGCTGAGAATCGCCTTAGTGTCGGTGGAGCAGGAGTCAATGACCTGGTGCTTGATCAGCTTCATAGCGTCCGAATTCGACAGCCCCATCGAAAGCCAATCGTATTATGTGTTTTGCATTCGTTAGACTCGATGTGTTTAGTCAGGTGGTTGAGAATGACTTGCTCAGCCGTCTTCCCGACGCATGACTTCAGTGAGATTGGCCTGAGGTTCTCGATTCTTAGCGCCTTACCCGGCTTGGGTATCAGTACTGTACAGACCACTTTCCAGGTCTTAGGAATGAGAACACTGCACCAGATTTTGTTTATTTTGAAGAAATTCAAAGGAGTCATCGTCAAGGTGCTTGAGCATTTTAGTGCTGATCCCATCGGATCCAGGGGTAGCTCGCCCGTTGAGAAATGTGGGAACGTGTTTGACCTCGGCCACGGTGAATTCCTCGTCCATCAAGCACGTCAAGCCCGTCTTATTTTAACTGAGGGGAAACAAGGTCGTCCATCGAATTTAAGTACTTGTTTATGAGCTGATCTGTTATCCCCTCATCTGTAGTCGAGTTGGTGGCTAAATTAACAGCTTTCACGAACGCTCTACGCTGACTAGATTTTGTGTGGCCATCATGCATTAGGTACTTGCGAAGAAACCTGGTGTGTAGCCCCTGTGCTGTGAATATTTTCCTGGCTGAGATTGACCGCCACCTGGACATTGTTTTGTCCAAAGACAAGGTGTTACGCGTTTTAGATACGTGTATGATATTTTGGTTCTTTTGAAAAAAAAGTCAGATGAATCCTACTTTGAATGAGTTACTTTTGTTTTAGATAAGTTTACAGTGTTTGGACAAAGGCTCAAGTTTACACACGAGCTTCCCGTCAATGACAAATTACGGTTTTTGTATCTTCATCTCATGCTTGACAAAAACCATGTTTTTTGGATGTCACCCTCGTGCTCAGAAGGCTTTTTTGTGGTATCGATTCACCCATTCTAAAGTAGTAAAAAGGCCGTTGGTAGTAAGAGCTACCAGTTGGCTCTTACTAGGTCTTGCCACCACTTTCTTGAAGAAAGTTTTAGGGTGCCAATATTCCGGCTCGTGTCTGCGGGTTTGCCTCTGTTGGTCTTAACGTCAGTATGTGAAGCTTTACTGGAAAAATTTCGACATGACGCCACCGGCAATTCAGGCACAAAGGAAAAAAACACAACAGGAGCAATCTATTGTCATTCCGTATGTACACAGAGCAGCTCAATCATTGAAGAACGTCGCCTCTCGTTTGGAGGTCCCAGTCGTGTTCTCGGCACCTCGGAGGCTTTCGCGTATTTGTGCTCGTTCGGGCGGCGTACCAAGTGCTCATTGAATGAAGAAGCACGAAAGTAAGTTTTTGGAATATTTGGTACGTGTTGTCTACCTGATCCTGCTCAGTTGTGGCAATGTGTACATTGGCCAGTCGGGCTGATGTATAAACGATCGCTCAAGGGAACATGCGCCGTCAATGAGAAACGGCACGAGTTCGCATTTGCCGTATCATTGTAAGGAGTGCTCATGTGAACCACTAGTGCATTGCATGAGAATCTTGCAAAGAAGCAAATACAAAGTGGCACATTAATTGGCAGAGGCGATGTATATTCGGCAATATGGCGAACATTGTATCAGTGTTCCGTCCCTATCATTGTATGTTAATGAACTTGCCTTTCTGTCTGATGGGCTGTGATTATAGTTGGTTGGGCTTTTCGTGTGGTTGTACGCATGCGTGAGGGTTTCGTAAGATGAGCGTCGGTTCAATAAAAGTCATTTGCGGGTGTGCGCTTTTGCGAGTATTTTCTTTTGGCTTCTTTCAAAATTCCGCCAAAAATGTTTTACAGAGCTGGTAGCGAATGTTTCGTAAAACGACGTGAAAATCGAAAACGACCTTGTAAATTTGGGTTTATGCCACTGCGTCATTTTTTTCGGAAGCGCAATAAAAGCTTATTATCTTTTAATCTGCACTTTATCTGTGGCATCTTTTGTTGTAGTACCACTATACGTACCGCACAAAAACGTCGCCTTCGAGAAATGTACTCTTCGTTGACTGCGAGATGCGTGTGGTAGGGGGGGGCAATTTAAACACCAAATATATTGCTATGCTGAAGCTCAACTCTGTGCCCTCACCACTTTCTTAACAAGTTTTGGTTTCATTATCTCCACATCTATGAAGGATTCCAAGATAATGGTTGTATGCGGGAAAATTATTGCCCTTTTTTGGGAACTACTTTTTTTTGTAGCGCGGAGACATGGAAAATGAGAGCGATGCGGTCTCGTGGCAGCGCTTATATTTATTCTTAGGTTATCACCGACTGTAGTGGCCCTGAACCTCTTCGAATAACAAAGGCACTGCTTCTGCCTTTTTCACCATAACCCACTACCCTTACTGCCCGAAGAACGGAACTGAAGCTGCAGAAAAAAAATGGCCCCTTATCTTCATGATATTCTGCAAATGTCGTCGAACGACGATAGTGTTGCATGTGGAGAGAGTCAAGAAAACTTTTATTTGATGTTTTGCGCAAGAAAATCCTTGGCCGGTATTCTGGAGGCATTGCGTTAGAGTGCCTCGAGTGTACAGCGTAGGCGAATGAGCGCATCAAGTCACACGTGAAACATGAGTGCTATCTGGCAGTTTTTTTTTTTCTTTTTGGAAAACAAAGCACGCGGCTCTGAGACGGGCGCGCACGCCCGTCTCAGAGGTGATAAGGTGTAGAACGCAAGGTGACGGGTACGTGCCACCACCATGCCGTCTTAGCAAAACGGTGGAAACACTCGCCTTCTCGTGCAAGCGTTGCAAGGTCAGTGCAGCGTGATAAACGCTACGGTTTAGAAAATTACTTATGTATGCATTTTCAAGTAAAAGACGCCCATACAGAATATATACATGTTGTTATGGTGCCTCATATATGCGCAATAACAGTTTTTTTATTTGACAATCGCACAAGTATGAGCGCTAAACTGGAGCAACATTGGTGGGCGCTGCGGACAGGGTCGGCCATTTGGGGTATCGGTTGGCGCCGTTCAGAGTAAATGTACAGACAGATAGACATACCAAAATATCTGCGTCGAAGGTCCCCAAGAAAGACTATCGTCTTTAAATGTTCAGGCAGTTCGCTATCAAACCCTATCCAGTCAAAGTGTGTACTTCCCATAATTCCCATGGAGGCACACAATCACAGCGTCAGATTCCGCTCTAGGTAATATTGTATGAAACTCTATGGGCATGAGTGATCCTGTCAGCGAAGCGGGGGGGGGGGGGGCAAGTGCAGTAAAAAATTGGTCACATGACGTCTGACATCACTCGCACACGATACCAGCTCTGCTTTCAGCGCAACGTGGTTGTTTCATTCGGGGAGGAGCCCACGTCCCCTCTGCTACCATGTGCTCCTCTGGCTGCTCGTTTCCCTTACTCCTGCTAGCCCAACGGTGAGCGCTAATAATAACGCTGACTGGCGCCTGCACAGCAATAAGCCGAAATATCCCGCTGGCTTTATAATCTAACAGTGCTCCAAAATTGTGGTACTTGTGATACTTAAGATTAATTTCCTAATTCAACAAAGGGTCGTCATTGACCTGAGCTACGAGTCAATAACACCAGCCTCAGAAAACACGCTGCCCACCCGAAAACGCAATGAAATCATTCATTCATTGTGCCTGAAGAATAAACCACCATTTTACTTTGCTCAAGCCACATCGTTTTCGTCAGCACTGAAACACCCACATACTTGACAGGAGTCATCGATGGCTACAAGTCATCGTCATCATCAGCCTCACTACGTCCACTGCAGGACAAAGGCCTCTCTCATGTTCCGCCAGTTAACTTGGTCATGTGCTTACTGCTGCCAATTTACACCCGCAAACTTCTTAATCTGATTTGCCCACCTAACCTTCTGTCTCCCTCTAACCCACTTGCCTTCTGTGGAAATCCAGTTAGTTACCGTTATTTACCAGTGGTTATCCTGTCTACGCGCTACATGCCCGGCCAATAACCATTTCCTCTTCTTGATATCAACTATGATATCCTTAACCCCCGTTTGCTCTCTAATCTACTCTGCTCTCTTCTGGTCTCTTGAAGTTACACCTACCATTTTTCTCTCCATTACTCGCTGCGTCATACTTCGCTACAAGTACTTCCTTCGTAGCCACCAGATTTGCGTTGCAAGAGGCGTGACCTAGCTAAATCATGAGAAAACACAGATAAAGATGACAAACTTCAGCCATAAATACCGGCCCGCTCAACAGAGGTACGATGGTCGCCTACAT
Organism: Rhipicephalus annulatus; assembly: GCA_013436015.1. Taxonomy (NCBI): domain Eukaryota; kingdom Metazoa; phylum Arthropoda; class Arachnida; order Ixodida; family Ixodidae; genus Rhipicephalus; species Rhipicephalus annulatus. Next base: position 117,637 of record WOVY01011946.1, read on the forward strand.
GGAAGAATTCGTTGAAACCAGTGATTTATTCGCCCTCTCAGATACTTCTTAACCTGTTCCGACAAGTGGACGTTACCAACCCGACATGATTGTCAACCCTAGCCTACCGTAGCACAAGGAAAACCAGCTCAAAACTCTGCCCCAGCAATTGTAGCATTGCTTGTCGTCGTCGTCAAAAATTTGACAGACCGCTGTCGCGAAACGCCGTATAATAAAGAAGAATGTGCCCAACCTATAAAGCAGAGCCCTTATCGAGTTTTTACGTGAGCGCGTGAAGCCATAAAGAAAGAAATTAACGAAATGCGACGGGGCAACTTAATCTAGCTTTAGAAATGTCCCTGGGCGTCTCCCATGGTGTTAGTGAAAAAGAAGGACGGAACCCTACGTTTGTACGCCGATTATCGTCGGCTAACAAAATGTCGAGGAAGGACGTGTGTTCCCTCCCATATATAGATAACGCCTTGAATCGACTCCACGGCGTTAAGTACTTTTCGTTGATGGACCTCAAGACAGGCTTCTGGCAAATCGAGGTTGACGAGAGAGACCGAAAAAAAGATTGTCTCTATAACACCAGACGGTTTTCTAGAGTTCCAGGTCATGCCTTTCTGTCTGTGCTCGGTCCATGCTACATTTCAACGAGCTATGAATACAGTACTGGCCGACTTGTAGTGGCAGAGTTGCATTGCGTACATGGATGCGTCGTGCTGTTTCCTAAACTTCATCGAACACCAGCCGGCACCTTGAAGCTGTACTGCAAACAATCGAAGTTTTGCCCCTACCTCAATGCCGGGCTCTTCGAAGTTGTGAGCAACTACCACGCTTCTTGTTGGCTAGCTAGCTTGAAAGAATCCTCTGGTCACTTCACACGGTGGAACCTCAGACTTCAAGAATTCAACGTGACTGAAGTGTACAAGTCTCGAAGAAAACACACTGACGCCGACTGCCTGTCTCGTTCCCCTGTTCACCCTACGCCACACGACGACCTGGATGAAGACTGCTCTTCAAAACAAAAACTGGTGACTACTTCGCCAAGGGACAGCGAGCGGAACCGGAACTTTGGAGCCTTGTTTAATACTTGGAAGGTAAAAGAGCGACTGTTCCGAATATTTTCAAGAGAAGGCTGGAGTGTCTGTTCCAATAAAACAGAGTTTTTCTAAAGAAGAAGTTTTCACGCCTTTGAGCCAAATACCTTGTCGTCGTTCTTTCAGGAGCGATACTGGAAGCCCTTGAAGTCCTACATGACGACACGATGGCTGCGAATTTTGGTGTTTCCCGTACGCTCACGAAAATACAGCAAATGTACTATTGGCCACGGCTGCCGACGTCACTCGTTACGTTAGGACCTGGTGATTATGTCAGCGACACAAGACATCACAGACTCTATAGAGCAGCTGGACTTGTGCAGCCGATCAAGCTGCCTCAACGACGTTCCATCAAACCGGCATCGACTTACTGGGAATATTGCCAACGTTAAACTGGCTGCCTCACCCGGTACGCCTAGACGAGGGCCCGACCCAAAGCAGCGCCGCTGGGTAGCAAAGTTCTTCGCCGAGAAAATCGCCCTGTGTTATCGCGCCGCAGAGGTTGACGTTACCGACAGAGTTATGGTCTTCGCTGCACAGATAACTCAGGCGAAATCGGCTTACAATTAGACAAGCCACCACCGGACGACAACGTACCACCCACAGACCAACGGCCTCATCGAGACGCTAAATAAGACAGACGCCGACATGCTGGCCTTGTACGAGACATCGAATTAGAACACAAGACCTGGAACGCAAACCTTCCGTATGTGACCTTTGCTTACAACACAGCTGTGGAAGCCCCACCGCGGTGGTCTAGTGGCTAAGGTACTCGGCTGCTGACCCGCAGGTCGCGGGTTTGAATCCCGGCTGCGGCGGCTGCATTTCCGATGGAGGCAGAAAGGTTGTAGGCCCGTGTGCTCAAATTTCTGCGCACGTTAAAGAACCCCAGGTGGTCGAAATTTCCGGAGCCCTCCACTACGGCGTCTCTCATAATCATATAGTGGTTTTTAGACGTTAAACCTCACATATCAATCAAATCAACACAGCTGTGCAACTTGTATGGCATCATACAAGTTGGTTTATGGATGGAACCCAACAACGACGCCCGATGCCATGTTACCAAACGTCGCTGATGAAGAAAACCTCGATGTCACCGTCTACTTTCAGTGCGCTTAAGAAGTTCATCAGCTCGCCGGCTGCGCACCATCAATCAGCATACGAGAGACCGCTGCTGTTAAAATCTTCGATGAAGCTTCACGAAATACCAGCCCGTCGACCTAATTTGGGTATGCGCACCGACACGCCAACGTGGCCTTAGTGAAAATATTCTGCGATGGTACTACGGACAATACAGAGTAGTTCAACCTCTCGGCACAATCAAATACGAGGTTGTCTTCGATGGCATCACGAAGTCTTAACGACGGCGTGCGTCCCTGAAATCGTCCATGTCGTGTGCTCTTAATTAGCCAATGACTGTATTATTTGTTGTTGTTTCTCTATTACTGTGTTTTATTTGTTAATCCTACTAATTATTTTACTTTCTTACCTTATTGTTATTATTGTTACAAATAATGCATTCTCTCCCATGTTCTTTTTGAAGCATCGTGACAATGCTTTTTCAGAGGAAGGGAGCAAATACCACGCACGTTTCTTATTTTCACTTTTGTGTCATTCGGTTACCGTTCACAAAGCCTGTCCGAAATGCTCAACTTCAACTGAGTCTCATTCTTCGAGAAGGTTGATGTTTGTTGTAGATAGTTCTATTGAGCTTTCGTGCGATACGCGAACACTCTAAATTATTCTAGAGTCTGCGCCACGATCAGCAATATGGCTGGAACATTCGACAGCGCATGTATAAATGCTTACGAGTTTCGCCGCTTGTGGGTTCATTGACAGTTGCTCTGTTCGCCGCTATCAGTGACAGTGCTCATCGCTGTAATCTGACCATCTGTTTACCGGCCACAATTTGGGCCAAATAAACATTTTCATTTTAAACAAGCCTTCCTTCGTTAGTGTCGCGACCCCGTGACAATTTTGTATACGCTCTCCTATCATCATGGTATGCCGCAGCCGTAGTCTAATGGTTAGGGCATCTGACTCGGCTGCGGGAGGTGGCACGTTCAGAACCCACCGCCGGATACCCAACGGTAAAATTGGGCACAAGCGTACACCGGCCAGGCACCCGGCTTTTTCAGGGTGTTGCGCTTGGAAGAAGTCTCGCAAACCCCGCTTCGCCCTTCGGGGCAAAACCCAGTTTCGAACGCAAACCCAGCCTGCAAACGTGGTTCTTGACGTGGTCTCCACGTGGATGACCATCGAGTCTGTTCAAAACAGGAGTTCATGCGTTCGCATGCGTGCGGCATGTCATACACAGATAGAGTTGCTTCTCACAGTCTCGAAAGCTTACAAAGCGTTCCTACCACAGAAGCAGTGAAATCACCGCAAGTCACTAGGCCGGATAAGTAGTGTTCCAATGTGAAGGCTGGAAATGGCGAGCAATATTAACAAAAAAAACTTAACACTGAACTGAACTGTAACGCTGGACTACTTCTGTAGGGAGACGTCTCACTTCTTGTTATACCGATTTCTGTGACGAAGAGATCACCATGCTTTTTTTCTATTAATTTCTCAAATACACGTGAATGCTTTCCTGTCGCTGCCGCGCTAAGAGCTTCATGTAACTTTAAGACGTGTAAGCCGAGCCCAGGTTAATTTCAGGCATTTACATGAACCTTTAGGAAGCAGGCTTAAGTGATTTCTAGTAACAGAAAAAGGTGGCAGGCCTAGAATTAATGCAAAGGACAAGAGCAAGACACGATGCACGCTGTCCTGTCTTCTACTATAAACCTAAACCAACTTACCCACCTATCGGTGATTCAGTGAAGCCATTTTAACACTGCTTCGAAGAAAAATAACTTCAATCTATCGAGCGATCAATCAGTCAGTTTTATTTTCTCTTCACACTAGAAAGCGAGAGGACAGGACAAAAAGCAACTACAGCTTGACAGAAATCCTGTCCTCTTTTACAAATGACAGCAAGACCTTGCACAGAAAGAATAAGTGTAACACACTGAAAACAAAGTAATACGCAATACAAATACAGTTGCAATAAAACCAGAAGTTTACATGCATTGATACATATTGATAAACGCACACAAAAAATATGTACCTACGAATGACAATGAACTTTCACGGATTTACTTTTTCATACTCAATACACAAGTATATATAAGCAGGCCTAAGTACATATAAACAGGCCTAAGCACGTGTATATGATCTTTGGTAGTGTGTTCAACGCAATTTCAACACGAGCGTACGGAAAAAAAGAATAAAAGAAAGAGATATCGTGCACAACGTTAGTATTCTCTGTGACACGACTCACTGAATAATATAATTTCTTGATTAGAGTTGCAGAGAGAATCAAACTCAGTTTTTGTAATAATCGTATAAACATGCAGGTAGAATATAAAACTTTACGAACATATATTTTGTTCAAAATGAGTGTGGAACATCAGCAGTCCACCACACAGCTATTTCTTCGAGCAAGTGAAATTCCGTTCAATTTTTCTTTTTAGTCGTGCCCCAAACAAGGTTGGAGTATTTTAGAACCAAACATACTACAGCTTTGTAAAACAAAATTGTAATGTTATCTGGAATAAAACATTTTAAGTTTTTTATAGTTTCTACAGAAATAGAAAGGTTTTTATTTAATAAGGTGTCCAGCGTGATCGTTCCAACTTAGTTATTTGGAAAACGTTACATCTATTGTGGAGACCGTGTTAACAATTTAGAAATAATCCACACCTATCTTCATTTCTAGTGGACGTTTCAATTGTTTGTCTTTTTGCATATAAAGCATACCTTTTGTCGTGCTGACGTTTTTCGCAAAAAAGTATGCTTCAGCCCACTTTATAAATTCTCAGAGTGTGATGTTCTCTTCATGCTCAAGTTTAGTTTCAGATGTAGGGGTAATAAATATAGCTATGGCATCGACATAGAATATAAGTTTTGCCTGTTTTGATCGAACTGTTTGGTATGATATTTACGTTATTATTTACCGGAGTGGCCCAAGGATGCTTCCCTGCCTAACTACGACTCCTGAAGCCTAAATCTGGACATTTCTTTTCCTAGCTCTACATATTGTGCTTGGTGCTATTAAGATGATTTGAAGAGCTCTAACGCTATACCGCGGATACCACAAGTGTGTAGCTTAGTAAGATTTTTATGACTCACAAGATCCAATGTTTTAGATAAATCAATGGAGATCCTCATAATTAACTTTTTATTATGAAACGCTTGAGAAATTGTTTCTTTTTGAGCTAAGAAAGCAGTCTCGGTGGAAAAATACATTTTAAAGCCATATTGATGATCAGCTAATAAAATATTTTTTCTAGGTATGGTAATAATTTAGCATTATTATTCTTCTCAATACCTTCTGAGAATAGCGGTAGAATTGAACTTGGGCACTATTTAACTAGAACATTTTTATCGTCTTTTTAGAGACCGGCTGTACTCGAGCTATTTGCATGTTGTTCGAATATTTTCCTTACGGTAGAACCAGATTAAAATTGTAAGAACAGAACAAAAAAATCTCGAGTACATGCTTTCTATGTCTTATTTGAAACTCATAAGTGTCCTGAGACCTATCATTTTGAGTTAACTTATCGAAGAAGAAAGCTTCAGTGCAATTAGTGGGCCTGAAGAAGAAAAATTTTACAGCAATGTTTTTTTTTTTCAGCGAGGGCAGTCGAGCTGCTGCTGAGTAAAGCACTTCCAGGATTTGCGTGGCTAACGAAACAATTAGTTAAAAGCGTCTGCTGGTGATTTTTCAGATAACAGCTCACCTTACTGATGAAAGTTATCGGGAATAACGTGAAATTTTGTTAGGCGTAGCAGTGAGTATAAATTTTTCAATATCACGTCGGACTACCTCGTCACAGGTTCCGAGAAGAAGTTGTACAAATATAGGTTTCTTTCTGTTCTTAGTTTACTGGTAGGTTGATTTTGATATTTCTTTTATTCTGAAAAACTACCCAGGCTTTTATGCTTAGGTAAACTAACATGCAGGGTATTCTTACCCTTGATTATGTTTAATAATTTATAAGTTACCTAAGGTTTACTAGCTTTGAAAGGCTTTCTTGACTTTTTTAGTGAAAATGCTCATAGTATATTCTTCCGAATGTCCCAATGAAAAAGAAATATGCAACATCGCTACCCTTTGAACTAGAAACGTTATTTCATTGTTACAAACTAACAGAGTTACGACATTCATCTAGAGAGCGTGGGGCGATTTCTTGAACTTAGTATACTGGTACCTTCTTTTTTATCGAATGACAGGTAGTGGTGATCAACATAAATATACCTAAATGGTCGCTAATATTTGTATAATTAACATCTGCTATTACATTGCCAAAGCAAGCATTAGGCCCCACCGCGGTGGTCTAGTGGCTAAGGTACTCGGCTGCTGACCCGAAGGTCACGGGATCAAATCCCGACTGCAGCAGCTGCATTTTCGATGGAGGCGAGAATGCTGTAGGCCCGTATGCTTAGACTTAAGTGCATGGTAAAGAACCCCAAGTGGCCGAAATTTCCGGAGCCCTCAACTACGGCGTCTCTCATGTTCATATGGTGGTTTTGGGATGTTAAACCTCATATATCTTATCAAGTAAGCATTTGTAATAAAAGGTCTAAGAGCGCTGCAGTTTCTTCAGTGACCCAAGTTCATACGGTAATGACGTTTCTCAAACTGTTTGTGATCAACAGATCTTGTAATTCTTGCCTGTAATGCGTCTGCACAAGCATGTCCACATTTCAGCCCCGTCCCAATAAAACGGTTCAAATTTTCTTCTGCAACACGACTTCTTCATGACTGAAAAGTGTGTTGATGAAGTTAACAAACAAATTAAGATTACGAGATGGTAGACGGTAGATAACACAAAAAAAGGTTTTCGTGGCTGCGTAATGCGAGTGCTTCAATATCTGGGCTGATAATGGAGAACTCGCCCGCAGCTTCTGCAGTTAATGGCTTCCGTTACAAAGTTCGCTACACCACCTCCACATTTGCTTTCACGATTTCTATAAAAGCACTGATATCCGGGAAGAGAAAACAATTGAGACGTATTTGTATACCACGTTTCTGTTAACGTGATGCCGTGAAATATTCATTTATGCTCTCTAGGATGATTTCCAGATGATGCGTTTTCTCACTAAAGAACGAACGTTCTGGTGAAAAAGTGAGACCACTGGACGTTTCTCTGTGACTAAAGCAATAATGTCATAAAATAAAAACTCATAATTGTAATAGACACAAAAACAAAGCAACACAAAATGAAGTATTCTTAGACAATCTCAGTTATGTCATCCAGGCTGTTTGTGACAACCACCGCCGTCTCAGCTGAGTTACGGAAAAATATTTTGCCATTTCTTGTGCACGCATGCTGCCTCTTGCAGTGCTTCCTTTTTACATTCCCGGCACCGAATAGCCGCTTCCTGACTACGTTCAATGCAGGGCAAAGGCCTCTCCCATGTTCCGCCAGCCAACTCGGTAGCTGCTTCACGGCAGGACACAAATGCTCATTAACAAAACAGGCACTTTCGATTCAAATCATGTCATTATAAAACAGCGTTTGTTTTCTAGCCTTCTAAAGGAATGAGTCTGGTGATGATCTGCGCGTAAACGGAATGACAATGTTTCGGGCAGTGGTATGGCCTGTTGTTTTAACGCGGTGACAGACTCCAATATCAGAGTCGTCAAGGGGCATGCCAAATGCTCTTCCGAGTTTCTTGAAAATTTCTTGGATGTTTTCGCAGAGAGCATGGAGAACACCCCTTACTTCTACATTGTTGCATCTCTAGTGCTGTTCGCTTTGTACAAGCCTACTTTTTTCTGTTGTTTCAGCTCTGCACGCAGCTCGCCACAATCTACCTTCCATTCCTGGGCATTTTCTTTTAAGGTATTATTTGTAGCTTCTGTTATTATACATTCCACGGAGAAATTTATTAGCTAGTAGCGCTCACTTAGGAAGCCTAGGCGGCTCTTTATTTCCCTGATGTCGTCTATTGGATCTCCTTCAAAGGTTTCTCGAAAATGACTACACTCTCGCATCATTGTTCACTTGAAATAATTAAAGAAACTTTTCATCTTTTTAACATAATAGCAAGCAATACGGGGCTTGAACAAGGAGGATTGTACACAATTCCAAAAGGTACGCGAGATCAATTCACAAAACAAGTACTAGAAACAGCAGCAACAGCTCTAACAGGAGAAGCTAACCAAGGTGTAAAAACGTCTTGAAGTTAACCTGTGCAACAAAAAATCTAGTGTCAAGCAGGCAGACACATCACCGCAAGCTGTTGCTGCCAAATTCGATGATCATGGGTCTTCAAAGAGCTTTTAAAGGCCGTACTGGAAACCACGCTGGCGCAGCGCAAAGTTGTCGGTGTATGCGCTCCCACGAAGGAAGCAGCAAGCAAGTCGATATGGTTGGCGTCCTGCAGTGCTCTTTCAGCCGGCTCGGAAAGCGGCAATAGCTAACAATGTCAACAGCCTTCTTTTTTTAATAAGCGATGATTGGCACTTGAGAAGCAACGAAATGTGTGTTATTATCATTTAGGAAAGATCAAGTCCTCATTTATTAGCACCTAATTTAAGAGTGGAAAAGGCATTCCGTTATAACTTGTTGTCACTCAAATTTTTTACGCGATGTTTGTAAACGCATTCACGTAGAGCAGGACTACGTGTTTCGCGTGGGAAACCTATTTTATGACTGAAGAAACGCACTCACGTACATCAGTACTAGATTTATTGCGAGATTACGAGCAAAGGGGTTAAACTCACAGCTTTTTTTCTTCTAGCGAGTTTTATTCTCGTGTCTAAAACAAAGGGCCATTGACATCGCACGCTGAGCTCAACTTTTTTTACTCCTCTTCTTTATCTTGAGCAGCTAACCGAGCTAAGATTGCTTAATCTCCCTACATTTCTTCTCTAATACTCTTTCTCTCTCTTTTATCTCACCTATAATCTTCAAAAGATGCTGACATGATCACCTTCGACATATTATTAAACTTAATTGCTTTGTCTAGACATTTCAATTTGCGTGAATACTAGTGTTTTACAGATTATATATGGTGTGGAGAAATTTCTGTGTGGCGTGGACACATTTCAGAATGGAAAAACTTGGACTCAGTGCGTAAGTGTCGTGCTATGTACCGATGTATATCCTTGTGTTTGTTACCTGACATGCAATGTCGTCTTTTGTGCAAGTGGAGGAGCCAGCGCCACGCATTGGCACCAACCTCTCCTTAAATACATTTATTTCAAACAATAAAAGAAGGTACCCACTAAGCAAACTCAGGAACTGAAATGACATTACCCAAGAACTTACTATCGTAACAGAACTCGCAAAAACCTTTATCTTACGCTCTCAAACTGCAATTTCGTTAAGAAAAATTGAAAATGCTCGCAAGGTAAACAGAACAGGCAAAGTACGCTGTGGATGTTCCGGGAAGAATTAGACCGCACTTGTTACTTGAAGAGGGATCTATAAACAGGAAACAAACGTCGACACACAGCTCTATCTGCCTAACGACCTACACTATTTTCAGCCATGTAGTATCTATTGCCGCAGACTCCGTTTATTTGTGATATATAATTGACAATAGAGGAGGATGGGTACAGAGGAAAGAAGTGGAAGTTTTAAGGGCTCGTTATTTTTTAATATACACGATAATAATGAGAGCTAATTGGCAATGATGCCAAGGGGTGATGCATATGATTACTGGACCTTATTGTCTGTTAGCTCTCATTATTATTTTCTCTAACAAATGAAAGTGAGGGTTTAGATCTTCCACATTCTTCATTTATTCATGGCGAGAATCTTGTTGTGGCAGACTTGATGCATTCAGATAGTATGGGAGGGATCATTGGTCAGCTGTCGGTTCTTTCTAAGATCGCGTGCTACGTGATAACAAGAGGCAAAAAAAAACACCAGGCTTGTGTGGTAGAAGCAGCACAGTCACAGCGAAAGCTAGAAGAGCGGCCTCTAAGAGTCTTCAAAACACTCATTGGGTAACTAGTGCAAGCACACTTGCTTGGTACCTACTAGGGCATTATTAATGAACTTTTGGGTAGTAGGCCAGCATTCGCAATGCTAATTTTTGTCACTCTCCTGAAAAGCGTGGTATCCGCTGAACAATTGCAAGGAATTTCGTGCCAATTGTCCATGCAGTGGCTGACGACGATGAGGAATTATGGCTATAGTAGGTATACGCCACAGTTAATAGGAAAACAAGAACAAGCTTTTGAAGTAGGTTGGAACCTTGTACAGCCCACTTGTTATGCTAATCGCAATGTGTGACGACTGGTTGTTTTTTTGCTGTTTGAAAACACTTTATAAGTCGTACTAACGTGATTGCTTTCACGACATCAAGCCTGCCTAAGGCACGTTTCACAACAAGTCACAAGCATTCCAAGAAGAAAAATGAGAAGAGAACTTCCAATCACAGCACATGGTATTAGGTTCCTACCATTGAGGAGTCTGACGGATATTACTCCTTATGACCTGTTTATTTTGTTGGGACTTTATTCACCATGGAAAACTCTCATGATTGATAGACATGCCGAGCCACCACGGTCGACGAGATCTGTTTTCCGAGAAGCAGCCAAAGTGCGCAGTGTTGAGCAGACTTTTGACACCATTCCGGAGTAGCTTCCGTTCTTGACGCTTGTGTGTGTTTGCCTGACTTCTGATGAAGCATGTTGTGTGTACTTAGCTGTCGATGATTTAATGCATTAAAGAAAAAAAGCAACGGTGTAGCTCCGTGGTAGAATACTGGACTGGACCCAGCGAACCCGGGTTCAAGCCCTACTGTGCCATTGGAGCTAATTCATAGGAGCCTGACTAAAGCTATATGTTTTTTTTATTTCGCGTGATATAGCTACTAACACCGGCGGCGGCGGTGGAAGCGGACAACATGCAACTGCACGTGACCCGAAAATTGATCTCATATTAGCTTTCGCTGTATTAAAGACTGTTCCACACACGCCATCATTGCTACTTGCTACTTACTAACACACCTAGGTTGAAATGTCATATAAACCTTATAAAGGGAACGGGAGGGATGACCACCAATGTAGCTCAGTTGGTAGATCATCGGAAGCGTCAATCGAAGGTCGAAAAATTGGTTTCTACAAGCAGATAGATATTTTTTGTACACGTTTAGTTTTTAATTTCCAATAAAATTACCAGTAGTAACACCTTACGTTTCTTGGCATTATGATTTGTTGGTTCTCATGAACATTTTGTGTAACACAGGATTCGAAGACGTTTCTTTATCTTTAACGGTATTAAATAAGTGTGCACTGAGCTCTTCCCAACAAAAGGCCTTTGTACCTAGAGGCAATTACTTCATGCATCATTTTATGATATTTATGAGTATTCTAACTGTGCATAGTGTCTATGTGCTCTTTCGTTCAACAGCAGCATGTTGGCGTAAAGGGAGAATCACACCGGGCAACGTGCTATCCAAGGGACGAATTCAAAAACATTTTTTCGTAAGTACTTTTTCTTAATAATAAGCTGCTTTCGCTAACGACATGCCCCGCATCGCGACTGGCTGAAATAATCACTTAAGGAAACTTTTGGCGTAGCATGTTTTTTTTTCGAATACAGGCCAACATTTTTGCTGTGTGTTTTCCTGATGCTCATTATGATTGACCAAGACTTGTTTGATGAAAAGATAAGCTCGGTGACCTGTAAAGTACCGAGAACACGTAGGATGCTTCAGTGAACTGCGCTCAAATCTTGCAGAAAAGCAGATGCGTGCATTGCGGTATTGCAAGAAACAAGCTCTTTTAAAAACAAAGCGGCTTAGCCGGCGGTGCTTTGCTTGACCGACCAAAAAATTTGCATCCCCATAATTGTTTATGACAAGCTGAAATCGGGTGAGCCCCACTTGTCTCACTCTTCAACTAAAAATGAACAAGGCAACAATTAGCCGAACAACACATTGCTCGGAAACGATGGCGGTGGGCCGAAAACCCACATTACGTACAATGAGAGGATAATAAGTAATGGGAAAGTCAACGCGGCTACGAGAAGGCCCAGGAGTCATGGAAGGCCTACGCCAACTATGACGATTCCTTAGATCAGTGAGATGTGAGACCTTTTGGTTTCAGCGTGAGGTTCTGCATTTGGAATTCGGATATGAGTGTGGTGTCTGCGACTGTCTGTCATTCAACTCGCACCTCTCTGCGCTGAGAATCAACGTTGAAGCAATCAATCGTCACCTATCCTACCAATTACCTAGAAGCAAGATGGAAACAACACGCGTCATCTATAGACAAGCCTAAACAGACCTAGAAACATCAAAACAGCCCGTAGAGTCACCCAGTGTCTTTGTTGCAAGCCTTGCGTGCATGGTTTAGTGCAAACATCGCTTTTTTATTGTGATAGCATTTATATGGACACTCTCGGCTAAATTTCGCCGCCGGTGTCGATGTCATGCACCGTATATGTATAGGTATTTGTATATATGAAAACGCAAGAAAGAAAAAAAATCCGAGAAAAAAGACTCCTGTGTGTGAAATCGAACGTGCCACCTCCGCGTAGTGATTGCGAGGCGTTAACCACTGAGATACCGAAGGGCACCTCTTTCAAAGTTGAAATGGCAAGCCATTCATATCTGCCGCTTACAGTTGCTGGCAGGCATATCGGGGGGGGGGGACTATTGTGTTTTCAGAATTATCAGCAAGATGGCGAAATGAGCCCGCGGCGGCTCTCATCTCTCACGCGTACTTTGGCCCGCGTAGAGATTAAGGGGGTGTACGTTTGATCGCGCACCTTTATCTTGCAGTGGGGGGAATCGTACGTCTTCGTTAGACTTTGTGTTTCGTGGGAACAATTCTGTTGTAGTTACCGGGTGCACGAAGGTCACTGCAATCGTTGCACAGGCTCCCTTTGCGAAAAAGGCGCACTTTTCAGACAAAGCAAAGTAACAACTGAGACGCTTATTCACCTTCATCTAGATTTGTGAGTACGTTTCGTGCGTCATTTGTGCGTGAAAACCGCGGAGCACATTTACATCGGCTGCCATTCTGCGCGTGACCTTGCCATTTGTTCTTATCGCGTTCATTTTTTTTTCTTGCTCTTTTTTTCAAAAACGGGAGCTCTTTTCACCGTTCGGTTCAGTAATGATAATAAGGCAGGGGAAAAATGAGACGCGAAGAAAAACGAAACATTTTGACTTTGCCGACCTCTGTAGCTAATACAGAAATTTCTTTTCTTTCTCTTCTCTATTCCAGCAATAGGCGCCGGTACTTGATCACCTTTTTTTGTGCGTAAAAGTTGACGATTACTCACAGAGCTCACGCGGGAAAAGTTACGCACTTGGTGTCAGGGAAGAATTGATCCGTCAAGAAGGGGTTATATTTCCCTCGACCAAGTTTTTCGATCCAGGCATAAAATACTACGGTGTGATGACAACAATTTAAGTATTTATTTTGTTACACTTTGCTTCTAGCTACTTACCACCAGAATATTAGTTCATCGGCTTGTCAGGACCAAAGCGGTTTTTTTTATTCGTGCATGATATGGGAGAAAAAATAACAAACAGCCATGAAGTTGCCCTTGAAAGTGTGAAACATTTACCTACACTCAATTAATATTATAATTCTTTGTTTATGAAAGCTCGTACACACAAAAGACACCCACAGAGATTCATGCCAGAAAAACTACATGAATAAGCGCCGAATGCGGCACTCAAGAAAGCTCCCTAGAGATGCATGAAAAATTGGAAAAATCTTCATGTGAAGCTGTTTGCACATCGGTCTTGTAATCAAGTTTTATTGATATTTTTTGTTCACCGAAAATAAAAAATTATAAACGCTAGAGAGTTAGAAATTCATGGCCTTACTAAGCCTGGCTGACGCAGCGGAAAGCAACGAAAAGGTCGTGCATTTCAGCACCAAAAGGGGAAAACGAAGTGAATAAGACGTCTGAGAACATACATATCTCTAGCTTGTAATCAATAAATAATCCAAGAAAATTTGAGATTTCAACAAATGACAAAATTAGCAAAAAGAAAGAGTTGACGGTGTTTGATCTGCAGGGAGTTTTGCAGCAACAAAGCAATAGTGTATGTTGTGATCCAATGCGTGTAATGAAAAACTGGGCTCATGAAGACTGTGTGAGGGCCCACGAAGCCATTATGAGTGACTCTACTGCAACAAATGAAGAGACTACCTTTTCTTGTTTTCTAATCAGCACTTTTGCCCCGCAAAATGAGATACCTAATACATTTTTATTTTTTAAATTAAACTTTTGAAGTTTGCCAAACGTAGTCAAATTCAGGTTGTCCGTACCTTGTACTGAAGGGAATGTTTCGGCGCAGAAGTTCAGTGATTACGAGAGAACTAGAAAAAAATTTAGTTCCTCTTTTCACTTTTTTTGTCGCATTTCGCCCTACCTTACCCTAAATACAAGTTGCTGGTCAACTTTTGAAAGACCATTCAAACTGAATTCTACAAAATGATGACCACGTACGATGTAATTTGTTGAATTAGTACTTGATAAATCGAGAAAGAAATCCATCGGATCATCGATATCTAAATCTTCAACGCAGCAGCGCCCAAGTGTTAACACAGGCATTATTTTTACCCGCAGCCAACGCACGCGCACTTAAGAATCCCGTGAGGGTAGCCTGAACGTGCAGCCTGCCATACTTAACCAAGGCATACTTGCACACGTTACAGAAAATAACTAGCCAATCATAAATACAATTGCATCATTTCAAGTGTAATTATTACTGTTCGATTACATCCCCATACGAAATAGATGAGCCGTTAGTGTGCAATCAATTACTTTGTTACTTTCCTTCAGAACATTTTGCCGTAACAGAATAACGTAAGTTCTCAAAAACACTATATTATACTGTAACTACAATAAACTACTGTGTTTTTCATAGTGAAAAAAATAGTGGGGGCTTGCGTGATGGCTGAGAGGCTTACTCTGGGTTCTTTTAAATTATGTCGGACGTTGGTAACTTTCAATATAAGTTGTTTCTCGACGTTGTCGCCGCTAATTATTCCGTGTGTCCTCGGTAAGAAGTCGACTGCTACATTGAACACTCTCTCAATGCACGTGCATGTGGATAGGGATTATAAAGGAAGGACACTTTGCGCACCAGCTCGTAGTTGCGCAGTGCTTCAAATATAGTGCCTATGTCCTCTTGAATCCTTGCGTTTCGCTGCTGGTGGACCTTAAATAAGGCACCACAAGCACAACCAAAAGAGAGAGAGAGAAATGTTTATTTGGGCAGAACAGTTCAAATGCAAAGATGAACAAGTAAACTTAGTAGAAACGCTTTGTCTAAGAATGAAAAGCCCCTGTAGACTGAAGAATGAAAAGGCCCTGATTCATTAACCATTTTCAGATCCTCCTGTGGTACTGAGGCCTTAAAAATGTCACTATAAAATGCGTTTATTTACACAATGGAATGATTGAGAGAGATACAGCTGAGAGCCAGCAACAGCACACCAAGCTTCTCGTGAGCCAGTCCCTCTTTTTTCTATTCTCTCTTTATTTCCAGAATAAAACGAAAACATTACATTCTGGATGGTCTCCTGGGCTAAAAGCTGTAATGAAACAGCTTGACTAGGGCCCAGAAGACCAAAGACATGGCAACAAGTGACCGGTAAAAATATTTGCACCAAATTACAAGATATATCACACATTGTACAAAAATATTTACAAAAACAAAGCATATAACAATATCTGTGTAAGCGTAACAGGGAATGATTTTTTGACTAAAACACATCTCTAACAACGAACAAGACCAACAGAATACCAAAATTTATTTACAGAAAAGAAATTTTAATACTACAAGTACAAGGAACACAGTCAATAGTACACCTGTAATAGTACAAGCAATAGTACACCTGTAATTCTGGCAGTAAACTACACGAAACACTAATATCAACACAATATAATAATAGAAAAGCATGATAGCTAATCATATACAACAATATACAGTGAAATGTAGTACAACATTAACAAATAATTGAAATACATTAGTAATTCAGAAATATTTCACGTAATGTATTTAGCGCAGGTTTATGTAAATGATTATGCTTTTTAAGAATGCATGGGAGGTTATATTTCAATGACTGCAGTTTATAGTCAGTGCGAAAGCGCGGTATGAGCCATCCTCCTACATTACGAGTATTGATAGCATGACTGTTGCGTTGCAGTGCAGCAGTTAACTCGATAAATTGTTTAAATGAAGAAGAACATATGTAAAATGATCGTAGGATGCGGAACTCGTACATATATTGGATTTTAATTATACTGTACTTGCGAAAATATGTCGATGTCGGTGATAAATAACCAGTGTTGGCAATGTGACGGACAGCTTTCTTCTGCAAAACCAATATTCTGTTGATGTTACGTTGAGTTGTAGTAAGCCAAACCAGACTGCAGTAACTTATATGTGATTGAAACAGTGCTTGATATATGCTGACTTTTATTTGTGTAGGGAGAATTTCTCGACAACGCGACAGAGCTCCCGCTGTAAAAGAAAGTTTCTTGCATAAATGACTTACGTGAGAGTCCCAACTTAGATGAGATGAAAATGTTACACCGAGAATTTTATGTTCTTCTACAATATCTATTTTTTGGTCTGCACAAATAATATCTTGTTTAACGTTCAGAAATTTATTTCTAGCTCTAAATATTATAACCTTCGTTTTCTTAGGGTTAATTTTAAGTTTATTTGATAGTGACCATGATGTAATATTGCAAAAGAAACGATTACAACTTTCTATCAACCTATCTGTATCTGCGCCGGAAAACAAGACCGTGGCATCATCAGCATATATTATAAATTTTACCGACTTGTTGATATTAACAATATCATTTATAAAAACATTGAAAAGAAGGGGCCCTAATACACTTCCTTGCGGGACACCTCTACTGACAGGCAATGAAGATGAGTGATGGTTACCTAAACACACACATTGTGATCGTTCTGCTAAATATGATTTTATTAAAGCCAGGGGAGTGCCTCGAACACCATAGATTTCTAACTTAAGAAGTAGCGTGCTATGGTCAATGGAATCGAAAGCCTTGGTGAAATCAATGAACAAACCTAATGTAAATAGCCTGTTTTCGATGTTCTCTAAAATAATTTCTTTTAGCCTTAACAAAGCTAACTCCGTAGACCTTCCTTTACGGAAACCAAACTGAGCGTCGCTTATAATGTCACTTCTAGTGAAAAAGTTGGATAATCTGGAATGTAGCATTTTTTCGAAACCCTTAGCAAACACCGGAATAATCGATATTGGGCGATAATTTCCCAGCAAGTTTTTGTCGCCACCTTTAAACAGAACAGACACACGAGAGCGCTTCATTTCACGGGGAAATTCCCCGGACTCTACTGCTAAATTAAATATGTACACAAGTACAGGGGCTAAATGCTCTAAAACAAATTTTATGGGACCGATCTGAAGATTGTCAATATCTAATGCACTGCTATTCTTAAGACTCATAAATGTTCTGAATACTTCTGGTTCGTCTGCCGGGTTGAGAAATATGCTTTCAGCATTTCTAATAATTGAGCTAGTCATTTGCAGGGTATTCTTAACTGGCGGTATACCAGAAGTGAAATATTTATTGAAAGAATCGGCAAGTAGTGCACCAGTTAGTACACGATTATTTAACGTAATTTCACGTGGCATGAAGTCTGCCTTGTGGCGTCCTAAAACACTGTTTATTGCTTTCCAAGCTGCATCAGGGTACCTTGTACAGATACCAGAAAACAACTTTTCATAATACGCTATCTTCGCCTTTCGAAGAGCGCTGTTTAGTTTATTTCTGAAAGCTTTATACTGCTGTAGTAATTCTTCCTCTCGCGATTTCAAGAATGCATGGAAAAGCTTATTTTTTCGGTTTATCAAACGCCTAATAGCAAATGTGACCCAAGGTTTTCTTATTTTCTTTGACGGTTTAAACGTTTTAAAAGGAAAATGAGTGAGGTAGATATTTGTAAAAGATTCTATAAATTTTAAGTACGCTTCATGAACATCTCTAATCATATAAACGAAAGACCAGTCATGCATGCTAACGGCACGCTTGAAAGCCTGCAGTGACCCATCAGTGATATTTTGTACTTGTACAGTCTGATGTTGACGCCTCTTTTCTGTTTTTGAGGAACTGTATTGCATGAACACTGGACAGTGGTCACTTATGTCTGATGAAATAGTACCGGCGTTAGAAACAAGTGTGTCAGCATTCGTAATCATCATGTCTAACAGTGATGAACTGGTTACTGTGATACGAGTTGGCGTTGATATTAGATTTGTAAATCCAGATGAGTGAAGGCACGATATGAACTCGCACGTGCTTTGAGTGTCTTCCAAAAGGTTTATATTAAAATCACCACCGCACACAAACCGATATTTGTTTGAGTTGATATATTCTAAGAAAGACTCAAAAAAATTAAGAAAATTCACGATGTTACCATTTGGGGGACGGTAAATAGCAGCAACAATTTCTGAGTCAGTTTTAAGTGTTAAAAATTCAAAGTCATCCGTAATCACAGAAAAATCGGAAACAAGTTCATGGGTCCGATAAGCGTCAACAAAGATGCAAACGCCCCCTCCTCGGCGATTCGGACGATTAATAAAAAAGCGCGAGTAACCGTCCAGACGAAGCATATCACAGCCATCGTAGTACCATGTCTCAGTCATCATGATTATGTCAAACTTAAACGAGAACTGGTTGATAAAGCAAGTGATGTCATCTTTTTTCCCAACTGCAGAACGTGCATTCAGATGTAAAGTGGTTTTCTGCAATCGACAATGTAGCGAGATATTTTGTGGTAGAGCAAGGTTATGGTAGTTCATTTCGATCTTTTTTTTTTTTTTTTTCTTTTATAACTGTACAGGACGTGATACTTCTACTAGTTTATTTTTTCAAGATCAGCTTCGCGAGATATCTGTATGGCATCTGAATCATCAGACTTCCGCGCAAAAATTTTACCACTGAAACACCAAACAGACTTCCAGTGCTTTTCATGCCTGCGCTTTACTGCCATGCCTAGAAGACGCTTCAGAGCAGGACAGAGATGCTCATTTATGTAGATCTGCGCAGAGTCTGACACTCCGATGTCATTGTTGCGGATGCGCATCTTCTTTCCTTTTTTTAGTACAAGGTCTCGTTTCGCCCGAGACTTAAACTGAACTATAATGTTACTGCGGTCCGGATTTCGGGTAGGCACCCGATGACATGTTTCTATGTCAGACCCCTGAACAGGCTCATCAATAGCCTCCCCGATTTTTGAGAGGACACTCAGAACATCCTCATTTTCTTCTTTTCGAACACCCTGAATTTCGATGTTTGAGTTTCTGGAATACTGCTCTAGGTGAACCAGCCGTCTCTCTAGGTCCCCTGTATGGGTCTCAAGAGTCTGGCATTTCGCCTGCAGTTCCTTGTTTCTCGTGGTTAATTCAGCATTTTTTGCTGCTGCAGCAGCCAGCTGGTTTTTCAAATCCTCTATAGTTTTATAAGCAAACTCAAGGCTCTGAGCAACGTTGCGTTGTTCAGTTCGAAATTCACGCATTTCATTTCTGAGTTCCCTCTCGAACGATTCCCGCGACATCTTCATTTCCTGTTTAAACTCATCTCTTAGTTTCAAGAGATCGTTCTTGACATCTTCCTTAATCTTTGCAATTTCTTTCGACATGACAAAAAGAAACTACGGGTAACAAAAATAGCACACAACACACGGCAAAATATAACAGAAATGACGCAGCTTGGCAGCAGTGACAATGTATCTTTGAAAATGTAAACGGAACAGTAAAAGTCTTTGCACCAACCTGCGGCAAGAATGCAGAAAAATGCCTTAGACGCTGTGAACGTAGTTCGCCACTGCTGCCAAATGAAGGCCTCGATGCTTGAGACGGTGCTTTTATGGCAGTCGCACTCGCGCAGAAACACTGACGCGGCCGCTGTCAACGCCCCCTTGTGCTGCACGGAGTCGGTGAAATTCGGCCGACACGTGTCCAACTGTCCAGGAAGATCGGGTGCGCTGTGCAGGCTGCGCAGAAGTGATCTGCGGCAAGAATGCAGAAAAATGCCTTAGACGCTGTGAACGTAGTTCGCCACTGCTGCCAAATGAAGGCCTCGATGCTTGAGACGGTGCTTTTATGGCAGTCGCACTCGCGCAGAAACACTGACGCGGCCGCTGTCAACGCCCCCTTGTGCTGCACGGAGTCGGTGAAATTCGGCCGACACGTGTCCAACTGTCCAGGAAGATCGGGTGCGCTGTGCAGGCTGCGCAGAAGTGATCTGCGGCAAGAATGCAGAAAAATGCCTTAGACGCTGTGAACGTAGTTCGCCACTGCTGCCACTGCTTCAACTTCGTCCTCTACATGCGCCCATCGAGGTTGTTTTCTTATTATGACAAGTGTTAGCTGAAATTATGCAGAGAGAGAGAGAGAGAATAAAATGAGAGAAAGGCAGGCAGGTTAACGAAAAATTGGGGCAGCCAGTTTGCTACCCTGCACTAAGAAAAAGTGAAACGAGGAAGAAAGATGAGAAAGAAAGCGAAGAGCGAAATAGACGCGTCAAGAAGAAAAAAATGTGAGCTGGGGTGCTATAGTCTATTCGAAAAGCCACTACGACGCAACATGGATGGCCAAGAGAATTTATGAGTCGGCTCACTGGGACACACTCAGACCTTATCGTCAGTGTATGTGGAAGTCAGTCCGAGTGAGCAATATTTTGGCGAGTTTGAGTCCAAGGGAGTCTGGTTGAAAAAAGAGTTGGAGTTCTGTGAGTCTAGTTGAAAAAGAAATTTTGGTTAGACTGGCTACGAGTAAGGCGTAAGTGCAAGATTCATTTACTAAATGAGTCTGAGTAAGCTGTAGTTCTCTTCATGGCATGTTGATGAAACGTGCTGCAGGTAGAAAAATCGTGTTCATGTGCTTAAGCATCATGTCAGGTCAGTGATCCCATGAAGGACGAGGCTCGATGAAGATGCCGTTCGGGTAATTTACCAACCCGAAAGTTCTGAGATAAAGGGAATGACGTAATTATAGAAAGATAACTCAGTCTGGTACAAAATGAATGCAAAGGCTGCAGCTGCTTCTCTACAACCTCGCCGACGTGCTCCGAGTTTTCATGCAACTTAGATCCGCTTAGGCGTTCGGGGAAAGTTGGCGTTGTGTATCGAATAGTGATGCTGAGGAAACAACTCTCATGTCGATCCTAGTGCCGATTACTCCGCAGTGCTTAACAGGGAAAGGAGGTTATATGTGGAAAGTAAATTGCAGTTCATCGCTACGGTGACAGTACGGAATAATTTTCACGCACCTTCTCGTAGCGGTCGTAAACCTCCCCTGGAATTTTAAGGAAGATGGTGCATACTGGAAGCAGAGCCATGCAGTCGGGTGAGATTTTCTCGCGTGGACGCTGTGGTAGGAGTCAATGGAACTTTCATATGGCTGCTGCATTTCTAGGGGGGCGAATCGCAAGAAGCACGCGCGTGCACAGTGCACGTTGCTCAAGCCTACCGGGCCGAAATTTGCTCAGAATCTGTCACTATGGTTCAACCTCATAAGCTCATGGTGCTTTATCAAGTTAACAAGCAGCAGAATTGAATGCTTACAGTCAATTTACTCCGAAGCATCATGCTACATACATACATTATGTGATTCGAATTCATTTCTGGCATGCGTGTGCCACTAGGTTCTGTGCGTTCTTTCTTCGTCCCTATCGATGTGTGCTGTAGCCTTTCATAATGCAATTGCAACTAGGCCACCAAACCAGCCTTGCTTTAGTGACTCGATTTTATTGGGGCTGCAGCTTTTGGCGCATGATGTCTTCGGCGATAATGAAAACGCCTCGTAAGAGTTTTCGCCTTAAGAAGTTTGCTTGTTTGGGCTTCTCTTTGCATTTCCAATCTTTCTCTTTTCTATTTCCTTAAGCAATGTTGATCCACTACCTTAGCAGACACCTTCGCAGCATAGTTTGTAGCTCACGGAGTTCTTCATCGGAAACATCGGTAAAATATGGCAGGAAATCATTGCAGAAATGGAATGCCGAATGAAAACCCCAGTTTCATCACTTACATATCTATTGCTGACCAGCCTCATAGTGACATGAACCTCTGAAGACGCAAGTACTAACTAAAATTGATGAATTCTTATTCCAGTCATAATAGTCATCTGTCATCAATAAGTCATCTGTCTCTCTTTCTGTCAGAACATTTGCCTGTTTGTCTGCCATAACGATACCCCAAACGCTATCACTAAACTTTTCAGACCCCTATTGGAAAACTCTCTATTAATAATGGAAATCGAACAACCAAATATGTCATATATGTAGATCACTCTTCCTTGTTTTCTGCAGGCATTCATGCAAAGGACCTGATTTCAACACTACATGACTTTTTTGCATTGTCTGACTGCTAACTGCCTACAAATCAACTGTTCAAAAACCAGTTCTGTTTCGTTCAAAAGGAATGACGTACTAGGCTACTCTAAAACTTCATCTGCAAAATTCTATGATTGATTTTTTATGAATGGCTAAAGATTCTGGAATTAATTGTTTTTTCATGAGCATAAGTTTTGGCATTCACATAGCCAATTGGTCTGAAAGAAATGAGGTAAGGTACGCAGCATACTTAGCGGATGTGACTCATTTTTACAAATTACTCAGATGTTAGTGATCTAAAACACGCTCTTTGTTCCCTGTCATGGTATGATCCTTTGTTGTGGGAAAATGGCTATTAGTACTCTGACTAGAAATTACTCGCAGTTGAAAAAAGGTTTTATGTTATATTGCAAATGCTGAGTATAATGCACATATCGGGTCTGTATTCAATAACTTAGGAGTCTTAAGATTAGAAAAAAAGAATGAATGAATATTGCTTACCAATGTACCAAAAATGAATATAAAGAAAAGAAATAGCCTTATCTCTATAGCATGCTTGGAGCGCAGAACCCCATCCCGACGTAGTAGACAGAGGGATTATTGGAAGGTTACTCGTTACCGGAGAAACTATGGTCTCTAAATGCTTAAACATTCATTCCTACACATATAAATAAATTCAGTTTTTCATTGCAGCGATTGCGCCTTCTTTCATGACAGGACATATCCAATCTATTTTAATTACATGGCACAAGAAAAAAAATATCTTTTCGTACTTTGGTTTTTTCTACATTTTGTAATTTAGTGCAATCTTGCCTACATCTACAAAATCTTTTTATTGTGCCATTTTCAACTATCGGTATATGCATTTCTGTCTGTTCGCTGTTTAGCTTACCTCATTAGTGCTGTCCGCTTTTCAGTTTTGTATTGTTGAGATGCGGAGCTAGTCATGCTCTGTTTGTATCGCAGCTTTTTTCCGCATTCCACATTACACATTGTATCTTTGTTGTAACTTAAAGAAATTTCTCCGCGTAACTGCGTGAGGAAATTATCTTCAACTTCAACAGTGACCTAATACACGAATATGGTGGTGAAATATTGCAGCGAGTACCCAAGTATCAACTTCGTACTAAGAAGCCACTCGGTAAAAGCAAATTTCTTCTGTCCTGTGGGTGCGTAAACTCCTCGCGCGTATGGGCCACAGAAACTGAGAAGAACCCTTGATTGAGCGCTGGCCCACTACAAAAGAAGACGATAGTACACGGGCTGCAAACACTTTGAAAGTCATACTTGTACAACGTCTATTAGACCCGCTTAGTGCACATATCTGTGATACAACTCTTACCAGTCATAATTCAGACCATGTGAATATTCATTTTGATATTTTTCTCAAAAGTGCTAAAGGAGTCCCCCTTCATACTCTAGATGGTATATTGTAAGAACACAAGCAGAACCTCAATGCAATCATTAAACGTAGCTACAGATGCATCACAGCAAATTGGATTGGTCATATTTCCTTGGACGGCTTCACTTCAAATTCAACTTGATGCCTGATTTTCTGGCTGTGGTACGCAAATTACGATAGCTAAACATAGCAATCGCTTCTGTCGTTGTACTAACTGATTCTGTTTGCGTGTGCGTTGCACTTTCTGCTAATGCTGACTCACGCATATTAAACCTATTTTATGCCCTAATATCCGCTAATTTTAAATAAGGTCAATTTGATTATGCGCCTAGACAGAAACGGTTCTTCCTAAATCAAATAGCCTATTCTTCCGCGGAGTAGCAAGTAATTGCGCCAATTTTATAGAGTCGCAACAGTAGGTGGCGGCACTGCTGCTCCTTTTCATACACACAACCTTCATGTGCGCCCCACATTCGTTGAGGCAGCGCGCACATGAAGTGGAAGGAGGTTTTTACTGGTCTCGTTGGCGAAAATTCATAATGGCTCACAACGCACTGAAAAACACGAATGACGAAGGGACACACAAAGACAAGCGCCGACTAAGAAATGAATGTTATTTCAAAGGAACAAGCAGGTGTAAATGCGCAGAATTGCCCACTAGCATCAGCTATCGCGCCACATAGAAATTGGTAAACAATCAGAGGGGATGGTTCTTCTTTCTTCTAATGAACGGTCGAAGCTCTGAGAGTGAACATATTCTGTGAATACGGCTGAAGGCTGTAATATTAAGCATTGGAACCCGATCACAGAATATGCTAAATATGTGCTGTATGACATTCCTCTCTTCTGTGGATCAGCATACATAGGGCAAACGGGAAGATGTCTCAACAGGCGTCTGCAACAGCATCGTCAAAAAATGAAAAAAAGGTAGAGTTGGTTTTGCGGTGCTCCATCGTTCTGAGTGTTCTCGCACTTGTATGTTTCTTGACACTACTGTAATCGCTAAAACGTCATTATAAGAAAAAGTTGATTATATATGCTGTAGCAATTAACGACAAAAGGTGATCAGGAAAGATTCTATATTCTTATCTTCAAAGCAGTTACTATCCTTGCGGGTAGTGAACTCCTTTGCACACTTTTTTTAGCTTTGAATAAATGATTACGAGTCATCATGGTCAAAAAACACTTTGAGAGCGTGTAATCACGCTTGAGAAATTCTGCACATTTACACTCGCATACTTACACTCGAAACAAAATTCTGTTGTTAGTCAGCGCTTGTCTTTGCGTGACCCTTCTCCCTTCATGCCTCGGAGCAATTGGCGTTTGGTGTGGTGTCTGGTGCGGCGGTGCATTTGGCCATCTTGGTCTTGGCAGTTGTCCGTGGCTGGCATCGACGCCCGTTTCAGGTTGTATTTTTGGTTCAAGTGGTCGAAAGATCTTGAATGCCGCCTGAGAGTACGATGGTCAGATGGTGCTGGCGACAGTGGCATGCGGGTCACCACAACAGTGACACGGCAATGAACAGCCCTCTTCGTCGTGGCTATAAATACTACACCTTCCACAAAACGGAGTTGTGCAATTTATGCGAAGGTGGCCACTGTCACCACAACCACGGCATACCCACTGGTTCTTTGTAGAGTCACAGGTTACATGATGGAGTGCGACCTTGAGGTAGCTCGGCACAGGCGAAGAGGTCTTCAAATTCAGTCTGACCGATCGCCTACCTCTCAGTGGACACGGTTGGACGCGACCTCATGAGTCGTCTGCCGATGTGCAGCACCTTCCCAGAGTTGGACAATGCTAGCGCAAAAACTTCACTAAGAAAGCGGCACGTCAAGAACAGGATGGTTACTTGAGTAACTTGGGGTTCCAGGAGTACGAGTGTGACGTGCTCTATTCGGATGACGACGTGTGACGCGTCTGCAATTTCAGCCAGGACGGCTTCAGTGTTGACGGTAACTTGATAATTTCGGCTTCCGGATTGCTGGACATGGTACACTTTCTGAATCTTTGCTATTGAAGACGTGATGTCCATGGCGTTTTGTGGACTAGTCCTCTCAGACACGACAATGTCGAAAGCTAGCACCTTATTCGGGGGCTGACTTGCCACATAGGGAAAGCCCTCCAGCCCAGAGATTCCCCGAGACCATCTTCAGCACACAAGGAGCGAGGACCACGAAAGAGGGCTGCCAATATATCCTATAGGTACATAACGAAACATGCTACTTGCTGTAAAACAAGGCCACCGTAAGCTCTCTAGTTCCCAGGTGCAATGTTCCACGCCAATCGTCCACCATTCCATCCGCAGCAAATGACCAACAATCATGGCCAAATCAAAGCATCTGTAGCTTAAATTTTCTTTTTCATAGCCCCATCGTGGTCGTTTTGAGGATAAGGTACTCGGCTGCTGACCCGCAGGTCGCGGGATCAAACCCCGGCTGCGGCCGCTGCATTTTCGATGGAGGCCCATGTGCTCAGTTTTGGGTGCATGTTAAAGAACCCCAGGTCGTCGAAATGTCCGGAGACCTCCACTCTGGCGTCTTTCATATTCATGTGGTGGTTTTGGACATTAAACTCCAGATATCAGTCCCATATATCTTCAAAACCAAAACCAGGGTTGTCATTCCCGCTTGTAATAAACGAATTTTGGCCTTTTGTTTTCACCAAGCCGCTTGCAGAATTTTCCAGTCGCTTGTCGCGTTTTTCAGCCTTGTTTGCATTTTCGAAAAAAAAATGCACATGTTTCAGGGACCGAAGTGAGAGCGGCTCGAAATCTTGCTGGTATATAAAACTGTTAATATTTATCTGGACCTGAATAAATGTAAATCTATCTCTCACTACCCTCAATCGCATGTTTGTCGTTCCCCGTCGATGACATAGTTGAGTGATGAAGATGGACATATGTTGCAGAGGTCAACAAATAAATTCAGTCGTGCCAGCGGTCAGTGCGCGTAATAGTGCAATAACCAACGTATATTCAAACCGAGTAACCTGGAAACAATCTTTCAAACTAAATATGTACCTTGTTAGTAGCTGCGCACAATTTCTTTGCACAAAATATTTAAAAATAATTGTTGAACTCTCCTTATTTATTTGACGTTCTTATCTCAATATTGAAAACAATTTTAGTAAGAGGACCTTGAATCAAATTTTACCTTCTTTGGGGCTTCATCGTAGAAGCCGTGCCTCTGTTTTCTGAGCACCTTTTCTGATGACTATTCGCATGAAGTATCGGTAGCACCTGGTGATTCGGACCGCATTATGTCGGATTTATCTGATATATCCGTCCACATTGACTGTCTGCTTGCTGGCTTATATATAGTGTTGCAATGACGAAAAATTGGCCATGCAAACAAACGCTTTGTTCATTCACACTCTTTATTCTGTGTAAATTTTTATTGCTACTCTATACAAATCTTATGATGTAAAGTGAATTTTCTCCAGCGAACGGCGCACTGCACTGTTAATTTTATTCGAATTACTTCAGTTGACTATTTGATTTCTACAGCGTGGCCGTAAACCTTTACCCCACAATGGTTTTGTCTCCTGGAACTAAAAAAAGCAAAACCCTCAAAACTCCAACCGACACTCACACGCGCGTGGACCTGTGCTATTAGGGAGCCTTCGTGTGCTATCAGATGCGTGCGCTCTTTGTCATTCCACCTGGCACGCTAAAGAAGGGTATTTAGAGAGGCGGACAGGGGAGCCGACGAATGCGTTTGCTGTAGACTCGTGCCCAACTGCAGCGCCATACCGACTTATAGGTGATGTAATGATGATCAATTGATAACTGGTGTTTAACGTCTCAAAACCACCATACGAATATGAAAGACGCCGTAGTGGAGGGCTCCGGGAATTTGAACCACCTGGGAAAAGTGCACGTCTATGGGAGGTGGAGAAGCCCTTTAACAATGAGAGAAATGAGTGTATAGAGGTTACCAGAAGCATTTCGCACATAGCTGGCTATCCAGTACATATTTAGGTGGTGCGCAGAGCACTACATAATGAATTTGATGCATGAAACAACGCAATATCAAGAGAGGACACACACAGGGTGCAACTCAGTTGTCAGTTGCGTCTATCCCTCGCCTTTTCTTCTAATGACGTTCTGTTGCACCTTAAAATAAATTATAAACGCCCGCTCAACATCAATTCTCAAGAGCGTACTATTACTAGGTGTGCACGGAACTTGTGTGCGCCTGCTATAATCTTGTCTCTTTACTAGCGGCAGCCAAGCAATTACAAGCGACTCTGGCAAAAAGTAAAGCACGCAAATCTGAAACTGCTTTAGCACACAAAGAGGTTGGTTCATTTACCTAGGTCTTTATTTTTAGGTCACCTTTCTTGTCAAATACGCAGTCATTTATTCGTTTACTAGATGAAGCTGGTGAATTGCTAATCGAAAATTTTGATTCTTTTTTCCGGTTCGAGCTTGCACATCTGGGCCCTTGGGTTCACCTGTTACAGCTTTGTCGGACACTTTAAGATTGAATTTTATTTCAGGGCGTGTGCTCGTGCAGACGCCAAGTAAACAGTTTCTGGCCACTGGTGCTCTTATTGGCGTTATTTAGTGGAGCTTTGAGATATAGTTGACCCCAAAAGACGAAATCAATAAAAAAGTTGGAAGGTTAACCAGGTTAACCTGGACCCAGGAAAAGCATTATTTAAGATATGGCACGTCGTACGAGCTCTACCATCTTCTCCTCAGCTACTGCGTCTTTTCCGTGCATTCGCCATCGAAAGAACATGCGGCGAGCTACCGATCGCAAAAGAATTTTGCATGCACCTCTCCAGCTCTGCAACAGAAGATGGTTCACTGTTTCGGTGCGCACCCCCTACGGCAGACGTCCGTATCGATCACCCTTTCACGCTGCAAGAGCTTCGCACGGCTATGTCCACTTCGCAACCTTTTAGTGCACCTGGGCCTGATGAAATCACTTATGCTACCCTGTGCCACCTTTGTCCTTGGGCAAGGAAAAACTGCTGTCTTTGTACAACCTTTATAAAACATCTGGAACTGTACCGGCACACTGGAAAACTAGCAAGATCGTGGCATTGCTCAAACTTGGCAAGTCTACCCGTGATATGCTAACCTACAGACTTGTGGCACTTGCAAGTTCTGTAGGAAAACTCGTACGAATGGTTCTGATGCGCTTGCACTGGTTCCTAGAGAAGAAAAGAGTATATATCCAGGCGCCATCATTGGCTTCCTGAAGGGAAGGTCATCAATTGGCAGTGATTGATTTGGTAACAACCGTGGAACATCAGAAGCGGCACTGTCGATTAACGGCTGCAGTATTTCTTGATATCAAAGGTGCATTAGGCAATATTCTGCTTGACGCCATTCTAAATGCTCTTGAATACTATGATATTGGTGGCCGCATGCATCAATGGATAGCCAGATATCTTTAAGAATGAAGTATATTCATGTCTCCTGTTGACGGTGACACAAATAAGCATCCCGTTTACCATAGCGTACCTCAAGGTGGAGTCCTGAGCATAACACTATTTAATATCGTACTTGTTGGGCTCGTTAAAAAGCCCGTTAAACTGCCAGGCAAAATCTTGGTGTCTGTGTACGCAGATCACATTTACATTTGGACCATGAGTCTAACACGTTCGCAAGTACAAAAGAAACTACAACGTGCAGTATTGACAACGCCTGGATACCTCAATACCCTTGGACTGCAACTGTCACCAACGAAATGTGCAACCCTGTCCATTCACGAGAAAATCCTTGGCTTGCTGCCGCATAGTGATCGATAGGCACATAACACTTTCGATAACTCATCACAAGTTCCTCAGAGTTATCATCGATCGTGATTTGTCTTGGTCGAAGTACACTCATCTCTAAGAAAAAAACTAAACAGCTTTGTGAAGGTCACTTGCCATATGTCTGAAAAATCGTGAAGACCATCGAAATCATCTCTTCTGCAGCTATACCTGGCACTTTTTATTGGATACCTTCGCTACAGTGCACCCGTTCTCTCCCGTGCTCGCACATCGGCTGTACGTGCACTCGAGGGAGCTCAGGCGCGTGCCCTAAGAATTTGCCTACGAGTTCTTCGCTGCACTTCTACATGGGGCACTATTGCAGAAGCACGTGCTTGTCCAGCTCGTGTTTATCTTCAACACGAACCACTATGAGTACATCTGAGGATACTGACAAGGCATCGAGACCATCCACTGGCAGAAACTTTAACACACGACCCAATGCTGCATACTCAGAAGCCGTTATGTCCCACCGAGATCTCCTCCCTTCAAATTATGCACACATGTTATCTCCGACATACCACTCTGGACGATTCCTAAGCCGATTGTGTGACTATCGATCCCAGGAATAACAAAGAAGTAAATAAATACCAACTGCTGGTCTTAAACATTTCACTTTGTCGTATATTAACTATATGTATTTTTGCAGATGGCTCTGTCACGCAGACTTCCTCAA
This sequence comes from Rhipicephalus annulatus, assembly GCA_013436015.1. NCBI lineage: Eukaryota > Metazoa > Arthropoda > Arachnida > Ixodida > Ixodidae > Rhipicephalus > Rhipicephalus annulatus. The sequence goes on from WOVY01011946.1 coordinate 147,943, forward strand.
CAGCAGCTTTCACTGTGCCTCAAATGGGAATCACTAAACGCTTCAAAATACCACACCGGACATCATCTATTGCCACCAAGCTGAGTGGCATCCGACAAACTGCGTGCTAAGTTTTACAGCAGATTCCAGCGAAATGGACATTATTTTGCGACTCCAAGCCGGTACTTCAGCTAATTAGAAACTACACGAAACAAGACACTACATACATATGGTGTTTGACACAATGAATATGTTGAATTAGGCATTTCAATCCGGACATGTTATTGCGTATAAATGGTTCCCAGTCATTGTGACATAGCTGGGAATGAACAAGCTGAAGTAGAAGCGAAAATGGCGCACACTAGTGGCGAAGTGATAATAATTCTTTTTTCCCGATATGACATCAACGCCTTGCTGTTTAAAGGTATGAAGACAACATTGCATGGACTGTGTAATGATCAGGATTACCGCCACAAGCACATTTACAGGCTTCACGTTTGACGGGTGTTTCGCCTTCCGTTCCTGCTAAGGCGAGACCAAGAAACACTACTACTTAGACTGTGGCTGGAGATCGCATACCCGCGACGATACATATATGCATGATTGGACAATAGCAAAATCCAAACTGCAACTTGTGTAACACGCGAGAAACTAATAATCACATCCTGTGCATGTGCCCTCTATATGCAGTTGAAAGACAATCTCTTAAGTGCCTCACAGACCTAGACTACGGACCCTTTTCGGAAGAGAAACCTTTGGGTGCTTGGGAACGTGTGGACCACGCCCAACGCAGTCTAAAGGACCTTCTCGCTTTCCTAAGCAAAACAGGTTTAGATTCCCGTTTTTAGAGAATCTGCTAATGTAGAGACTTCAGCGCGTGTACTACACCGAACGAGACATTGTGTGCAGTGACTAATTGTGCTATACCACATTCACTCCTCATTATACCCTCTTTTTTCTTTCCCGTTTCCCCTTACTCCCGTGAAGAGTAGCAGGCCAGAAACCCGCTTTCAAGACCGACTTCTCCTCCTTCTTCTCATGAAACAACTTCTTCTTCTTTTTCTAACCAGGTTGCAAACGGTTTCCTACCCGACATAGAGAGAGAGGAGAAAGAGGAAGAAAAGAATGGAGCGAGGAATAATTAAATACAAGGAAACTAATACGTTCGCAAGCATAGCAGCTTTGACCGCACTCACCCAGAAACCTAGGTCGGTGAACTCACTCATGTGTTGACTCAGACTCAGATGAAGCCATGAGTCTGAGGAATAAGCCCAGGGGAGTAATATTTTCATAAGTCTGAGTGCTATTGAGTCCAGTTGAAGAAAGGTTTTGTAAGTGTCAATTTGAGTAAGCTTGGCCCAAAAAATTTGGGTGAGCCTGAGTACGAGTCAGTCGAAAGCGCAAAGTACAATTCTTGAGTTAGTCTGGGTGAGTTCCACTTTCTTTTGCCGACCCACAGTCCTATGTATTCATTGTCAGCATTGCTGTCTGCACTGCGTGGATGAACGTCTATACTGATGATCTTATTCACACGTATTGCAAAGCCGGTTTAATCATCATTATTATCCCCGTTATCACAAGCCTGACTACGTCCACTACAGGGCAAATGCCTCTCCTATGTTCCGCCAATCAACCCGCTCTTGTGCTCTCTGCTGCCATTTTGTGCCTGCGAACCTTATAATCACATCGGCCCACACAACTTTCTGTCTCCCCTTCGTGCGTTTGTCTTTTCCGGAAATCCAGACACTTACCCTTAATGACAAGTGGTTAGCCTGCCTACGTGCTACTTGTCCGGCTCATGTCCATTTCTTCTCCTTGATTTCAACTATGATATCCCTAACTCCACTTTGTTTCCTGACACAATCTGCTCTCTTCTTGTCCCTTAAGGTTACACATATGATTTATCTTTCCATCGCTCACTGCGTCATTCTTGATTTCTGCTGAACCCTTTCTGTAAGTCCACGGGTTTCCGCTCCGCGAGTAAGTAGCGGCAAGATGTAGCTGTTATTCACCTTCCTCTTGAGGGTTAGTGGCAGATTACATTCGTGTTTTGAGAATGCTTGAAGAATGTGATGCAGCCCTCCTTATTTTTCTAGTTAATTTTATCACATGATTCGGCTTCACGGTTACTACCTGTCCTATGTATACATATCCCTTTATAACTTCCAGAGTCTCTCCACCTATGGCAAAGTGATGTTTTCTGCCGAGACTTGCACATTATTTTTGCGCATAGTAATTTTCAGACCTTTATACTTTTCTACTTTCCGCGCCAAGTTCAGTAACCATCAGGTGTAATTCGTCCCCTGAGTTACTCTTCAAGACAATGTCATAAGCGAATCACGGTTTACTAAGATACTCTTCATTAACTCTTATCTCTAACTCTTTCCAATCTAGGGCCCTGAAAGCCTCCTGTAAACACGCGATGAATAGCATTGGATAGATCGTGTCTCTCTGCCTTAGACGCTTCTTTATTTGGATTCTGTCACTTTAATTAGAACGAACGATGCTGGCTGTGGATCCACTATAGATTTCTTTCAGTGCGTTTATGTTGGGTTCGTCGGTGCCGTGATTGAATGGTGACTGCATTACTGCTGATGTCTCGACTGAATCAAACGCCTTCTCATGCGTAGGGGTTGGTTGTATCACGCGCATTTCTATATTGCCTGATTGGTAGTATGAATATGGTCGAATGTGAATATAGCCGGTACAAAATCCTGCTTGCTTTTTTGTTTCATTCAACTCTAATGTCACATTTCAATACATCATTTCAATTTTCACCATTTCATTCATACACCACTTCAATATTTCTTAAACGTGAAGTATTTCTTAGCGAAATTCGGCGACTTTCTATCTATCTATCTATCTATCAGCCACCTACAACTTTTAGCTCTCTTGTCGGTTTAAATATTGGCATTGATACCAAACTTGGTATGGCATAACATGACTGTATGAACAACATATTTGAATAGTCATAACATCAAAATCATGATTTACATTTCATGATCCTGCAACTCCTGCGGTGGTTTCGTTCACATGGCATGTTTCACAACTGGTATGGTATGGCTTGATTGCATGGCAAACTAAAGCGACAGACCCTAACATGAAAATCATGATATGCGTGTGATGTAACAGCATGACTACATGCTACGCTCATGATGCGCTCGCGACCGTTTCGCTAGTGTCACATATACCAAATTTGGTATTACAGTATGTGGATGGTTGACGAAGGTATGTGACTGGTTCAAACATGATAATTATGAGGTGGGTGTCATGCAACAACATGACTACATCCCATGCTCATGATGCACTGGCGGCCGTTTCGCTAGCTTCACTTATGCCAAATTTGGTATCACGAGACGTGACTGGATGACGAAGATACGATACTGGTGCAAACATGATAAAGATGAGATGCATGACGTTTGACAGCATGACTACATACTACGCTGATGATGCGCTCGCGGCCCTTTCGCTAGCTTAACATGTAACAAACGCGGAATTACGCGACGTGAAAGAACGACATATGTAAAGCACACATTCGAACGAGATAATCACGACATGTGTGTCATGTAACAACATGACCACGTGTCACACTGTTGATGCCTCGCGGCCATTTCGCTAGCTTCACATATGCCAAATTTGGTATTACGTGACGCCAAAGGATGGCGAAGAAATGTGACTGGTGCAAACATGATATCAATGAGATGCGTCTCATGTGAGAACATTACTGCATGCCACAGTCAAGGCGCCGATACATTTGGACGTGACGTGGGGCACGTGCTCACCGGCGTTCATTTCGTCGCGTCACGCTGGCGTTGCCACGCCAGGTGCCGGTACTACCATATACTCGCAGGCGCGCGCCGTGCTGCATTGCTTTGACGCAAGCGCGTTTCAGCGCGTGCGGCGCCCCTCCGTGACGAAAAGAGGGAAACGCAGTGTTGTCTCGGTAATGCATTGGTGCGAAATGCAGCATATCGCATTTCGCACTGGTGTCCGTCCGGCCGCGCCGACCGAGGCTGGTCGCGCCTGGCGTCAGACTATAGAGTACTCGCGTTCTGCTACCGTAGCGTCGCTGTGCCCAGCGTGCGCGCGCGTCAACGCTACATTGGAGTATATTGGGCCCTTCATGATGCGCTCGGGGCCGTTTTGCTAGCTCCACATATACCAAATTTGGTTCACGTGACGTGAATGAATGACGAAATATACGACTGGTGCAAACATGATAACTTTGACACGCGTGTCATGTAAGAAAATGACAACATACCACGCTCATAGCGTGCTCGCGGCCGTTTGGCTATCTCCACATATACTAAATTTGGTATCACGTAATGTGAATAGATGGCGAGGGTAAACGACAAATCCAAACATGATAATCATGACACGGAAGTCATGTACGGCATCATTTACCTCCACCTCGTAACGTTGTGCTGATTTTAAAGTGACATGTCAACATTTCTAATTCGTGCTTCGTACAACATCGATACCCATTGCATATAGAATCTGCCAATTATTTATTGAAACTTCACGCGATCTATGATAATTGGGACAAATGTGGGCATTCTGTGTCGCGGCAGAATTCTGCATTGAGGGGCTCCACTCCTCATGCACAAATCACCACGTTCCTGCGTACTTCTTTCACATTACCTTTTTTCCGACACTTAGCACGTTCAAGGGGTTTCGTTTACAACAGAAGAATTACGTGTGACTGCTACCGTCACTTGGGATGTCACTGATTGACTCAATCAGCATCGGAAAGCCGGCACAAGGAATGATAATGTCGACATTGGTTATTGTACCAGCCATTATGTCCGGGTTTTGTGGAAGGTGAGTTTGCCCCTTTAAATAAATGAGGTCTGTGATGGTGCATATAGAAAACAGAGAGGTCAAGAGTGTTACGTCAATGGCCAAGAGAATCATGCAAAGGTCGACCCGTATATATCTAATGTCATTTCCTCCCAGGGACTCGAGCTTTCTCGAGAGGGTCTGCGAATTCAAGTTACTCAAGTTGGTTTGCCGTTTTATGCTTTATGTAGTCGCATGGGTATGAGGACCGTAGTAATCTTTTTCGACATGTGCTTCAAATAAACATTGAGTAGCGAGAAAGTGTGGTTTTTCACTCTTTTCTCGCCGCTGCTGCACTGTGTTTCAGCAGGTTCCAGAACTGTCACATTCTGGTCCATTAACACATTGGAATCAAGGATGCGACGACTCTGTGCACATGTGCACCGATGAATCTTACTCTGTGCGTTTCGACGGCGGCCTTTGTGGTCCCTCGTCTTGGTACCTTCCGGAATAAAAACTTTGGCCATAAGTCATCTTAAACAGCTTCAGAGAACAGTTGTTATACGGGAGCTATGCAACTTGTCATTGGCTAAGCATGGAAGTGGACATTTACATCTGACATATAATCTACATTTGCAGGCCACTGCAAGTTCAAGGTGACAATACTATATACTAGCTTTAGAAATCATTGAAGAATTCGGCCTCATGCTGAGAAATGGTCGCTATATTGCCACACAATAAATTTCCGGACAGTTTGGATCAGCAGGCATTCGGCTTAGTGTTGTTGGAGCCAGATCGGCAGTGTATAACACCCCCATTGACATGGAACTACCGTACTCGTGAAGTGACGCGAGCTCTTTATTGAGATTTCTCGTGCGACAACGGACAACGACTTCTTGATCTTAGCCAGACCATTTGTGCATGCTTCACTGGGAAAAAGATCCTGAGACGACTTTTCACCTGGCTATATTGAAAGGAAGCAAGGCCCGTTTGCGCTACGGGATGAGGAAGCGAACCTCATTCACCCTCTGGACAGTCCGACCTACCATCACAATAATTTGATACCCATGTGTGATTAGTTGAAGCTAAGAACTAATATAAAGGCTATTTCTGGCAGGGTTGTCAGTGGCTTTCGAGCTATGTCGCGAAACGAAGAGCGAAAGGTCTTCAAAAGAAACCAAAAGTCACAAGTTTTCTTCAAATTTCGCCAAAAAAGTCGCCACCGTAAATATGTGTGGCAGGCTTAGCAACAAAAGTAGTAAATTATACATATCCTCCTCATAGAATATAATACCGATTCTAACCTTTAGACTATACCGACGTTTTTCCACTTGCACCGTACGGCTCAGCATGAGAGGGCTTGGTGCGCCTTGTTCTCCAACTAGCCATGAGATGCGATAGATGGTGTAAGCGTTACCTACAGTTAGGAATGGTGCGCTCATGATAACTTTTCTCTGCAACCCACTGATTTCGAAGGGGAAAGTGTGGTTAACCTTGTATGAAAAGTGCGCCAAGCATGGCTTATAAGGTTTACTGAAGGTAATACGCAAAAGCCACGAAGGAAGCAATCATTAGTGAGTCATATTTTTTCAGTGTGAACTAATATGCTACTGGTTACCACTGTCCAACATGTCGTTTCGATGCGTCTGAAGCATAAAATGAATGAACAATTAGACAGTATACAATGTTATTTAGCCTTTTTACTGTGCACATGTACAAGTAATTCAGTAACTAAGTGTTTATCGCACAGTTAGATATTCCGTTATGAGCTACATATCCTCCTCTCGACCATACATATATCTAGATACGTGGCCTCGACCCACTTCACGGGCATCGCTTAATGGGCACTATTAGTAGGTAAGTAGTGGAAAAATTAGAGATATAGTTCGCCATCATTTTGCGAAGGAGTTTTTCTTGAACGACGGAGTTTGTCGAGGTTTTTTACTGCACACAGCGCCAACATTTATTCCTTGAGGTGGATTCCACAAGTCCCAATTTCATCTTATGGTAAAGTTGCGCGATATTCGTGCTTACATTACAAAAATACTCCTTCCGCTTCGGCATTTGAGGTCGAAAGCGTCTCAATCTAGACCCCTGTTATGGTAAGTACTTAGAAAAAGCAAGCATCAGCAGCATCCCTAAGTGCTAGCGCCTCGCGCTAAAAGCTTGTGGCACAATGCGTTTCAGTTGTGGCAAATGCAAAGTGAAGCAGTGGCAATAAGATAGGGATGACGTGAGTACATAGCCCAGAACAATGTAAATAACTTCTTCGAAAGTACTGTGTAACAACTTTCTTAATGTGCACACCACGCTTTCTGTGCGGTCACGCTTACGCTAAACGTCTGCTTTGCTCAAGTCTCTGAAGGTTGCCCATAAAACCCGACTTCTTGATATAGCTGACAAGTTCGTTATTAATAGAATTAAACTCTATATAATAAATAACGGGTACTGAAGCAGTGACCAAGTCTACAAGCTGCTCAGAAAAGTTGGAGGTTTGGTCGAGCTAAGCATCGTCTAGCCACAAATAGAAACAAAACTTTAGAAAACCATGAAGCACCTCTGAAGTTAGTCTAATGCCGTCGGCTATCGGAACACGAAGCACTGCGCTTACTTATGTTTTGTTAACGCCTGGAGGGTGTGCTGGTTAGTCTGCTTCTGGTGACGTCAAAGAAAATACAGATGATTACGTCAGCAACATGACATTACAGTTAGAACTGTGACCCACTAAAGAAAGCGCTGTACAAGAGGCACACTACATCGTACTCTTCGCAAGCCTTGCCAAGAACTGCGAAAATCGTTCTCGCTGTGTCATAGTGGTGGTCTCTTTCTCCTTTAACAGTCACGTCTTGCACACGTTTCTATTTATATTAAACAGTCGAGAATCTAATGAGACATCTCTAAATGTTTGCACGACAACCCGTTACATGTGTTTGCTTATTCTTAACTTCAAAATTCACTAGCAGATGCGCTTGTGACGAAAGATTTCATCGTATGGCACGCGGCTAAAGTTCTACACGGACTCGTGCAGTGGAAACTATAGCGTAATATTCAACTACGGTGACGGTGCACGATGGTCATGGTGAACGCAAAAATTATTTATTATGTTCTCATGGCTATTGCGTATTGCAATAAATTCTACAGAATGAAAATCGTTCTAGCCTGTGACTTCCTAGCTACTGACACTAATTTAAAAATCAACGAGCATGATTGGTATCTAATGGATAGCAAACTATAAACACAGCATATGAAAACACACAACCATGTCTTGAGGAATAAATAAGAAGTAATTATTCAACCATTGTTAATTCACTATTCCCCATGCCATCGAACAGGAAGCAACGATCGCAAAAGAATGCGTACGTGACACTCGCACGAATTCGAAAGCGTATGGTGAAATTTTGTGCTCATCATTCAAGCATTAAGGGCAACAATCATCAAACTACTTATTGGCGCACAATACCACGGCCAAGCTGGGACAGAGCTCTTGTAAATATAAAAACATGAAAAATTGGCCCCGAACCTGCATGTTACACTGCAAATGTCGTCGAAAGACGATAGTCTTGCGTCTGAATAGAGTGAACAAAAACGTTTATTTTATGCTCTGCGCAAGAAAACTCGTGAATGATATTTTAGAGGCGCTGCGTTAGTGCCTAGAGCGTGTAGCGTCGGCGAACGAGCGCATCGAAACACGTTAGACACGAGCTCCATCTAGCAGTTCAAAAACAAAGGAAGTCGTGCGCGCCCGCGGAGAAAGATGCGCACCTGTCTCGGAGGTGATAAGGTGTAGAACGCAAATCGACGGGCAGGTAGGTGCCACCTCCGTGTCGTCTTAGCAAAGCGTTCAAAGCGCTTACCTTTTTGTGCACCACCTTGCACTGTCAGTGTAGCGTGATAAACTTTACGGTCATCATAATTACTTATGTGCGCCTTCTCTAGTATAAATGTACACAAACAAAACATCCACGTGTTGTTATGATGCCTCAGATATGCGCAATAATTGCTTTTTAATTGACAATCGTACAAATATGAACGCTGAATCACGAGCAATATTGGTGGGCGCTGGGGATGGGGTTAGCCGTTAAGTGCCAAGGTATCGTTATTAGCGGACAAACAGACAAATGCACAGACAGAAAAACCAACCAATAGTTTTTCGTCGAAGGTCCCTAAGAAAGACTATCGTCTTTAATAAAACAACACTAGTGCCTTGCGAAGCCTCTCTAAAGAAAACTAAAGGAGAAAGCAGGTGAAAAGCTGATAGAAATATTTCCTATGCGCAGCATGTTATAGTAGCTTCATGTGCCAAATCATAATGACATGGGTCACACAGTAGCAGAAGTACGGCTCTCTTCATATATGTGAAAGAAAGTATTTATAATACGCTATTCCACACACAGCGCCTTCTTTGGCGAATTGAAATTTGGAGCGGAGCCCACACATTATCCTGATAATAAGCCCGCCAAAGGCGCAATGAAATTACATATACTTTGCGTAATATTCTCAAAATATTAGCCAAGGCTGTAGGCTAGGAAAGCGGCAGCAGCTCTTTACATAAACATCCAAGGGCCGGTTCATGGTTTTCAGACTAGAAGTTCCCTCATAGATCGTGTCCTCTTGCACTGCTGGACAAGACGGAGCATTTCAAAAAACTAAACGGAACTGGAGCAGATAGTCTGCGTCGAGCAAAACTGGATTAGCCTCTTGCAAAACAAGACACCATTTTACGCGAACGCGCTTGGCAGGGTCGAGGGCTGTACACGATTCGATACCTGTATTAAAGTAGTACACCGCGCGAAGTAATGCGGCACGCTGCAAGATAATTGCCGAAGAGCGCGTCCGCAAGGATCAGCAGCTACGTGACAGTTTTTTCTCATGAGGTCACTTGCGAATTGGCTCCCCTTTCGACGAAGCATTTCTCCTCACTGCTCGTCTTAACTTTGACTCTCAGAAGGAGCCAGTTAGTATGTGTGGGATACAGATGGCTTTGCCCACAACTTAAGGCTGGAAGATGCAGCCGTAGGCAGGTGGACGGGCCGGACGAAGATAACGGGTTCCAATAAATACCAGAGACTGGATTTAAAAGGATGAGGAGAAAATTGTGGGGGAGGGCAAAGAGACAGGTATAAGTAGGAACTACTCACTGAGTGTTTCGTTGTCGAGTTCGTTCAGACACAAGATCACCAGGTGAGTCGTCTGCTCACGTGGGATTCTAATAGCCACAACCGAAACCTCGTGACAGTGAAGTGCCATTCCAAGACTTGCAGCCAAAATGCGCCTGATGTTGTTCCTGTGGATGTGACAGTGGAATGCTACTTTTGTTCTTCAATGTAAAGCTGTCGAGCGGTACCGCTTGGGTTGTTCTGTTTGTGCTGAAGCTGATCACCTTGGTGCGATTATCTGGTAGTCTGGAACCTGGCAACAGAACCTCAGTCGCTGGCATAACTCCGTGACTTGCCGTTTTCGCGTGTTATTATAACACATTCTGTGATGAAAAAGTGAAGGCTACTTACCAAACTTTTCGGAAGAACTCCTTAGGCAAAAGTACATGCCGAGAAATGGTGTCCTTTTAGATCCCACTAATATTGTTGGATCAGCTTGTGTGCATGCTCAGTCGTGATCACCATTTCGTTTTTGCTATCACTAAGTGCGACGCAAGGTGGCCTGTCTAATTTTTCAAACACGATCATTGAAAATACAGCAATTTTATTATGTTAATGAGCAGACAACTATTTTCAGACAAAAAAAAATTGTAGAGAATTCGCAAGCCAACAACGGGCATTAGTAAAAACTATGCGCTGGTATTCCACTGTGGCCCTTGATTCTATGGTCCTCCTGTAATTTTTGCCCACGCCGCTGACTTATTTTGCCCACCGGTGTCTGCTGCTGCCATCGTCGCCACTTCTAACGCTCTCTTGCTCAGGTAGTCAGTGAGTTAAGTCACGGCACAGCATATAAACTGAACAAACAACTGCAAATTTTCCTACATAATTGCTTCCTCACTATAAAAATTACAGTTATGTCGAGTGTGTTCGTGTAACACATTGTTCCATTCCTATTTAGCGCCAATTCGAGTCAATCAAGTTTCATATTTCAGGAACCTCGTGGTACAATTCCGGTGCAAAAGCGCATTTTCTCATTCTTGAGCGAACGATCTGTGACGACAGCTTCAGTAATTGCAAATACACTTGGCAAATTTCTGAAATGTGTGACGAAAAGAAGACTGTTTGCTTATTAGCCATGCGTTTTTCTTTGCATGTGGCCATGAACCAGAACCATGAAGGCTGTTGCTCTCCTTCTCTTGGGTAAGTTTCGTACGCGTAGAGATCATCATCGACTCTTTTGGAATCTAATACGAATACGACAGACAATATAGGGAACGTTGTTTAACAACACCGTAACTGAAAGCACCATTCAGTCCCAATGAAGCATTGAATTGCATACCAGGCATTTCTACTCGTAGAGGACAATGTGGTTACCATGGCTGTAAGGCCCCTTATTTTTACATGAAGTGAAGCACAACATAATTGCTGTTCTGCCAATAATGGCGTATGCATGTAGTACTCGTAAAGTTTTGTTCGGTTTACTTGAATTTTTAAAAAATAATGCATGAATGAACTAATTTCACTGCCGGAATGTTGCAACTAACCTTTGATGCCCACTTCTGACGGTCACTCAATACTGCTGTGGCATTTTTTATTTAGGGGTAAACCTTACGTACCCTTAACAACGAAGTTTGAATAAAAAAAAATCAAATATGGATAGCTGAGCTTTTACATCAAAACTCACTTTCAGCCGTGCAATCAAACTAGCGATATAGCTCTTGTCTATGTCATTGGGTTCCTCAAACAAGATTCTTCATTGGTAGTGCACTACCTCGTATAAAATTATTCTTGGAACGCTAATCTACCTAATTCAATCAGTGATTCATTTCATTGATCAAACGACCATGGAGCACTTGTACTGCAACATCACTTACAATATGCAATGAGTTAAAATACTTTTTAAAGTATGACTTACGACACAAGGTATGTCAGCTTGATGCATCCATACAGTTACAAATAATCAGTTCCAACGATTCTAAATTGTACTTATGTAAGCACTGCCAGAAAACATCGAATGTACACAACTTATGCAGCATGGTAACTTTATTCTAACATCTATTCGTTTTCACCTTTTTTATGTTGTTTCATGGCTTCATGGCCTGCAGCTGGATATGATCGCTTATACATTCAAAACTAAAGACATGTTACGCCAGTAAGTAATTTATGGGCTGTACATAAAGCAATTTTATCTGACAGGAAAGAAATCAGAGGTGATTTTATTCTGTAACTTTTGCATAAAATTTCGCGCATACACTCCTTTGTTTTAGCAACATCATGAATTAATTCTCACTCAATGTCTTTTTAGCTGCTGTGGTCGGCGCTGTCCCACGGGTAAGTGTTTTCCGCATTGTTATATTGGCATTCATTATCGATTCCTTTGAGGTAGCAACACCCTGTGCATAGGAAAAAATAAACAGCTTTGTTTGGAGTCAACTATTAAAGTCGTGCATTGCACCGATATGAGACTCGATAGTCTCCTTAATGCAGGACGTAAATAAAGTGCTGGATGTCGAGTACAGTCGTATTGTTCTAGAGTATTGCAATATACAAGTTTTTATAGCAATTTGTTCTCGAGCTTTGGCATCAAGCAGATGAAAAGACACCCATAATGTGCCCGGAGTGACAAAACTTGCAATAAACTGCGATCACAACAATTTCTTTAACTCTTGCAGAATCATTACCTCTTGCTGTTATCTCTATCATCTCTACTACGACTTGATTTTCGACATGCGATGCCAACAGTAATGGTGGCATGAGCACCTCAAAATTTATATGGAAAGTATAAAACGGAAGTTTTTTCGTATTTTGATTGTACTAGGAAACGATAGATTTGTGGGGTTTAACGTCCCAAAACCACCATATGATTATGAGAGACGCCGTAGTGGAGGGCTCCGGAAATTTTGACCACCTGGGGTTCTTTAACGTGCACCCAAATCTGAGCACACGGGCCAATGACATTTCCGCCTCCATCGGAAATGCAGCCGCCGCTGCCGGGATTTGAACCCACGACCTGTGGGTCAGCAGCCGAGTACCTTAGCCACTAGACCACCACGGCGGGGCACGAGGAAACGATAGTTTTGGTCATTTCGTATAGGTGATATTGACATGAAGAAATGTGTGCCAGCTATAGCTCAAGAGTTTCCTTGTTTGTTGTGCTTTTTGTCTTTCCCTTCAGGCTCGTCGCCAGGCCGTTAGCCTTCCCGACGGTGTTGATCTGCTGCTCGGCCGTGCCGTCCAGTCCAACTTCCAGTGCACCCGCGACGGCTACTACGCTGACGTAGAGACCAACTGCCAGGTGTTCCACGTGTGCCGCGGTGTGACCAAGGAGGACGGCAGCATGGACTACGAGCACCACGCTTTCGCTTGCGGCAACCAGACCGTCTTCAACCAGGCTTCCTTCACCTGTGCCTTCACCGAAGAGGCCATCCCGTGCAGCAGCGCCAAGGACTTCTACTACCTCAACGAGCGTCTCTTCCAGGACAAGGACACCCCCATCCTAGGTGACGAGGAGGCCCAGAAGGCTGCCGAATTCTACCCGGCCCGTGCCGCCGCCGCCGCCGCCAAGGCGTAAAAAAGGGCCACATGCGAATGAGTGTTTAGGACTGAATGTGAGAGCTTGTACAGTGATACGTAATTAACCGAATGTTGTACAGTGATACGTATTAAACCGGGTATTACAATTTCGTTGGCGCAATTATTTAACTACCCGATTTCGACCATAATGAAGGTCAACCTTCATCCGTACGCTCAGAAAACTTATTAATGCGAAGGCCCACTATGCCTCATCAAGCACGAAATTTGACCCTTGGTGGCCACAATACGTCTTGCAAAAAAACATCATCGCGTAATGACGTCTCTGTGTGGCCCACCATGACGTTTCAAATTGCCAAACTTTTTGTCACCATGACTTCACGATGACCTGATTGCGACGTTACATAACACGGCGTCGTATGATTGTGTCACCACAAGATGTCGACGCTTCGTCAAAAGTTGGCCAATCACGGAAGCAAGGTAGAATACAAAAGGAAGAAAGCCAAAAGCAGTACGAAAATTGGCGGATCCTGAAGCTTCGCCTTTAAGAGCTGAAGACAATATAGCGATATCCTGTCCCTAGTGCGTACTTCAAATACTTAGTGCATGGAATCTTTCCGAATTTTCTCTGCACCCACCACGTGATATTAAAAGAATAGGCGCAGCAAGGTGTGTTCTTTTTGTAGCGGGTGACCAGCTTTAAACTTTGAAATAGTAACGATAATCACATTTATTGGCATGCGATGCCAATGTAGGCTTCTACAAGGCGATTTTACTGCAATATGTCACGTTGTTTTGTGAAGAATGTATACAAGACGCATGCATTTGTAAAGCATGAAAGTTACGTTCTCTGCATTTCTGAGCAGATGATGTTATTTTGACTATACTCACACGCAGATGCATAACTGTTTGGGAGAACGCCAGCTTACCACGCAAACGGCCAAGTTTTAATCCTCACTCGGACCGAGAACCTTTGTCGTTACTATAATTGCATCTCTCTCGATTTTTCTGCCACACACAGGATGATGATTTCTCGCTCACAACCAACGACGCCGACGCCAGAATTTCTGCGAAACGAGCTCTTTACCTCTGTCGCTGAATGTTATCGCTGAATGAGTGTTAAGGAGCTCCGAAAGTTTTGCGACCTATGATCTTCAGTGGTCGTAACTTTTCCAGGACACAAAAGGCATATGATTCCACATCTACTGAACTTTATGAGAGTGCGGTTGCGCTTTGTTGATGGAGCTGGTGGTCCGGCCATGGTTAAGCCAAGCTTGAAGCTGTATTTGTGTCATTCAGTCTATACATCCACTAAATAGCCAAAAAATTGTGAAAAATTTCCATCAAAATGTACCTGTCATTCGTTTTATCAACCGGCGATTGGTTGTAGTACAGTATCAATCAGTACTTCTATTGAGGAACGTAGGCAGGAGAAGTTACCTGAAGGCTCTAGCACATCATGCACTGGTCAGTAGTGTTTGTACGCGATAATATGGCAATACCAACATCTGCTACACTGACAGTGGACCTGCCACAGGCCAGCAGTTTGTAGTCGTTATACTTTGTCGCACAGCTACACGAAAAAATACACAACAGGTATTCCAGTTCTTCTGACTCATTCCGTAGCCTTCTGTTTTTTTTAAAGTTTATGAATCCTCACGAACTAGCCAGATAAAATACTTGCTCGTCAACACTCATAGGTGAGCTCAGTTTCACTCATCTAATTCGTATCGTAATACGTAATTCGTCCTTTTATCAACACGAAGCTAAGCTAGAAAACAAACAAAAAAACAGAATGTGGCTAACACTGATGCATATTTATGAAGAGCTGAATCCTTACTATGATTTTCAACGGGATAAGGAGTCGCTGGTCAAAGTCCCCGATTTTTGGTTAGTCATAGGCATGGACCGACGTATTCCAGCTCAGCTCGGTAATGAAGAAGAAAAAGCACTAGCGCTGAGATATTTGGTTTTTTATAGCGTTATATATTTATAAGCTATTAGAAGATAAAAGTTGAGGGATAAGCATACGCATCGCGTGGTTGTGGGTCCCATTTCCAGTTGCAGCGATTGATTTATTTTTCGTTCTAACTAGCGCACATCTGATGATATGAGGGGTTTAACGTCCCAAAACCACCATATAATTATGAAAGACGCCGTAGTGGAGGGCTACAGAAATTTCGCACCTCTGTGGTTCTGTAACGTGCGCCCAAATCTAAGCACATGGGCCTACATCATTTTCGCCTACATCAAAAATACAGCCAACGCAGCCGGGAATCGATACCGTCACCTGCGGGTCAGCAGCGGAGTACCTTAAGACACAAGACTATCGCGGCTGGGTCATTAGCGTACGTCTGCTTCACGTATTAAGTCAGGACATAAAGTCTGAGCTAACACTTGCTTCTAAGATTTCTGCAAAGAGCACTCTGATGAATATACTGTCCGAACTGCAAATGCTTGTTTTTTTTTCTTGGTTATCCTTGTTTTATCCAATGTTTCTGCGGCTTTGTAAGCCTCGCTTCTGATTCCTAAGTGTACGTCGCATTTGCTATAGCGGGGAATAGTGACAGCATTCAATGTCTCCAGAAGAATACGGGCACTAGCAACAACCGCAGCAAGCACTGGCGCTCCGGAATATAGACTGCTTCGCGTTGCCTAGTTTGCAAAGTCATATATATTTACCCCTTTACATTGCCCAAATTGTAATTGCATAACTTTGCTTTTCAGTTTTCACTCGTAAGTAAAGAGCCCAATGTTCGCAGTAATCCACCAGCAAGCAACGACCCAGCAAGCACATCCCGATCACTTTACTCTTTTCTCTACAGCTGTTCCGTCTAAACAATAAATGACCACAGAACGCCAACGATATAAAGTGCTTGCCGTGTTACGGGCATTCGCACAACTCTTCCCTCGGCTGCCATTCCCTTACCCTATCACCCGCGAGTAATTTGACAAAGCCCGCTAATCGAGCCATCTCGTCCTTTCCCCCGCTCACGTACACTGTTCATCCGCGGCAGCTTTGCTTTGAACTCCTTGTGTGATGGCGGGTCAAGATAGCCCTCTCTCCGCTGACTTTCTGCCCTTTCCAGCTGTTTTTCCTTCGACACTCCTTCCACTTATTTACGTTCGACCGCGACTGTAAGTTGGTGCGTGGGCAGTGGTGGCCATTGTATACAGGAATCACCGTCCACGACGCTGCGTCTAAATAAATCGCGTTCGCACGCAAGGTTCTTCAGCCGAACGTGGCCGCGCCACTATGCGGCGTCCGAAGACATTCGGCGCCGCGCTCTTGAACCATTCCTCCGAGGATTTCCAATCTTAATCATATCATGTGGGGGTGCCCTAAGCACCCCCCTCCACCGTCCCTTCGAAAACTAATTAGTAATGAGGAGCAGTGGGAGGCTGCCATGCGCAGCTTGAAACCCGGCGTCCAGGAGGCCATCCTGGGTTGGGCAGAGAGGGTTGCGGAGGACTATCGAGCGTAGCAATCTCTCCTCATCTCTCTTCCATTGCACCTTTCCTTTACAAAGGAAAAATAAAGTTTATACCTACCTACCTACCCATGCCCACAGACCAGCTGCCGGCACGCGGAAGAGTTTGGGCACACTTCGCTTGAGACAGCACATCGTCCGTACGTGCCAACACGGAGTGGCCCCGTGCCCTTTGGCAGGATCCCCTCACTGTCCGCCGCCTTCGCAAGCGAGAGTAACGGCACCCGCTTGGCTGTGGGCGGCAACGACCGCTGGTGCTTCGGCACGCAGCGTAATATCGGCACGAATACGAACGCTCGACTTTTTAGACGTCCGTGGTTTAGCCGTTACTTTTGTGTGTGTGTACAGGGAGGAACACGCTCACGGCACCCCCGTTATGCTCGCGCTTGCGAAAGCGCTGTGGAGCGCATGCACAGGTATTTGCGCATCGCCGCAAGCGACACGATAATAAACGGCTGTTGGCTTTGATAAGAAATGCCGGTAGGCCCCGTCTCATATGCTTCTTTTGTGACCGATGTCTATGAGTTGGAACACTTTGTAACGCTCGAATAAGTGAGCAGGAAAGTGGGCGTTCAGTGTGCAATCGTGGCAAAGTGCACGACGGCCTGCAACCTGCAAACGCGAAGACGCTTTTTTGCGTGTTCTCTGTGATTTTTCTATGTCTGTAAGCTTAGTCCATTTATTCCTTCGTATTTTTTTAGAGAAGACGAAGAGAAAAGTGTGGGATAACTGGAGAAGGGCTGCGCGGTGAAAGCTTCACCAGCCGACACCATGCACCATGACGTATGTGTATTGCAGGCCTCTTCATTATTATGCCTGCAAACTTTATATTTTACCAAGAGCAACATTTTCGTGGCAGCCTCGACTTCACTTTTATGCCATCGGCACGAATACTGTAAATATCGCACACCCAAAAATTATGTGCATCCTGCTTTTGCCATTTCTTGAACATACGTATTTGCCCTTTCTTGGCAAAACTGAGGCAGCAAAATTTTCAAAGTTTAAATATCAAAAGGTTCACGGTGCTACTTCACTCGCTAACAAAGACAATCAATGTAGTTCTAACATCATAAGCATTTCGAACAATTATTCGGAACTAACACGATGAGTTAGAGCAGGGGTTCATTCTCCTTTCATCCGTTTTATAAATTTAAGGTATGAGGCCAAGTGGAAGATTATTGAAGTGAGCAATAATCACAATAGATTATTAATCCTTAATATAAAGCACATATACCTAAATTCATGTGAGAATTAAAGATTGGCAGATCCCACGTACAGTAGGAATCGTTGATGTGCGAAGCACGAATGAGAAAGGTTGATATGTCACTTTAAATCAGAACAACGTTACGAGGTGGAGGCAAATGATGCCGTACATGACTTCCGTGTCAGGATTATCATCTAAAACGAATAATAATGCGACGAAAACAGGGACGGGAAAGAAAAGACAAACTACTGCGCTGACTCGACTAAAGTTTATTCCGAAAAGAAGCGGAATATATGACATCTGAAAAAAGCAAAGCAATGACAAGAAAAGAACCATCGCGCAAGCTCAAAGTGACAAAACTCTATGTGACTGTGTGGCTATGTGGCTATGTGGCTATGTGGCTGGGTGGCTAATGAAACGTGCAAGCTATCTGTGAGATATGAAACTTCTGCATCTGATAGTGTTATGGAAGGCTGGCTGATGCAATTATCACCTTCCAGTGACATATAAAAAGCTTTAATGGTTTCTCGGGACCCTTGGTCTCTGTGGAAGGTTGACATGAATGCCATAACATGCATGCCATGGTTTTCATGTTAGGGTCAGTCGCTTGTGTTCGCCATGCAATGATGTCACACCATACCAGTTTTGTAACATGTCATGTGAAAGAAATCACCGCAAGAGCTGCAGCACCATGTAATGTAAATCAGGACATTTATGACATCCATGTCACGATTTTCATATTGTGACTAATAAAATATGTTCTTTATATGGTCGTGTTATGCCATTCCAAGTTTGGTATCGATACCATTATCGAAACGGCCAGGAGAGCTAAAAGTCGTAGGCAGCTACATAGATAGATAGATAGATAGATAGATAGATAGATAGATAGATAGATAGATAGATAGATAGATAGATAGATAGATAGATAGATAGATAGATAGATAGATAGATAGATAGATAGATAGATAGATAGATAGATAGATAGATAGATAGATAGATAGATAGATAGATAGATAGATAGATACGCGCGAAGTCGCCGAAGTTCGCTAAGAAATGCTCCGCATTTAAAAGCTACTCGTGTTTTTGTTACTTTTTCATAAATAATATATTGAATAAAAGTAGGCCTTACGCTTGTTTGCAGCAAAAGTAGGATGATGAGGCACTTTGGCGCTGCGGTGCTGCTTTTTTGTGAGGCACGCTTTTTCAGTTCAGGGTCAAGGCTCGCTCTAAATTTGAATAAACGTAACAAATGTTCTTTTGACGTATGCATGTGGGAGGTAGCATGTGGAAGGTAGGTAGATTGCCACTATCCCTCAAGAGGACGGTATATAACAGCTGTATCTTGCCGGTACTTAGCTACGGAGCAGAAACCTGGAGACTTACAAAGAGGGTTCAGCTTAAATTGAGGACGACGCAGCGAGCAATGGAAAGAAAAATGGTAGGTGTAACCTTAAGAGACAAGAAGAGAGCAGAGTGGATTAGGGAACAAACGGGGGTTAAGGATATCGTAGCTGAAATCAAGAAGAAGAAATGGACATGGGCCGGGCATGTAGCGCGTAGACAGGATAACCGCTGGTCGTTAAGGGTAACTAACTGGATTCCAAGAGGAGGCAAGCGGGTTAGGGGGAGACAGAAGGTTAGGTGGGCAGATGAGATTAAGAAGTTTGCGGGTATAAATTGGCAGCAGCAAGCACAGGAGCGGGTTAACTGGCGGAACATGGGAGAGGCCTTTGTCCTGCAGTGGACGTAGTCAGGCTGATGATGATGATGATGATGGTGATGATGATGATGATGATGATGATGATGATGAACAAATGTTCTTACGTGGCCTTATTAAATGGTACACAGCGTCAATATACTGAAACTTTATGGTTTATATCTTTATATACGTGCAATTCAGCGTGAACAGCGCATGTACCACTTTACACATTGCCCTGGTGAGATTTTGTGAGTTAAATGATGAAAAATAACAATACTTTTAGAACCTTATGACATGTCTGCACTTGATTTGTTCGCTAAATAATCAAAAAAATACTGCTTATAAAGCTAACCCTAAAAAATTGCTTTTTTGAATAACACTTTCGCAGGTGGTGAGTGCTCTAAAATTTAGCACGAAAGTGTTTTATGCCAGGGTCCCCCACGGCTCCGCTGACATACGTCCGTCACGGAAGTGGTGTTGAAAAATATGCACAAAGAAATTGCAATAAAAGACATCAGAAAACAAGCATTCGTCGCACGGAATTGAATCGGTAACATTTTCCTCCTGAGAGCGCAGCGCTAACCATTACGCCACGGAGCGTACGTTGTGTTGCGTGCTAGAGGCAAGCCATTCATATACACCCCACACCGTTTGGCAGCCCTCATTGCTTCAAAAGTTTAGCTCGTTTTCGTTATCAGTGGTGAGATGCCCAGACGGGGTCCGTTGGCCGAGCTTTAAAGGTCGTCGCCTAGACGAAGCGCAGCCTTCACGGACGTGGTCTCCCCTGCGCTTCCACTTATCAGCCTCGTAATTCGGAAGAGGACTTCGCATGCTGCCATGACCGCGTTTACAAAAGGAGTACGCTACTGACACTCGACGCAAGAAGAATTGTGACAGTTGTTCGCCGTTGTCTTGTGTATAGTTGTGCGCTCGTTTCGTGCGTATTTCTTTTTGAAAAGTGTGCTTCAACTGTGGAGCTGTGAGATTTGATAAGGCGCGTTTACGCTAGAGCGACACGACACTGACACGAGCCCGCCGTAGACAAGAGGCAGGCGCAAACCATTGGCCGACGAGTCGCCCGCCTACGAAATCGCCAGACCCCAAGGTCACATTATAGGCCGACGACAAAGAAGACGCCTCAAAAGACAGCATTTTGTCCTAGTGTAACATGATGAGACCGAAAGCACCAGCCAAAAGCATCGGCAGACTTGTAGTCGGCGTTTCTTTGGGAGATCGGCGGGCGGCTGAGCCAGAATTTGCCCCACGTCTTTGCTTCAAACCACCACGAAGCGGGCAATCTTGGGGGTGTTAACGATTCCCTCTCCGAGGCTCCCGCAGCGTATGAATAGGTAGCCCGAGCACCTAACGGATGTTTTTTCTTCGCTTCCCTATTGTTTGCACCACCCACGTTCCTCGTTACCATGGAATATGGTGGGGGCTGCGCCGAGTAACTGGAAGGAAACAATGGCAGAGTGGGGAGCATGGCTGAAGATGAGGTGCAGGTGTGTAAGTTTAGTCAGCGTCACTGCGTGTTCCTCCAGTGTGACTACAGAATTGGCCAACGGAAGGCTGTGAGCATGACAAGGCATGGACGGGGTCTTAAAGAGACCACCTGCGGGCTGTGTGTGTCTTTACAGTGTACACAGGCCGATGACAAGAGATAAAAAACTTCTAACGACAGCCCGCCGACCAAAATCGGGGTCATGTCTCTCCAGTGTAAACGCGCCTTTAGTCCTCGCTCGTCTTATGTATGCTGATTTCGTGCGTACTTTCCTCTTTTTTATTTATTTTATTTTATTTCCAGGTACTGTTGGCCGATTGGGCCGTTACAGGGGTGGGGTAGAAAACTGACATAACAACCGTCATGTCATGCGTAAAAAAGAAATGCATAGCCGATACAAAAGGAATACATCACTATACTACGTTCTACGACTTACATGCTACATCACATACATCACAAAATACACTTCCCAATATTACATCCTACAACGTACATGAGACAAGTTACAGCAAATAGATTCATAGTCAAAAGATGACAGGCACACACACCAAAAACAGCAATCACCGTTTACGAAGATTCACTTAGAAAATATTTCGTAACATTGTTTCCAAAATGTTCTGCAGTTTGAGAATCACGTATAGCATCGGGTAATACATTCCAGTCTTTTATTGTTCTAGGGAAAAAAGAGTATGCATTTGTGTTCACATGACATTGAGGAACTAGACATTTTCTGAGGTGGTCCCTTCGTAGGCTCCGCACTTGACGGGGAATTAGGTACTGCTCTGCATCAAAGTTAAATGTATTTTGGGAAAGCAGGAACAAGAATTTAAGTCTGGCTATGCGACGGCGGTCCACGAGGGGCTGTAAATTTCATTCTTGCAGCATCTGTGGTACAGAATCTTTACGAGAATATTTTGAAAGAATAAATCTAGCCGCCTTCTTTGTACCCGCTTGATGTTTTTAATTAATCCTTTTTGATAAGGGTCCCATATGATGCTTGCGTATTCCAGTGTAGGCATTACTATTGTTGAGTACGCTGTTAACTTTACGGGGGCTGGAGCCAGTTTTAATTTGCGACGTAAGAACCATAACTTCTTTTCAGCAGTAGAGCAAATATTACTGATATGTTGGGTCCAGTTCAGGTCTTCAGATATTGTTACTCCTAAGTACTTACATCTGTTAACGGTAGCTAACGCAGTGGAACTAAGTTGATACTCGTAATTTTGGACTTGCTTTACTTTGTTTGTAACTCGCAAAACAACCGTTTTTTTCTTTATTTATTTGCATTTTCCATGTTTCGCACCATTTCCCGATAGATGCAAAGGCATCGCTGAGTATTTTTTGATCACTATGGTTACATATTTCTCAATAAAGTAAACAATCATCGGCGAACAGTCTAACAGTAATATTTTTATTAATGTCGGAACAAATATTGTTAATATAAACGAGAAATAACACCGGCTCGAGTACGGACCCTTGAGGGACTCCAGATGTTACGTGTAAACGATCTGACTTGTAGCCGTTTATGTCCACATACTGCGTCCTACATGTCAGATGTGACCTGACCCATTCTACTACATTGTTAATTATGCCAATCTGCTTCAATTTCTTACATAATTCGTGATGAGGAACCCTATCGAAGGCTTTTGCGAAATCAAGGCATATTGCACCAACCTGTCTTTTGTTATCTATTGCTTTTGAAAAGTCTTGATTGGTCTCAAGAAGCTGCGTTACGGTTGATAGATTTTGTCGGAAGCCGTGTTGGTTAGGATGTAGTAGTTTTGTATTTTCTAGGTACTGATATATAGCTTTGGAAATAACATGTTCGAGGAGTTTGCAGCAGACGCAGGTTAAGGAGATTGGCCGGTAATTTTCGATATTCTGCTTGTCTCCGGTTTTGTGTACCGGGACCACTTTTGCTACAAGCCAGTCGGCTGGGACCCGTTTTTGTTGCAAGGAGACATTAAAGATTATTTCCAAGTATCGGGCAACCCATTCCGCGTATCTACGCAAGAAAGCATTTGGAACCCCATCCGGACCAACAGATTTATGTTCTTTAATGTTTAGCAGGAGCGATAGTATTCCCTTCATAGCTAATGCGTACTTCTGGCATGTCAGACATATGGGAGAATGATGTTGCTGTAGTTGAAGCACTACATTCAGAATCATTTGAAAAGACAGACTGGAAGAACTTATTATGGTAAGACGCAATTTTCGAACAGTCGGTTATGATTTCGTCGTCAATAACAATGCTGTATTGGGTTTGAGGGGTTTGTGACAAATGACGCCAAAACTTTTGTGGGGAAGACAGCATGAAGTTTGTAAGTGTGTGCTTCAAGTTTACAGTTGCTCAACTTTTTTAACGTGACTTTACATTTTGTTGCTGTTGCTGAAACAATGCACAATTACGCTCAACTTCTTATGTAAAGGCACATTTTACTTTCGTGTTATACTGATTCTTATATAAGGAAACCAGCCACTTTTTTTTGCTTGTATCTTTTGAAAGAAACTGTGCGAGTAGAAGCTTTCGCAGCAAAATGCCGAGCAATATTCGGTCTATTTAGCTAACCAAACACCACAAAAATGGACATTTTCAGAAAAAATTCTTTTTCCCATTGGCTTTATACCGTCAGTGACTGTCATCACGGAAGACAAACTTGAGTTAAAGAACATTTTCATTCGAGTTCCGCTTATAATTAAACTACATCGTCCTCCAGAACAATAAGATGATACTGATTCGAAGAGGGTTATAATGATGTCAGCGAAGTATTCTGCAGGAAGTCACAGGGCCCTCACACAACAAATATATTTGTGTATAACTGACAATTTTTGTCTGAATCGCAAGCGTGTGTATTAAGGCAAGAGCAAAGTTTCGTCTGAATTTGCCAGAGCTTCAGTTACCCACAGAAGGCACGTGTCTTTCGCCGCAGGTGGCGCATGACATGCAACTACTGCGACAGCGTTCAGCCTGTTCGTTGTATCCTCGCAGCCAGTGTTCCCTGGCCATGAACTAAAACGTAACCGAAGCCGCATCTGCCGTGATCGCTGTACCTAAAGGGGATAGTTTGAACTGTAGTTACGTAAGCTAGCAGTAAACACTAGTGCACGAGTATAGTAATCATTCCTACAATGTAATCACGATGACATGAAGACCCTCTAATGAAACGTAAACCAATGGAGGGGATGGTAGTGGTGGTAAGAATTTATTAGAAACAGAGAGGTTGCCGGGGAAACCAGCCTCTAGTGGGTCAGTTTGCCTAGAGTACTCGGTGTAGTCCTTAGTCAGGGACACTATTTGTCGTGGCCGCTGTCCTGGCACGCTGGACCATGACTCGTTGGGCCGGAAGGTCCTGGCAACCGAGGGGCCACCTCCTAGTCCTCATTAATTGGATTTCGGTCCAGGGATAAAGAAGGATTGAGCTGGCGTGCCCATACCTTGTGGTATAGGTGTCAGCCACCTTTACACAGTACTGGCAGAGGCCGGAAAAGGAAGAGTCAAAGTGTTTAAGCACTGCCGGGCACAGTAACGTATTGGTGAATTGCTGGAGAAGAATTCTTTCGTCCGCATTCCTGAGTCCATTGCAGGGCGGAGGAAAACGGCGGTGGGAGTCCCGATAATGAGTAATTATCTCTCTATAATATGGGAGGGGAACATTCTCTTCTGGAACACAGTGGCCATCGGTGGGCGAGGCAGTAGTCCGGGGAATAAGTGCGCGGGCGGCAGCGTGCGCTGGCTCATTGTCTGTCAGGCCCTCATGACTAGGAGTCCAGATTAGTGAGTGGAGAGAGGAGTAACCTACCGCGGACAAGATTTAGGAATTTTGGTAGCTAGGGGTGAGATCCATTCCAATTGAAAATTTCGGCAAGCTCCTCTGGAGTCTGTCGCCATTTGCTGCTGATGTCCCGAACAGTTAAATCATAGACATAACACTTGTGCAGGACCGCGAATTTCTGTTCAAACCTTCAAACACTTAAAGGTGCATCATAAGCCTTACCCTGATATGTGTACCAACTACTCTATTGTCGAGTTCTGTTTCTTTCTCTCTCTGTCTCTCTTTTTTTTTGCAGTGGAAGCTGTTATGAGGTTTGAACATGGGTCACGCGCCGCGCCGTAGTTGTCCGCCGCCACTGCCACCACCGCCGGCGTCCGTAACCACATCGCACGAAATAAGTAAAAAAAGCCAGAACCAACGACACAGTGGAGTTCAAACCCAGGTCCGCTGGTTGCCAGCCCAGTATTATACCACTAAGCCACGCCGGTGCTTGGGACTTGTTGGCAAACTTGCCTTAGGCAGGCTTGATTTCGGGAAAGCAATCACGTTAGTACTACCTATAAAGAGTTTTAAGACAGCAAAAGAACAACCAGTCGCCGCACAATGTGAATACCGTAACGAGTGGGTTGTCCAAGGCTCCAACCCATTACAAAATCTTGTTCTTGTTTCCCTATTACCAGTGGCGCATAGCCGCTTAAGGCACAATTCCTCTCCGTCATCAGCCACTGCATGAATAATTGGCACGAAACTTCTTGCAAGTGTTCAGTGGATACCACGCTTCTAATAAGAATGACAAAAAATAGCATAGCAAATGCCAGCCTACTACACAATTTTTCCTATTACAAATGCCGCAGTGAGTATTAAGCAAGTGAACTTGAAGCAGTTATCCAATGGGTGTTTAGAAAAGGCTCTGAAAGGACGTTTTTATAGCTTCTGGTTTGACTATGATGTGCCTTCCATACTGGCCTGGCGTTGTTTTTTTTTGCCGCTGTTTACTTTTTGACAAGTTTGTACACAAAGCCTGTGCACAATTTTTTCTATGCATGTTGCTCTTTAAAACGTATATATAACCTGTACTGCCTTCACTACAAATGACTCAAACTTATGCCCGTGCTGTTTTTTTGTCGTAACTAGCGCTAGTTATTGCTACATTTTATGTGATATGTTGTCACCCTACGTCTCTGGATGTAACTAGGGCTTGAGAACTTGGTCAAGCGGCTGGTTTCTTTGTTTTTCTGATTTCCTCCATCAACACTACACACAAGAAAATAAAAATTCTCATTGTTACATCTATCTTTTTTAACTCGGTAAATATGAAATACCAGAGAGGAATATGAATTTCGCGTATGATAAATTCAATAGCGGGTACCACACTTTTCTGTATGGCGATTGGTAATGTGGACGCTTCCTCACTGCACAAAAATTTAATGATTTATGACGTAGTGGGTACCATGTATGTGTGCTTGTAGCAGTTGCCCCAAGAGTGTTACAAGAGACTCTAGAAAGGCCGCTCCCCAGCCTTGGCTGTAGGGGTGCAGCGCGGTGGCGCAGGCCTCGAGATTTTTTAATGAAGCAAACAAAGATGTATGACACATATCGTCAATACTTATTCGTTATTTATCAAATATTCTACATGGTTCACCGCAAAACTGCTGACCAAAATCATCGGGGTGGACTTAGTCTATTCTCTCTCAACTGGCATCTCCTTCGAAAAACTACCCCCTCTTTGGTCAAGAAAAAACACTGTTAAGGTCTACAGGTGTGCTGAAGGGGGAGCGGCGCCCCCTGTTCTTTGAACAAGTTACCGAGGGGCTGCTGTCTTGCTGGCAGTCATTCAATCACATGTATTGTCCTTCCTAGCCGGGAAGTTAATAGACAAACCTGGCAAGATAATAGAGCCAAACGTTTGAACTGAAGCGCTTCATTGACAGTGTGCATGCATTCCAACCGTTTCCAGGCACGGCACACTTATTGCAACCGTTCCAAATTATGCGTAGTATGTATTAAAGGCAAATGTTTTACGCCACTCTGTATTCTTGCTGATTACATAAAATCGTAAGTCCCCTTAGTGGTCTATAAGTCCCTTGAGTTCATGCACCTCGTCATCGGCCTCGTCATCCAGAAGAATATAGTTCGAGCATGTTGTTTCATGACTTTGAGCAAGTTTTTTCGCAACGTGACACGGACGAAGATGAAAAGCGGAGAAACAAAGAGTCTATATGCAATGCCTGACTTCTATGTAACTAATTGTTTAACACTTCATTAGCTCCACTTCTCCGCGCTGCTTATTTATTCGGACAGAGCGCAATGGCAGGCTCCCCGCACAAGGACGCCTAATTTGTAAACTTGTAATATATTTTATTCAGGTTAGGCTGATAACGTTCTTCATTTGTTTGAATAATTGTTTTTTTTTCATCAATTTTCCTTCAGCTCAACGCCATTAATGGCGAAAAGTTTTCGTTCCTTCCCAGTTATTCCAATCCCAGTGCTGTGAGCTTGGTCGCAACTCAAGTGATTAGGCGTGCAAACAAACTGACTCACTCTCGCGCCACGCGAGACAGCCAAAAAATAAAGCGTATGCCCACTCTGAGGTATAAATCTTTCGCACAATGGTCGACAGTGTTGCTCAAGGAGACTACACGATCCGACCTCAGCTGTGAGGCAGCGCAAATGTACTCCGTGTCCTCTCCGCATATTTCCCGCCAGTCTCCGAGAACGCCGTTCCGACCGGCGAGGAAGACGTTCCCGTGAGAAGACCGCGCTCGTCGTGTGCGACGAGAAGCGGACCGATGCGAGCGGCCCGCGTCACGACGTCTACGTCGTGGGGACGTCTCGCTTGCCGAAGGACACGGAAACGGAGAAAGTGGACCGCTCCGGACAAGCGGCGCGTGAATCTCGGACGGCAGTGTGACAGCGCCTGTGAAGCGTACGTGTTAGCGTACGCCGACGCTGAACGCGCGGGGTTAATAACGGACAGGCGCATTGTTAAGCGTCCCTGGGAGTGTCAGCCGGGACGTTGGGACATTGCTCCGACAGCGCCGGGACGTATCGCAGAAGGGCAGAGCGATCACTTGCGATTGCTGCGGCCGCGAAGGAAAAAACAAACAAAAGCAAATGCAAGACACTATGCCACTTCTGTCTCCCTGATGATGTCAGCGCCTTATGGAGTATTCGTACGGATCTCCACATCACAGAAATCTAAGCAACTCTATGTTTTGTGCATTCTCTCTTTCACACTTAGTTTGAAATCGCAGCATCAAAACTGCGGCACACTTGTCAAGCCGGTTAGTGTATTGTGCCGTGAAAAAGACAATGTTTAAAGGTACACCTCTGTATCAAGAAAAGAAAGCTCAAAGGCTCATTAATGGATTTACCAAGACGACTTGATGGAAACATCGCCCTCGTGGCCTAACGTAACGACTTGAAGGCGTAAAATGATCTTTTTAGGGGCGAAGCTCCTTAGGGCGTGGGCTGTGCGTCCCCTGTAGCCTGTATGTAGCCACCTCTAGTTTAGTACTTGCAGTGTTCACTAGATGGCGGTACCGTCCCCTGTATCTAGCCACCTCTAGTTTAGTTCTTGCAGTGTTCACTAGATGGCGGTACCGTCTCCTGTATGTAGCCACCTCTCGTTTAGTTCTTGTAGTGTTTACTAGATGGTGGTACTTGTAGCTGATGATGAAAAGATGCAAGATGTTATAAACTAGAAAGCGGTACTTGTAGTTGATGAAAGACGCGAGATCTTATAAAATAGGAATGATGTCACATATGGCGCTTGTCATTGGTTGAAGGCAATCGCTCGATTTAGTGCGGCGACGTACGCTAGAGGGAGCGATGTAATAAAATCGAGTGGGCAAAATGTACAGAGGATTCATGGTTTACCAGGTTTACCTCCGGAGCTTCGCCCACTCATCATCATTCACTTCGTGGATATGGCGGAATTTTTTCTTCTCTATTGGAGTTTTCATCCAGCCCCCGTGGCAACATCCGAAAGCTTTCTGCACACAATGTGCTTTCCTACTGCTCCAGTAACGGATGCACATCTCACGCTTTTGCACTGCCTCAGACCAAGCTACGATTTCAGCCCCGCCGCGGTGGTCTAGTGGCTAAGGTACTCGGCTGCTGACCCGCAGGGCGCGGGTTCGAATCCCGGCTGCGGCGGCTGCATTTCCGATGGAGGCGGAAATGTTGTAGGCCCGTGTGCTCAGATTTGGGTGCACGTTAAAGAACCCCAGGTGCTCTCAATTTCCGGAGCGCTCCACTACGGCGTCTCTCATAATCATATAGTGGTTTTGGGACGTTAAACCTCACATATCAATCCATCAAATCAAGCTACGATTTCACGTGATGACAGCAGCATGCATCGTTGCCTCACCCCGACGTCAAATGCCAATGAAAAATTTCGACTTTTAAAATGGAATGGCATCACACGGTGACGTCATCGTATCATACTTATTTTGACATCACTCGTGTTTGGTGAGACTTACTGAGGCTTTTGATTCGATAAAAGGAGAGCTATCATTGCAGTTACAAGCGTACAAAAGCGTAATGGTGCATGTTTTCAGCATTGGCCAAAGAGAAGCACCCTCGATACCGAGATTAGATTTTGAGGTCACACGAAGCAATATGTGAAGTTTGTTTCTTGATCCTCAAACTCTATATATATATATATGTGTGTATGTATGTAGAGAGAAAGTAAGCCCTGATGAAGGCCTGGGCATACTCTCTCTCTCTCTCTCTACATATATATATATATATATATATGTTTTTTCTATGTCGTGCTCTCAAACTATCCACTCCTTCTGTCCGCCTTTTAGCGTACAAATCAATTGTTTTATCAATATTAGATTACGCCGCTATTATATGGGATCCTTTTACTAAGACTAACATTAACAAATTAGAAAAAGTGCAAAAAAGAGCTGTTCGTTTTGTCTACAATAATTTTTCGAGGACTTCTGTTACTGACCTATTAAGCAGAGCTCAACTTTTACCTTTATCATTAAGATACCGTAACTCGAGGCTTAAGTTTCTGTACCAACTAATTAATGGCCAATATCAAGTAGACATAGCCGATATTTTTTCTTTTTCTTCTGGCTACTCTACCAGGCAGAGACATGACCTCACCATAACCCCCTTTCCCACACACAATAATTGCTTTAAGTATTCATTTTTTCCTCGCACCATAGTCGAGTGGAACAAACTAACTAATGCAATTGTTTCAGCACCCTCATTGGCATTGTTTTCCTCGGAATTAGAAAGTGCACTAACCAGTTGAATTGTTGAATCGTATTACATACCACTGTACATGCTTTATAATTGTAGTCTTCTATTTTTTTATTGTATGCTATTGCCAGTTGAAGTTTGTATTTGCCCTATGCACATTGTATAACCTGTATATATTATATGTAATGTACTTGGCATTTGTTCATGACTACCTTCATGTACCACCCTGCTAAAATCACCAAATGGTGATTGCAGTATCTGTAAATAAATAAATAAATAAATATATATATATATATGTATGTGTGTGTGTGTGTGTGTGTGTGTGTGTGTGGAGAGAGGGAAAGAGAAAGAGAGAGAAAGAAACTTTTTTCTTCTTTTCGAGTGACGCGTAGTGCACCGCTTCCTCTCTTCAGTAACCAAGAACAAACTGTGTTATATACATATACAGGTTACATGGCTAGCCGGAAGAGAATTGACCAAGCGTGCAATGTGAGTCAACCGAGTCGGACGCAAAACCGGAGGAGACACACGCCGCGTACCCCTGTGCATCACGCGACTCCCACGCTTTGTTCGGTGCACTTCTGCTAGGCGCAATTTTACGCTTACAATGTATGGCGGTTACTGGAAGTTTTAAAAAAAACGGGCTTGTGGTACCCATGCACACAATCACGACTTGTTATTCCCTGCTGCTTCAAAACTGCGACAGTGTCTTGCAAGTATTCTGGAATACCTAAACGGGACACCAAGTTAAATTTACAGATATAAGGCAGATACAATTGAATATACAATTCCGTGGATTCATTGCAGCCTATGCAAAAAGAAATGCTTATTAGGCCAGCGGCTAGACGCTAGAGTTGTGCCATAGGGACTATGTGAAAAGGCCTCCTTGCTGCTCCGCGAACAACAAGCAAGCATGTCTTTTGTTACTGTATATAGTAAAAATATTCTGTAATGCAATTCGTGGTAAGGGCTTTGTTTAGAATAAACCTTATCCCTCCGAGGTAAATGTAGGCTTTGTTACATGACTTGGCATGTCAAAACAGAGCACAACGGACGGTGTTTCAAGAACTCATGTACGCTTGAAACACTGAACACGTTATCTTTAGTTCATGCTCCGTCTGAGGTGCCTCGCTAAGGACACAGTTTTCAGGTCCCGCCCTCGTCCTACATTTCTAGTGAAGAAGTGCTATAAAAATAAAAACATCAGTGTCACTTATGCGTTATTCTAAGACAATTCAAAGGTGTAAATTCATATTTCATTTTTCTTCTCATTTTATCAGCCCCACCACCTTCCGAAAACTTTCTGCTGCCAGTGGGGTTTTGAATTGCTTCCGGTATTGGCCCATTTTTGACAAAGCGGCGATGCCGCATGGTATAGTGACCTTCTTACGATGACGTCAATACATGATGATTTCTTTTATATTCCCCGTCTTGGTGCAGCCGACCATCAATTTTCGCGCTTGATGAGCCATCTAGGGTTCTCTCCTTCAAATTTATTATTGGTGAAGCTTTTTATTGCCTACTGCCAGCAATTTTGGCGTCTATCTATCTATCTATCTATCTATCTATCTATCTATCTATCTATCTATCTATCTATCTATCTATCTATCTATCTATCTATCTGTCTGTCTGTCTGTCTGTCTGTCTATTTAATAGCTGCCTACGTCTGGGTTTTCTCGTCATCACCTCCTTCACTTGGGATAAACTAAAATTAGTATGCGGGAGGGGGGCGTCAGGGCTGGACAGTATCGAAGATACATGTATCTAATATACTATCTTAGATACACTTTGGGTAACTTGTATCGGTATCGCGATACGTTTCGCAAGACTAGTATCTGTATCTTTATTTCTGTTACATTAGATAAATTATTGTGTATCCTAATGCACAAGATACGAACGCTATACTATGTGAAACACTAATCGCTGACTCAACACCGCTTTTCAGGCAGGTACTGGCGCCACTAAGCCACCTGAATAAAAGTGAAGGCAGTGAAATTATTTTGTCTTTTCATCTGACTCCACCAGTCAGCGTGGACGATGAGGTGTGTGCGTCCCTTTCGATGAAGCAAAGAAATACGTGAGAGCTCGCGCAGTCTTGACATAAACTACGCTGGTGTTATTGCCTAGTGTCTTTCCTTTTCGATATTCCCTATTTAGCTGTGTCAGAGCCATAACACCTACGCTTAGCCGTTTGCAAGCTGCGCGCACCACAATGCGTGCGGCATTGGCCGCACAAATTCTAATGCTGCTGTCCAGCTAGCGTGAAACTATAACATACAGCGCAGCTGGTACTGATGCTGTATCTAATAAAACAAGCGCTTGCCCATCAGACAATATTTTGGCGTGCCTTGCCACTTTTTTTCTGATATTTCTATCCACACACACTCGAAATTTTTATAGGATTGCTTGCACAAGTGCTTTTGCAGTAGTCCTTTTCTTTCATTTCATACATCTTCTTTAGCGCTCTGACCTGTTTTTATTGTATTGTGAATGCAAAATTACTTTTGTAAAAAGCAGCCAAAATAAGCTGCCTGTCTCAACCTTACCTTTGATAGTCTGCTTTATTTTTCGAGCGATTTGCACAATTATATTCACTTGAGTTTACTCTTTGGCCAGGGTGATTTTATTCACTCACGGACGGAGTCGCACTGACAAAATGTCTTGTGGTCAACTGAACATAAGTCATTTGCTGTCATTGCACCGCTCTAACTAATCATCATTTATGGCCTCAAATTTTCTTTAACGTACCTGACAACGTCGTTCGTTAGGATGCACCCAACTTGATAATGAGAGCAAGAACACATAACAGATTTCCCCGCCATAATTGTTGTTTTCTTATTCGTTACGCGAAGATCGTTTAGTTTATACTCCAAAAAAACTAAGATATCGTTCCCCCGACAAACGAGCGCGCCTATAGGGACTGTGAAGGCGTATATAAACCAAAAAAAGCATGAGCTCATCTGCTGGATAGACAGTGATTACATTCAAGCGCCTACTTTGGAATCAACCAGTGCCAACTTGCACACTTCTGACCATTATCATGAGTCGAAACTGCTAAAGATCATCTTCCGGATAACCATTATTGAACTAGCAGCACACGTGGGGACTTTAACTGTAGAATATTTATTTTTCCTCTGGTAACAGTGCTCAAAGCAGGCACCTTTTCGCGCCTGGCTGGACGGTCCGGACGTGGGAGTCGCCCGCTCCCCACTGACGCGCGCCTCGCCGGACCTCAATGTAGTTTAACACTCTCACATCTGGGTAGGACGTTCCGACGCAATCAGCGTAGGGCCCATGGATTTGGCAATGCTACAGATTACGCTGAGCAAGCACTGGCACCAAGCACAAGCAATAAACAACGAATGTTATTGTTAAACCACGAATGATTCAGAAAAAAAAGTAATTGGGCCCGTCACATGATTCCGCGAGCCTCCGCAAGTCAAGCTCGTCTGACGCCACCCGTCACTGCCGGAGGACAGTGCCCCAAGGAGGATTAGGTCACCGCATTACGGGCACCATACAGAACCAAAGCGAGTCCACTAAAATGTTAGCGCTTGCCTATCACGTGATCACAACCCCTGAACAGACGCCTAAAATACGGAGACCGAGCGCACTGTTCTCCCGCGGCACAATTCGCGACTCCAGCTGTTAGTTGACGTGACCTCGGGATAAAAGCTCTTGTTTGATCAATATGGGTTAGATATCTGCTGGGACTAGTCGCCTATACCTGCTTTGTCATGCAGTTACATGCCCGTTCTACCTCACCTCAGATGCGCGATAAACTGACTTCGCTTCGTTTTCTCTGTTTGCGACCGCTTAAGCGGTGATAGTAGTGTGTAATCAAAAAGCGTGAAGTCCTGACTGGCTCAACACACAATGGTAAATATTCACGTGTTTTTTGAAGAAATAAGCGATGAGAAGGATGCAACGCTTGTAGGAAGGGCAGAGAAGGCTAGAAAGAACGTACCCTCTCGCCTTGAATCTCTGTGAGTTCAGTTCGGGGCCCTTTACACTTGTTTAGGAGGGGTGCTCCAGATAGCCACGGGACGGCCTCTCCTTGGTTTCCTTCCTCGATGACACCTGTAGCGGCTGTCACCGGAAAAATATGGGGCCATTAGGAAGCGTGGAAAATTGCGGTGCATGCCGTACCCGGACAAGTAAAGTAGCACCTTCCTTCAAAGCAGTAGCTGCGTTTCCTGCGTCCCCGCTGTGGCGTGAACGTATGCAGGAAGCGACAGTCCCGGCCGGGGCGACGGGATATGTCGCGTTCTAGCCGAGCGCGTGCAGCATCTTGCCGGCGGCCTCTTCCAGCGCCACGCGATCTTCTTCGCTACCCTCCTCTACACTTTCCTTTACTGCACAGCGACCTCCAAACGTCGACCGCTAGTTTTTCGATTTTTAAAGACGGTAGTATTTCTTGGGGGACCTTCGACGCAAAAATTTTGGTCTGTCTGTCTATCTGTCTGATTTTCTGTCTGTACATTTGCCTGTTCGTCCACCGTTAACGGTACCTTAAACGGCACCAAAGTGACCAAACGATACTCCAAATGGCCGCAGCGCCCACCCATGTTGCTTAGGATTCATCGCTCATACTTGTACGATTGTCAACTAAAAAGCAATTATTGCGCATACCTGAGGCACCCCAACAACATGTCAATATTATGTATGTGTATTTTTACTAGAAAAGGCATACATAGGTAATCCCGAGGACCATAGCATTCATCACGCTGCGCCGACCATGCAACGCTTGCACGAAAAGGCAAGTGTTTCCAACACTTTGCTAAGACGACACGGTGGTGTCACCTACCCGTTGCCTTGCGTTTTAAACCTTAACACCTCAGGGACGGGCACGCACGCCGCGCGCTTCGTTTTCCAGGATAACTGCCAGATAGCGCTCATGTCTCACGTATGACCTGACTTGATGCACTCGTTCGGCTCCGCTGCACGCTCGAGGCACTGTAACGTAGCGCCTCCAAAATACCATTCACCGAGTTTCTTGCACATAACATCAAATAAATATTTTGTTAACTCTCTCCAGGCGCAACACTATCGTCTTTCGACGACATTTGCGGAGTAACATGCAGATACGGTGCCAATTTTTTGTCATCAGAACGTCTCTTTTTCTCAAGCGCATGGCTTTGTTCCCTGCGTATGTCGGGACGACCATCTTGCAAACGTGATTCGCAAGAAAGTTCTCACAAATACGAGCCAGGATTCATGAAAATAAACCATATACGTGTGGCTTGATCTTCACAATAATGCATGAAACAATAATTGTCGGGTCATGTACGAGCAAACAATAGCTCGACAGAAAGCGATGCGGACGAGCCTACCAGCTGATGACATGTATTCATATCGCACCATTTGGCTCTATCCGATCAGTAACGTAGATGGGACGAAGTGCACCACAGCCGCATGATTACCGCCCTTATGTAATATCTCTCAAGCACGCATAGATAGAAACAATTTATATGTCGGCACGCACTAAACTCAAACCTTACGTTTTTTCAAATCTAACCTGTCTCTTTTTTCCATATCTGTAAAGACAACTTAAGCAATGAAAATACCGAATAACGTCGACACATTTTTATACTATTGTGTAAATCAATGCGAAACTTTAAATTGAGGTCTTTATATCACTGGAAGGCCGCTCTTAAATAGTCTGCCCTTCTGGGGTTCTCTGACATGCAAAACGCTGGTTAATATCTTAATAGCGAAGCTGTGTAAGCTAGCCGTTATTTGTACTACCCATAAAACGTGGTATGTGCCACGGTCTGCAAAAAAAAAAACATCATCATCATAAACATTTGGGTGCCGCAGCAGTTGGTAAGAAATCGCTGTGACGTGGTGACGGTGAGACGAAGACCCCGAGTACGCACAACGAGGGAACATTAGATAACGGGGAAGGCGACGGCGTATGCGAAAATACCCCGAAGCGATTGAAGAGCTATGCCAACGACGTACTGGTATATCTAGTAAAAGGTCGAACGCTTGTCTTCAGCGCCATGTATCGTCTTTGGAGTTTGCCCATCCGCGTAGGGTCTGTGAGACAAGCACCGTAACGCTACAACACCGCAGCGGACATTTACTATAGCTTTACAGAATTCAAGAAAAAAAGAAAATGATCGATCTTCAAAAATTTTAAAGAATTCTTGAACGCAACCGA
This sequence comes from Rhipicephalus annulatus, assembly GCA_013436015.1. Taxonomy (NCBI): domain Eukaryota; kingdom Metazoa; phylum Arthropoda; class Arachnida; order Ixodida; family Ixodidae; genus Rhipicephalus; species Rhipicephalus annulatus. The sequence continues at coordinate 184,385 of WOVY01011946.1, forward strand.
CCGATCGAGACATGAATAGAAAGGTTAAGGCGAATCCGAAGCCTTGTCTATTGAACGGACGTTAGCGGCAACGATTTAGTGTGATCGATTGCCCTAGCCGTGCCTGAAACGCCTACAATTTTTCTATCCTGAAAGGTTTTAGCCAATAATATTACCGCACTAATCCTTCATTCTTATTTTCTCAGAGAATGTATAGTGTCGTGGCACACTTGTTCTGTTTTAAACAAAACACCATTTACACCATCTTTTCTATTTCATTATTTTCTCCTAATTTTCCCACTTTGACGATGAATGTGTGGCAGTACTGTTGCTCAGTGTGAAGTTTTTGGACAAGTTCAGGATGATCAACTAGTGTTTGATCTATCTTTCTGACCACCCATAACACATGCACCCTACTTGTAGGAAATAAACTGAGAACTCATGCTATTCAAGAAGCTACATGCCAAACCAGCTTTTTTTCGCGTACGCCTAGTGTAGATCGCCCGCGTCTTGATTTGTCGAGACATATCTCTGATGGTACTGGTAGTAATTATCTAAATCTCAGGTATCAATTATATAAATAGTAACAATTATGTAAATTATCGGCACGAAACAGTATCGTGATGAACGAAGAAAAGAACATGCATCAAACGTTATTATTATGAAACCATTTTGCAAGACAGATGTATTGGGAGGTTTTCTTGGTATATGTGTGTGTCTTTTGCCGTAGGAGGGTTTCAGTGAGATGACCAGCCCTGGGTTTTGCACATTATCTTTTTTTTACTCTCAGAAGTTGAGGAGCCAAAGGAAAGATGGATCAAACAGGGCGGCCGAGCGAACAGAGGCACGAAATCCGGTAGCTTCGGTTGCAGCAGGTGGCACCCTCCGCAAAGAGGTCACACACTTATTGGGCAAAAGCGGCCGCGTGTAAACATTTACCCAATTACTAAACTCATACCTCAGGAGAAAGACGTTATTGGTACTTACGCACAGACACTCAACACTGAAAATGAAAGCAAACCACGTAAGTTTCCTTTAGGAAAAAGGTAAAAAAACACCAATGTTACAGCCGAAATAGCGAAAGTAGCGAGCACCAAGAGAGTCCCTTTCACGATCTGTTTACACGAAAGGCGCGATGAAGATGCGAGAAACGCGCGTAGGTCCAACTGACACTTCCTGGATCTCCGGTTTCAGCGTCTTACACCGAGCAAACGTTGCGCACTTTTATGTAATTGTCGTAGCAGACTGTGAAGCAGAAAAAGAGGTCGCTATAGCATACAGCGATCAGACGCCGTGTAAGTGCGAAATTGCTCTCAAGTGGAGCGTCACAAGTGAGAAACACGCTTGCGCGTGGGCACGCTTTTGTATACATCTCGGCGCGAACGTTCCGCACCGACGTGTTGCGTGCGGCGGACGGAAGGGGCTCGCGAGGACCCCGCGTATTTTAAACCGTTCGTTCTTACATTTACTTCCTTGTTTTTCAGTCGTGAAGAGCGAATAGCGGTCATCCTCCATGCCCGCGAAAAGTTCCCGCTGCATATTTTTGCTGCTGGGCCCATGTTTACACAGACTCCAGCGAAGGGTACCCGTACCAGGATTACGAGCTCAAACTTGTTTATAAGTCGCGTTTTAATAGGTACATATTGTACAGTGGTAGCACAAATGATGTTTCTTTTTTTAGTTAATGAGCCAAACACTCTCATAAGTGACGTACCTTTAGTAGACACCGTCACCATTATGTGTAGTATTAAGAGGCACACTCAAATAAATAAAAAAAAATATTTAGTAGACAGAACACACTTCTCTACAAACTATGGCATCAAATTTTGGCGTGAACATGCAGGCAGTGCTAATGGGTGTAAATCAAAAGCTGCTGTGAGCAATTACCTATTGCCACTCTCGCTATAGCGAAATTCTCCCTCTCTTGAAAAGATTTCAGACAGTACAATTCATGGAAACGAAACTAAATAAAAATAAAAACACCTCGTCTTAGTCTATGAATTGTATGATTGTAAATCTTAAGTTGCCAACATGGTGCAGCCGGAGATTTGACAGGAAAAGTTTCTTGCCATGTTTTATTCCCTCGTCATTTTCATAAGTTGTTAGTATCCCTGTACTCGCAAGAATGTTTCTTTAAAAACACTAACAGCTTCGCTTATTATAATAATCAGAGTAAAAGCCAGTAGAAGAGAAGATATTAATCTGCGTCAAACGTTGAGAGATTCATTCCACAACTAAGAGGTGCATCTTCTATTTTAAGCTATGCAACTAAATAAGCACCTCAAATATGGCAAAAATGGCATATGCTGATTCATTTATTTAAAATTGAATTTTTCACTTTTTTTCATTTACGTTGCCACTTATCAACAACCAACACAAAGTCATGCCGATTGTATGACCGCGACCACCATGACCACTATTGTTTACTATAGAAGAGGGGTGCGACATCCATTCGCTAGAAACTTGAAAACCAAAGCTTTATTTAAGCCCCGTTCGAAAGAATAGGATGAACTTTCCCTTGTAGATCGCTTTGCTAACTTTGATCATGCTGTATTAGCAAATATGACATGTAGTTTGAGAAGAAGCCGAAAAAATGCGACAGATTTCACGTACCCTGGGAATTCATTCAATGCAAAGCGTTCACCAAGAGGGCGGATGAAAGTAGTAGTCAGCAAACATATACAGACAATCTAAAACCATTCATGCATCTATCTATAAAACATGCAAATGTGACAACTGTTTGTTTATAGCTGCTTGACGAGGCCAGCACTAACATGCGAACTACCGGGACTGAGTTTTATAGGCAAATATTTTATTTCTGTATTAGTGCATAATTTTGCTTACGCGAAGCGTAATGGTGAAGCATACACTGTTTACTTTTCGTTTATATCCTTGCTTTTTTTTACTATTAGGGAAGCGTTAAGGAATGAATTGACGTCTAATGCACAAGTTGTGTGCACATCGTGAGCTTACCAGTAGAGCTCCCTATACTGGCATCTGTTGGTGACGGTAATGGGTAGCTTATGGTCTGAGATAACGTCAACATTCACGTTAGAGCACAGAGGTTAGTATTATTGAAACGAAGTTCACCTTAAGTTGGGACGACATCAATACCAAAAGTGACTTTCGCTAAATTATATTCGTGGAGTCAAGGAACGCTTCAAGATAGCTTGCCGAATCGTACAAATACAAATAAATTTATATTATTGTGCTTTAAAGTAAATTCAACCTTGGCACCACAATAGACGCTAATGCGGCAGGACGTATGTGTCATCAATTCGCATATGTAATGTTTACTGCCTTGTTATAAAATTAGGTTGCCAGCGCTGCTATCAAAGTTTAAGTTGCACCGACCTTAATCCTGCAAAGCGTTTTTTTTTTTTTTCAAAGCAGTTTGAAGACATGGCGTGGGTCTTTCGTAAGAAACCTGATGGCCATGCAAAATGCTCGGGTTCGATTCCTGCTCAGTTCTTGACTTTTTTTTTCGTTGCATTAATCGAGTCTGTGCTGTAGATGTCAGTTTCGCTTATAGCTGTCACATTTAAATTACTAACGTCTGTCCTCGCCATTTCGGGTTAGACATCACCTGTCCATCGCTTAACTCTTCATCACCAGTGGCACATACATGCGTTCAGGGGCCCTTGGTGTACGCGCATGAGTCTCACGTGCCCGGAGAAAATGGTTTGACGAAGAATGCAGCAGTACTTTCACATTATGCATACCGTGACCATACAGCCATATTCCCCACTCTCTCTTACTCGCCCATACCAATTTGATCTACACCAAGTCCGTAAGGCAATCACTAGAGCACTAAGACGCAGGCAGCTGGGTAGAAACGTTCATAATACTTCAGAAATGTTCGAGATAGAAACGTTCATAATATTTGAAGCTCACTTAGGAATGCTTTGAATTAGAACAAAGAGCCCGCTTCGTTAGCGTGCGCCAGCCGTACTAGCATAATTGCACGTATCTGTATAACCTATTGACGTTTGCATGTGGGCATGTGTAGCGCGTAGACAGGACAATCGCTGGTCATTAAGGGTAACTAACTGGATTCCCAGACAAAGCAAGAGGGTTAGGGGGAAACAGAAGATTGGGTGGGCAGATGAGATGAAGAAGTTTGTGGGTATATATTGGCAGCAGCAAGAACAGGACCGATTTCACTTGCGGAACATGGGAGAGGCCTTTGTCCTGCAGTGGACGTAGTCAGGCTGATAATGATGATGATCATGATGATGATCATGATGATGGTGACGGTGGAACGGATTCAGTGAATAGGGAATCGTGTATGCGATGTCTTAGTTTACAATGCTTAAATACCCCGTTGAAAACTTCCGTCGTGGTTATTTCTAACCAGCGTACGAATCGCAGAAAAACAAAAAATGAAGAAATGCAGCATTCCTTCGCATACCACAACTGAGCCATAAGGTCACGAATCTTTCCGCTCCGGCCGGAAGACGCTGAAGAAAAAATAACGGTTATTCTTGCGAGTTGTACTTCCGCAGGCGCTTTTTTTTTTTTGCACAATTTCTTCGTGAATGGGAAATAAAGAAATGGGAGGTTCGACCGCTAGTATGAAGCCGGCTATATCAAATAAAAGATGCAAAAATCAACCGCCACATTAAAAATATTAACAGGAAATGCAGATCTAGCCATGGAACACAACCAAACGTATAAAACAATACGGCGAAGTCTCGAGAACCTCGACGCATTTTTTTGCTCCCACCTTCATGGACAGTAGAATGTTTTGCACAAACTGTTCCCAGAGCATCAATATCTCACCCCCGATAAGATTTACTGTGAAATGTAGCATAAAAATCAAAATGCTTCACTGGAGACGCGTGTGTGGAAAAAGAAAACATAGCACCGTAAGGCTAGTCCCCTGGGTCACAATGTTTTCGAACTCGAGAACTTCTCAAAAAAGTGTGTAAGCACTGATTGGCGAATGTTATTATACCCTGCTCTACCATGACATATTTCTTGCGTGTACGGCTGCGATAGCACTTAGTCTGTCCAGCACCATGATAAGCGCAAGTTTGGCGTTGTCAGCATCGAATTTGGCAGCGGGGTATAGTGTCATCACAGGGTTGTTATACGCAGTGACCCCTTCTTGCCTACCTCAGCCTTTTGTTGCATAAACACATAATTGTTACTTTTCTAGGAAGCAGATACCGAGAGCAGATCAACATTAACAGGCAGATCGTTTTCAATATTCACTTCCAGACCTCTGTCATCCTCCGATGACTCGTGTCGTGACTGACACTACCGCCTGTGTGGTTGCCGTGATGATACATAATAACCAAGTTCCTGCGCGTCGATTATATTTACGTGCGCAATCTGCGCAGTTTGGACTATCGTAGCGTCATTACACCGTAAATACCCCGTAAAAGGCAGTAATTACCGCAACGAAAAAAATACGAAAGGTCAAACTACTTTGCATCATCACATAGCAGCAGTTTCAAGGATGAATTGAAGATCGGCACTTGCACTTTTGGCAATCGCACAATGGAAGCGTTAAATAAAGCCCCGTATGACCATTTAATATTGGCCTGAATGACCTTGTCCCTGGAGACAGGCAGAAGGACGAAGTTCGCAGTGATTTACGTGGTCCTGTGCATGTAGGAGTGCAGTAACATAATTCACGAGGCAGCGTTTGTCCACGGCATCGTTTTTTGGGGGTTAGTGGCAATGAAAAAGAAACTCCGGCGACCCTAACCCTTGTCTTATGAGTCGAGCTTCGTCTCTCATCGCACTTCTGAAGCCGATTTGTCGTACCAAGTGAAAAGTAGCTGCTAGTTGCGATTTTACTCTGCCAGGTATCTCAACAGTCCAAGCTGCTCAAGAGGAGAGCGTCTACAGCAACAATAAATTCAGTCACAAAATGTTAGTCAATTATCCTCGCAGGTAACTGGTATTAATAGTAACTAAAGATATGATAACATATCACATCAATTATCATTCTTTAACTGGAAACATTCATTTTGTGCCAGCTTCATTTTTTGAATGTCACTTATTGAATACCAGGGTTAGCAGAAGTAAGTTCTCGTCCGGCAGTGCCTGGAAGAGAACCAGGAGTGCCTCTCGTTACTCGTGCAATAAAAACGTTACGTCCTACGAAACTAGACATATCTGCAGCCTTGCCTGAACAAACCTTGCAATTCATCCTTGAAATTAGAACGTGCAGTTCCACCTACACCGACGAAGATGCAGTTTTTCAGCAATTCAGTGATATGTCAATAAATCGCTGAAACGACGAGCAGGCAAAATAAAGTCACGTCGGAAGCGCTTGCAAGGAAATCAGTGGGGAAAATCTGTAAGGCGTAAGACCATACAAACTTTAGAAAACCACGTCGTGTGGGAAACAGGCCCGTTCCACTTGTTCAAGTTTTATAGCACATTGTTTACCTCGAAGTACGATTAGTCGAAATGGACACCTCGCCGCCGGCTGAACGCAGCAGCGTGATGTGAAGACTCGTGATGTTGAAAAAAATAAAACAAAAAAGTGGGAGCTGCAGGGTAGATTAAAATAATTTATATTTATTTACTTACTTATTTCAGCACCCTCACAGCCCAAGAGTATTTACAGATGGGAGTGGGCTGCATTTTGAAATACAACACATATGAAAGCAAAAACCAGGCAGGCTTTATAGAAACCATGAAGCAAACCAACAAAAAACAGCGCACAGTAAAAAAGAAGAAACAGTTGATTAAGAATGCAAAGCATAATAGGGTCTGTTACAGCAAGGAATCAACGTGAACAAAGTACCACTCGAACTTAAGCACGTGTTTATGAACCGAAGAATACATCTATGTTGCAGCATGTGTAAAATATTTGCATGTTCAAAACGCAAGACAAAAGAGCGGCTCGAAAATGAAAGTACCTTTACTCTATCTATACTACAACTGCAGCTTAATTCCAGCAGCCATAAACGTATCAGTAATTGGTCATCTCAATGACAGATCGAAAAAGGTGATTCTAACTTGCTGACATAAGGGGATGATAGGTAAGATAGTTTGCGGTATCATGATGAAATACCAATTTTTCGGCGATGATCGATGCGGACCAGACATGTGAAAACAAGGGACTATTAATCAATTATTGAGAATAGGATAGCCGTAATATAGCTTGAAATAAATATGTGATAAAGAGTTAATTGAGAGGCGACCATATGTGACACAAGTTCCGATTTTTATAGAAACTTGGCTTTGTCTACCAAGCTGTTTTGTTGTTGTTAAAATTGATCCAAGAATCGGAAATTGGCTCGTCAAGCAATAAATCAGGGCATCAGAATAAAGATTTTGCGCACAAAACAGCAGCTAAAACTTACGTCATCACTGTGTGTTTCTTCTATTTATGAAATTGGAAAGATTTTAGGTGATTTTGGAAAAAGCAGTGAACTAACAATTGACAGAAACTTTATGCCTAATACTATGTAATGACCAAAAGAGACTATGAATCGCTACGCATCTGCAGCAAAAAACAAAAAAGAAAAAAGCGCAGAGTGGCCTAGCGCGTTTACTATCAAGGGCACTTTGTCAATCTGGCTGGTGCCTCGCAACGCAATGTTATACCGCTGTCACATGGGAACATCTATTCGCGATCAGTGTCGATCCGGATTAACCACGAACTAGATCAGGTGTTGCTACACGGTCACATATATTCATGATCAGGCGTGATAGGAATCAATACTTTTGCGATCCGCGCATCACGATCTGCCTGAGAGATCGTGACATTGCAGTCGTCTGCACCCCCTAGCTGAGCTTACTGAAAGCACAATAAACAAGAAAATCCAGCACAGTTCAATAAAAACGCTTCAAAACTGCTAGATTTTTATAAAAAGCAAATTCTAAACAGTCTAGAATGAACGAAAAATTGGCAGATCTCACGTACAGTGGGAATCGATGATATGCGAAGCACAAATGAGAAATGTAGTATGTAACTTTAAATCAGCACAACGTTACAATGTGGAGGTAAATGACGCCGTACATGACTTACGTGTCATGATTATCATGTTTGGATGTGTTGTTTACCTTCGTCATCTATTCACGTTCATCATCATCACCAGCCTGACTACGTCCACTGCAGGACAAAGGCCTCTCCCATGTTCCGCCAGTTAACCCGGTCCTGTGCTTGTTGCTGCCAATTTACACCCGCAAACTTCTTAATCTCATCTGCCCACCTAACCTGCTGTCTCCCCCTAACCCGCTTCCCTTCTCTGGGAATCCAGTCAGTTACCCTTAATGACCAGCGGTTATCCTGTCTACGCGCTACATTCCCTGCCCATGTCCATTTCTTCTTCTTGATTTTCGCTATGATATCCTTAACCCCCGTTTGTTCCCTAATCCACTCTGCTCTCTTCTTGTCTCTTAAGGTTACACCTACCATTTTTCTTTCCATTGCTCGCTGCGTCGTCCTCAATTTAAGCTGAACCCTCTTTGTAAGTCTCCAGGTTTCTGCTCCGTAGCTAAGTACCGGCAAGATACAGCTGTTATATACCTTCCTCTTGAGGGATAGTGGCAATCTACCTGTCATAATTTGAGAGTGCTTGCCGAATGTGCTCCACCCCATTCTTATTCTTCTAGTTACTTCAATCTCGTGGTTCGGCTCTGCGGTTATTACCTGCCCTAAGTAGACATAGTCTTTTACAACTTCAAGTGCACTATTACCTATCTCGAAGCGCTGCTCCTTGCCGAGGTTGTTGTACATTACTTTCGTTTTCTGCAGATTAGTTTTAAGACCCACCTTTCTCCTCTCCTTGTCTAACTCCGTAATCATGAGTTGCAATTCGTCCCCCGAGTTACTCAGCAATGCAATGTCATCGGCGAAGCGCAGGTTACTAAGGTATTCTCCATTGACTCTTATCCCTAACTGTTCCCATTCTAGGCTTCTGAAAACCTCCTGTAAGCACGCGGTAAATAGCATTGGGGAAATTGTGTCCCCCTGCCTTACACCCTTCTTGATTGGTATTCTGTTGCTTTCTTTATGAAGCACTATGGTAGCAGTTGATCCCCTGTAGATTTCTTCCAGAATGATTATATATACTTCATCTCCGCCCTGATTCCGCAGTGTTTGCATGACGGCTGATATTTCTACTGAATCAAACGCCTTCTCGTAATCTATGAAGGCTATGTATAGTGGTTGGTTATACTCTGAGCATTTCTCTATTACCTGACTGATAGTATGAATATGGTCAATTGTTGTGTAGGCTGTTCGAAATCCTGCTTGTTTCTTTGGTTGATTGAATTCTAATGTTTTCTTTATTCTGTTAGCAATTACCTTTGTAAATAGCTTGTATACTACAGAGAGCGAGCTGATCGGCCTGTAATTCTTCAAGTCCTTGTCATCTCCTTTCTTATAAATTAAGATGATGTTAGCGTTCTTCCAAGACTCTGGTACTCTTCCCGTCTGGAGACACCTCGTAAACAGGGTGGCTAGTTTTTCTAACACAATCTGTCCTCCATCTTTCAGCAGATCTGATGTTACCTGATCCTCACCAGCAGCTTTGCCCCTTTGCATGCTCTCCAAAGCTTTTCTGACTTCTGCTATCATTACTGGTGGGGTGTAATCGGGGTTACTGCTAGTTCTTATAGTATTAAGGTCGTGGTTGTCTCGGCTACTGTACAGATCTCTGTAAAACTCCTCGGCTAATTCAACTATCCTATCCATATTGGTAGTTATTTTGCCTTCTTTGTCCCTTAGTGCATACATCCGACTTTTGCCTGTCCCAAGTTTCCTCTTCAATGCTTTGACACTTCCTCTGTTTTTCAGAGCGTGTTCAATTCTCTCCATGTTATACCTTCTTACATCGCTATGTTTCTGTGAATTAGGAGCCCCACTCCCAGTTCTCTTCTGTCTGCCAAGCCCCTGTAGCAAAGGACGTGCCCATTCTGTAGCACCGTATAGGCCTCATCTGTCTTCCTAACCTCACTGAGCCCTATTATATCCCATTTAACACCATCTAGCTCCTCGAATAGTACAGCTAGACTTCCCTCACTAGATAAGGTTCTAGCGTTTAACGTTGCCAAGTTCCGGTTCCAATGGCCGCCGGTCCGGATCCAGAGATTCTTAGCACCCTCTGCTACGTTGCAGGTCTGACCGCCGCCGTGGTCAGTTGCTTCGCAGCTGCTGGGGACTGAGGGCCGTGAGTTATTTGACGTAAGCATGTGGGAGGTAGTGGCCAGATACTGCACCAGGGTGGCCAATCCTTCTCTGGTGAGGGAGTGCGTTCTCGGCGGTGTTTGCCGGTGAGGCCGCACCCCAGGCCTCTTAGTGCAGTTCCAGCAACACGCGGATTTTTTTTTAACCCGGTTGGGAACTGCGCGGTAACGGGATTTGAACCACGGACCTCTTGCATGCGAGGAGGATGCTCTAACCACTACGCCATCGCCGCAGCTCCTATTCACGTTACGTTACGTGATACCAAATTTAGTATGAAGCTAGTGAAACGGCCACGAGCACGCTATGAGCGTAGTATGTTGCCATGTTCTTACATGACATGCGTGTCAGGATTATCATGCTTGCACCAGTCATATACTTCGTCATTCATTGACGTCACGTAACACGAAATTTGGTATATGTTTAGCCAGCAAAATGGTCGCGATTGTATCAAGAAGGACGCAATATACTCCAATATACCGATGAACGCACGCGCATGCTGGGCACAGCAACGCTACCTTAGCAAAACGCGAGCACTCTATATAGTCTGACGCCAGGCGCGACCAGCGTAAGTCAGCGCGGCCCGACGGCAACCGGCGCGAAATGCGATATGCTGAATTTCACGCCGACGCGTTACATAGACAACACTGCGTCTCCCGCTTTTCGTGACGGAGGGACACTGGACGCGCTGAAAAGCGCATGCGTCAAAGCAACGCAGCGCGGTGCGTGCCTGCGAGTATATGGCAGGACCAGCGCCTATTGTGACAACGCCGGCGCGACGCGACGAAATGAACGCCGGCGAGCACGCACACCGCGTCACGTCGAAATGTATTGGCGCCTTGACTGTGGCATTTAGTCAGGTGCACATCACACGCATCTTATGATTATCATGTTTGCACAGCCACATACCTCTGCCATCCATTGGCGTCACGTAATGCCAAATTTGGCATATGTGATGCTAGCGAAACGGCCGCTAGCGCATCATGAGCGTATTATGTAGTCATGTTGTTACATGACACACATCCCATGTTTATCATGTTTGCACCAGTATTATACCTTCGTCATCCATTCACGTCCCGTAATGCCAAATTTCATATTCCAAATTTTAAACCTTCCTGAACTCGCCATTCGGCGGAAAATAGCCCGGCTAAGTCTCTTTCATAACCTTTATTATCATAACAATAGTCTTCGCGAACATTTCGTTAAATCCCCTCATTGGTATCACCTAGAATCGATCATCCACAAAACGTTCATTTTCCTCAATGCATAACCACGACCCATTTGCACGCTGTCATTCTTATAACTACATCTCAATGGAATCTACTCCTACGATCAGCTACCGCAATCACCGACACATCACGTTTTAGGTTTTTTTTTTTACAAAACATCCTTGGTGCTACTTGATTTCTGCTTTATGCATATGCTTTCAGCTTTATGTATATGATTTCTGCTTTATGTTTATATGTACGTATACATAATGTGTGTTTTTGTGTGTCATGTCCTTTTTTGTTGTTTTTCGGAATGTTTGTTGTTTGCTTAGTGCTTGATCATGTACTACCTGCATTATCGCTACTGCTACCTTGTCTTTGTTGACGTAGTTTATATATTACGTGGTTCTGTATTATTCTGCCAAATATCGAACTTTCGTTCTTGTGTATATTTATCAGGTGTTGTTTCCCATTTTTGAAATGTAACATGCCTCTCCCCTCTGTAATGTGAAAACCCTGAAGGTATAAAAATAAAAAAATATATATATATAATGAATGAAGCTAGCGAAACGACCACCAGCGCATCATGAGCATGGCATGTAGTCATCTTGTTACATGAAATGCATCTCATGATTACCATGTTTGCACCAGTCACATACCTTCATCATTCATTCACGTAGTGTAAAACCAAGTTTGGCATATGTCACGCTAGCGAAACGGCCTCGGGCGCATCATGAGCATGGCAAGTAGTCATGTTGTTACATGCCACACATGTCATGATTTACACGTTAGAGTCTGTGGCTTGTGTTCGCCATGCAATCATGCCATACCATACCAGTTTTGCAACATGCCATGTGAATGAAACCACCGCAAAAGCTGCAGGACGAGGAAATGTAAATCATGGCATTCGTGAAATATATGTCATGATTTTCATGTTATAACTAGTCAAATATGTTCTTCATACATTCATGTTATGCCACACCAAGTTTGGTATTGATACCATTATCAAAACGGCCAGGAGAGCTAAATGTCATAAGCGGCTAGATAGATAGATAGATAGATAGATAGATAGATAGATAGATAGATAGATAGATAGATAGATAGATAGATAGATAGATAGATAGATAGATAGATAGATAGATAGATAGATAGATAGATAGATAGATAGATAGATAGATAGATAGATAGATAGATAGATAGATAGATAGATAGATAGATAGATAGATAGATAGATAGATACTCTCAAAGTTGCCAAAGTTCGCTAAGAAATGCTTCGCATTTATTATCTCAAGTATTGCATATTTTAGGATTGGCATGGACCGCATGTAGTTACGGGAGAAAAAGACGACATGCATTTGACCATTGCCTTCAGTGCTTAGTTCCACTGTCGGTCCGTCGCAGCTGTTGGAGCACCTAGAAGCAAACTGATTATGAATTTCTCAAACCTTACGCGCACTTCGTGGTCGAACTAAGAGATATTTACAGTAACTGACCACTAGCAGGAGAGACTGGAACAGGCTTGAGGCACCAGAAGTGAAACACTGGCGCGTACAACGAGATCGACGCTTTGCTGCGACTACACGGCTACGAGCGGGGGCCATCAAAAATAAAAACGAAGGTTAAGAATCTCACAAAGCAATACAGATAAGTTCTAGCAAAATTTTATTCAGTGATGGATTTATGAATTCACTATCGTAGTGGCATGCAAAGTTTTTGGCGTTCGAGCGGTTCTTGCACGAATAACATTGCTGATAAAGGGCTTCATAGACATACCGTACGTCGAGTTATGTCAGTGACATGTTTAATGGCACGCAAATGCCACCTGGGGAATTTCATCGGACCCACGCTCAAACCGGATTAGCTTGGGCCATGTAGTGGTTGTCATAAAGTTGATCGCGATCAAGAGAACTGATCCAAATCGCCCTGATTGCGATTAAAAGTGTCAGTGTGACACCGGTGATAATTTTCCCAAAGCTGTAGCTGTGAAGACAAGAAAGCCGTCTTTTTGTCAACACTTGATTTCTGTTTACGTTCCTAAAATGATCAAACCTGGGCATTTTTTATGCCAGCGCGATAATGTACTATTATTAGGGCTTTATTAAGCTATATAATGAACTGAGAGTTAAAATAAGCCGACAGCCCGATAACGTTTATCTGCCTTCCTAATTAGCAAGGGCCTTCAAATAAGGCCATGTCATGCACGTGCTGTGCAGTAAGACCACCTCTCGCGCTGCCTCTTTCGATGAGACCACTACACGCTAGCTCTTTCCAGTCCTAGTTAATATGTAAATACTTCCTACAGAAGCATGTGTAAGCAGGCATTTAAATCGCCTCATCGGCGTGCGTTGACTGCTGGTGCGACCTTCACACTCGCTCTGTGTGCGGCCAGTATTTAGTTTCACTTACACGTTTTCTTCTCTCTATCGAGCTCCCTTTAATGTCATGGTCAACACGTTCGCTGCCTTCGCTTATCGTAAACTCCATGTACATAAATAATGCCTCCTGGCATGCACCGTAAACAAAAATAAGCCGAGATGGGTGTAAATGGCTTGTTTTCTAGCGCAATGCCCTGATGGGGGTTTTATAAACACCATTTGGATTGGCCAAAAAATTTACTCCCCAACAGGAGGGGGTTTTTGGAGGGATTTAGGAGAGCTTTTCACATCTATCGGGGAACTTTTTCAGGTCAGTGTGGAAGGAAACTTTCACATCCACTGAAAAAAAAATAACGTCCGCAGCCGTACCATCCGCAAGCTAACTTTAATTTGATTACTTCGAAGCACATAACATATATTATAGTACAAAAGAATGCTCAAAATGTGTGTTTAGAAAATTTGGTTAACGATTTAGAGCACTTGGTACTCTACTACGGGAGAGCTTAACAATGCTCACGTGCCGTTGCCAGATAGGAAGGAAACGCGGCGCCGAAGGTACTTTGTCTCAGAGTCACACATAACTCATCAACCATTCATCATCCATATGACTCTCCCGGCATGTCTTCTTCCCCCCCACCCCAGTGTCGTATGAGGGGGAAGTTTTTGTTTGTGGCAGAAGGCCATACCCTGGCAAGGGGGCCGCCGTTCGGCACCAGGCGCCCAACAAATGTGGCCTGCCTCCTAGCGTAAAAGCCCGAGAGACCAACCATAGGGGCTACCCTTCGGTGCAGTAATTCAATCAGGACACACAAAGCGGACATACCTTGGAAAGGTGGGCTAACGCAGCGCGTGAGGCGCGCTGCGGTCACGGCTCGTCTCCTGACCGCGAGGGCCCAGCGAGCGGGCCCTTTGTGACTATAGAGGACTGCTGTTTGCTGCAGAAGCGGATGCCACTGCACGCAAACTCGACGTACCCTCGTAAAGCAGCCCGGCTAAAAGCCGGCTTAACCCTTCCCGAGGAAGGGAGCCCCCCTTCACCTCGACGAGTAGAGTCGCCGAGCCTACAGAAGGGGCCTACACCGTCCCTGCGGGTAAAGCCCTACAAGGCGACAAGATCACCGTAGAGCATGCAAAAACTAGGTGAACGACCACACAAACTAAACTCTGGGGCAACCGGTGCACTAGGCTGAGTCGTGGAACTCTAAAGAACGCCATCATTAAAAATGTATGGTTATCTGCCTTCCTGACTCACAGAAAATCACTGCCGGACGGTGCCACGTTTCATACAATTTCTTCGCACCTAGGCGCAACACTCTCGGTGGAGGACGAACCAGACCTCCTTCCGCACTTTTGCAAGTACTTCGTGAAGTCTGGGTCGTCTCCCACCCAAGACCGCACAGCACAATGCCACCCATACTTGGTAGGAGCACTCGACAAGCGGAAGCACGTACGGCTTAACCGCTCGTTCCGACAGGGGTTGCAAAAGATGGCCGCATATCCATGGAGTGAATGATGGAGAGTGGGGCGAAGCATCTCTCCATCCATTCGTTCTTGCTTCCGTCCATCCATGCGTGCGTCTGTGTGGCCGCCCGTGCGTCCATCTACCCGTCTGTACGTGCGTCTGTTCGTGCGTCCGCACGTCCATCTGTGCGTCCGTCCCTGCGTTCGTCCGTGCATCCACTCCTGCGTCCGTCCATGCGTCCATGCGTCCGTGCAGCCATCCATGCGTCCGTCCATGCATCTCTCTGTGTGTCCGTTCGTCCACCTATTCAACACTCCAAGTACCACCATGTCGCATCTTTCCATCATATATTCCTCATATAGAAGCACCGCCATCCAGCGGACATTCCAAGGACTGAACGAGAGGAGGCACACGCACACTTTCTTACGGCTTGCGCTTCGTGTCTCACTTCCCACCTTTAATCACCTCTAGTTGATGGTATATACTAGTTCACTGTATTCATGGCACTGCGGCCCAACGCTCGCTAAACCTTCGTAAAACCAAGGAGGTTATGCCCAGCGAGTATAACGTAGCAACCCTTTATTGTCAGATAGTGCTCAATGTACATGCCAATGGCTGCTAAGGGGGAATGAGAGACAGGAGAATTCGGCTTTTCGTTAACGCGCACGCTGTGAATTTTTTTGTTGTTCAACAACGCACAGAAGAAATCTCCCACCGGCACCACCTTGGAGGTCAAAATGTAAGACTGGTTACACACTACTACTACTACGACTACGAGGGACGAACGGGTGCCGCTATAAAGAGCTTCGCCCCTAAAACTTAACGGTGTCGAAAGGAACACTGGTGTGACCAAACAAGCTAGCTATCCTTCGTTGAAGGGCGGCTGGTAATGCAGACTGGGAAAAAATGTGGACCAGGTCCTCCCTACTGCCACAAAAGGGGCGTTCCTTTTGTAGAGACATTCGTGAAGGGCCTAAACTTTATCGGCAGGCGCCCTCTGACCAAGCGGTACATGAATTTAGCACGCTTGGCGTCCAGGGAGCTTAACAACGTTCACGTAATATTGCAACACTCACTACAACTTGCCACTTGCACTGCACATTCATGCTTCAGTCACCGAGTGTACATACACTCTATTCTGACATCCCACGTAACTCTGGAAGGACGCTTGTTTGAATAATAATTATTCAATAAACACGCACAGCGTAGGTATATAGCTACGGCGGTCTGATGCAAGCACTTCAACGCAGATGTGTTTTATATGAAACTCACCTAATACCTAATACTTCTTTAACTATAGCGAAAGTTCTTCATCAGTTGGTGTTCTCTCGTACGGGTTGCATTCGCATTAGCAGTACTGTGTGTGAATCCGTAAAATGCACTGAATCGTACACAAAGCCCGAGCGGCCGTGCGTGTGCTCTTAAGCGACGCACATTCAGCAGCTCCAGCGATGATACGAGATACACCGCCGCTTCCGCGTTTGACGACTAGGCCTCACTCAGGAGTACGGCACGGTTATACGATGCATGACAGCTGGCGATCCCAAAATGTTTGCTGCTGTGTAGTTTTAGGTGTGCGCTATCCACGCCGTTTTAGCTACAGAACAATTTATTTAAACGAGCTAGACTGTGCGCAGTCACGGTTCCTGTTGCTCGCATGTATTGCATGGGCATGCATGCCGTACGCCGTTTCTGTGTTTCTCCGCCTCGTTCGGCGCTCGCCTTAGCGTTAGTCATTTGACAGCTTCGTTCTCAAGGCGCAGAAGACCGTTATTCATGCCAGCAGCCTTTATTTTTTTGTGAAACAGATTCTTTGACGCGCCGGTGGTCGGTGCTAGCTCGTAAAGCTCGCCACGGCTGCCGGCGCGCAGTGGGAGCTCACTATACGACGCGGGCTTGATACCGACGGCATAGCGAGGCCTTCTTGCCACTTGGATGTTGCAGCCTGTGAAATACCGGTAACACTTCGAGAAGCCACCATCGGCTGAGTCGGGGCGAGTGCGTCGCCAGCGCAACTCTCACACCGGTTGCCGGCCAGCCTGCCCTGGTCGATCGAAGCCTACTTCTGACCGGTTCGTAGTTTTAGACGGTGAAACTTCAGGAGCAATCGCTGATCATCGTAATAGCTTACTTTTGCTACCACGCAATTACTCTTCAAAATTTTTTTGTAACTCAGCCCTTTGAAGCGCCGCATTCGCGGAGTTTCGTTGAGGAATCGGAGCGATGTCCAGCGTGCTTCAACGTTGCGAAATATCTTGAAACATTCACAAAAAAAACCCCAACTGGTCGTAGCAAATATTCGCTGCACTGATAATTTTTTGCCTATCGACAGATGCTCACACGGTCAGGCACAGAAGACACTGGTGTTTCACACTAACGTGCAAACAAATGCCCGTACATACACACAAACACACACACACGCACGTGACGACCAAAAAGGTTTTTTTTAAACTCCCTTAAGGAGTTTGTAACCGCGTGACCTGAACTTTCGTGGGAGTTTAACAAGGTCATGGCGTTCATAAAATCTGTCAATAAGTAGGGGGCGTTTTACGACGACATGGGCCGAGTTCACTCCATACCAGGGAGTAAATAATTGGCGCAGGAAAGCTTCGGGGGCTATTATGTTAGAGAAATTCCCATCTCGGCTAATTTTTGCGCACAGAGCGCTAGGACGCCGCAGTCAAAACTTACACGGTTATTGTCATGTGAATTCGGTACTTTGTCACCCAGTAGCAAGTTCGTTCGAGTAACAGGAGCATACTCCTATTTGAGCTTTTGATATTTTGCACTGCAGCCATCCGTGGCAGCAGACTTCACTTTGCTGCAGACTTTGTAAACAGACTTCACCAAACTGATTTGTATGCAAACCCAACAAAAGCACTGCGTAATGTGGCAGCTTCACTCGGCTGCATAAGCAGTATTCAAAACAAAAGAAACATGTTCCTAAACCTTTTATTAAAGTGAAAACACAGATGTTGCAAACAATGTATTGTTATTTTCAGGATGAAAAAAGTGATGTTTCGTGAATCAACACTGCCTTAGTGTTTTGATAATGTGGGGGCGAAAAAAATTGCCCGCAGCTTCCCTCGGGGGAACACTGAGGAGGATGCAGAGCATATAATTGGTTAACGGGGTGTTAAAGTGCGACTTACTTGGGTCGATGGCTGAATTGGTTAACGTGGTTGTGAAATGGGGTGTTAAATTGCGACTTACTTGGGTCGATGGCTAAATTGGTTAACGTGGTTGTAGGAGGGGGTGTTAAATGAGTGAACACGTACACACGTATGCGAAAGGGCGGCGCTGGTCGAAGGGACGTCGATCATTGTGTTTGTGGATTCGTTGGCATTCATTTCACGGCGACTTCGGACGTCGACGCGCCGTACAAACCAACGGACGAGCGGCAACTAAGCGAGCGAGCGCCGACCTTGAGTATATATACAGCGCGACGGCGCATGCGCTGTCAGCTGTCGAATGTTCTCGAAGGAGAAGCGCGCGCGCGTCACAGATGGCGACGGCGCGACGGCGCATGCGCTGTCAGCTGTCGAATGTTCTCGAAGGAGAAGCGCGCGCGGCACAGATGGTGGGCGACGGCGCGACGGCGCATGCGCGCGCGTCAGCTGTCGAACGTTCGAGAAGCGGTGCGGACGGCGCGGACGGCGCACTACAAGGCGCGAGTATAAGATGCTTCCGCATCTAAAAAAATCTCTTTCTCATGATGGAGCACCTTTGAGCGAAATGGTGGATATATACGAAAAGATAGGTTTTAAAGCTACGCATTTAAAAGGAATAAGGCAGCTTTTTCAACCGTAAGGTGGAACTGTTGCCGTATCAATGCGCCCTCAAACAGGGATTATATATATATATATATATATATATATATATATATATATATATATATATATATATATATATATATTGTAATGAATTAATGAATCTGAGTAACGGACACTCTGCTGGCAACGAAGAAGACGATGATGATCGGTGGCTGCAGTAATAGCTCGCGCACGCCGCTCGCCATTAGCCAGACCTGCCTGATAAAGGACATTTTGCCAAGCTACGTCTGAACCTTTCTCGACGTACAACACCTCTATTTTAAGTGGTGGAGGAGCCGGGGTTCCTATCAACCTGGAACTTCGCAATCGGACGCTACCCTCACCGTTCACCATGACTGCTCCTGGCCCTTCTCAAGCTGCCTTACCAACGACAGTCTACTGTACTGGCGCGCCTCGGCAACGCGACCCACCAATTTTTCGCGGCAACGATGAACAAGACGTCGAGGACTGGCTCGTCAAGTACGAAATCGTAAGTGCTTCCAACAAGTGGAACGCCTGCGACCAGCTCACAAACGTGCGCTTTTACCTCGCTGATGTGGCCAGCCTCTGGTTCAAGAACCACGAAGGCGAAATTACCAACTGGTCCGCCTTCAAGACCACCATCTCCGCGGTCTTCGACCGTCCCGCCGTGCGCCGGCTTCGCGCGGAACAGCGTCTCCGTAGTCGAGTCCAGCGCAGGGACGAGACCTTTACGAGTTACATTGAAGATGTCTTGTCCCTTTGCAAGCGCGTCGATGAATCTCTGACCGAACGCGACAAAATCAAGCACATCATCAAAGGAGTTGACGACGACACCTTCCAGATGCTCGTCGCTAGGAATCCACAGACCGTCACCGATGTTGTCTAGCTCTGTCAGGAGTACGACGAGTTGCGTAAGCAGCGTGTCTCGACGCGCAGGGCCGCAGAAGATACGGCTGAAGTTTCCGCCCTCGTACACGACGTCGCTGCTGATCACACCGTCTTACTGCCCCAAATCAAACAATTCATTCGTGAGGAAGTTGCGCGTCAGCTTTCTCTTGTGGCCGAAGCATTCGCGCCAGTGACCTCGTTAGACACACGTCTACGCCAGGTCATTGAGACACAGGTCACGCAAGCACTGCCTCCATCGCCACCTGTCCCTACGCCGCTGACCTACGCTGCCGTCGTTGCTAGACCCCCAGCCCCACCTGTCTCTGGCGCATACCGGGGCACCGGGTCCTCCTACCCTACGACGCTGCCTACATACACGGCACCCCATCCCGTTTTGCCCCCTGCACCTTCTGTCGTTAACCCATGGCGCACCTTGGATAATCGACCCATCTGTTTCGCATGCGGTTTCGTGGGACATATAGCACGCTACTGTCGCCGTCGCAACTTCCAGCCTCCACATCATGGGAATTCTGCAAATTACCAGGCTGCCCAGAATCCCCAGCGACCATCTTCTCATATCACCGACTCATTGTCCCCACGACGCCCTGTCGATTCTCGTCGGTCATTACCACCCCGTCGCTGATCTGTCTCCCCGATGTTTTGGCGCACGAGCCCCGCTCGAGAGGAAAACTGACAGCCGCAGTTCCGGAGGCAAGAACTGCGTCGTCGTCGAACTTTCTAAGACTTCCTCTTTGTCCGACCAACGAAATTGATGTGCTAGTAGAAGGTGTTGCTGTACGTGCACTTGTCGACAGAGGCGCCATCGTTTCTGTAATTAGTGAAAAACTGTGTCGCGATTTGAGAAAAGTTACAACGCCGCTTACGAATCTTGCTCTGCGTACAGCCACCTCCCATTTCATCGCGCCGACAGCTCAGTGCACAGCACGCGTTCTTATTCAAGATGTTTGGTACGCCGTCAACTTTGTTGTTCTCCCACGTTCATCTTACGACGTCATACTAGGATGGGATTTCCTTTCTACCCATCAGGCCCTCGTCGACTGCGCTCGTGCTGAA
Source organism: Rhipicephalus annulatus (assembly GCA_013436015.1). Taxonomy (NCBI): domain Eukaryota; kingdom Metazoa; phylum Arthropoda; class Arachnida; order Ixodida; family Ixodidae; genus Rhipicephalus; species Rhipicephalus annulatus. The sequence continues at coordinate 205,321 of WOVY01011946.1, forward strand.
CTCACGTTGACGAATCCGTGCCTTGATATCGACCACCACAGTCCCTCGAAAGTGTTTGCCGCAGCTGACGTCCGCATCGCGCCATTGTCCGCCGTCCTAGTGCCTGTGTTTTCCCCTGCTTCCACTAACTTGACGCTCCTGTTCCAACCAACTATAGCTAGTGTGCAACACCGAACCATCGTGCTCCCGTTTGCCGTCATCAACTTTTCCAATGGTTCGGCGGTACTTTATGCGTGCAACGTTTCTGCTTGCCCGTACATCCTGCTACGCGGTGAGTGTCTGGGAAGCCTCGAGACCTTAAATTGTATTTTCGAAGACCCGATCTATCCAGACAAGCCATTTCTACCGACTTGTGCCATTACACTCGCAACTGACGCTAATGAACCTATGGATGTATTCCGCAAGTCCTTCGATTGTAACCTCACGCCTGGGCAGCAGAAACAGCTGATCAAGCTCCTACAGCGTTTTCGAGCCTCGTTTGACCACAATCAGCCTTCCTTAGGTCGAGCGTCATCTGTTGTTCACCGTATAGATACCGGTCAAGAGACGCCATTACGGCAGCGTCCATATCGTGTGTCAACTACCGAACGCCGTGCCATAAATGAACAGGTTGACGACATGCTGACACGTGGCATAATCGAACCGTCAAGCAGTCCCTGGGCCTCTCCAGTTGTGTTGGTGAAGAAGAAGGACGGATCCATCAGGTTTTGCGTGGACTACCGGCGTCTCAACCGAGTCACGCGCAAGGATGTCTATCCGCTGCCACGCATTGACGATGCCTTGGACTGCCTACAGGAAGCCGAATTTTTCTCTTCTTTAGATCTGCGCTCTGGATACTGGCGGGTACCCATGGCAGAGGCCGCTCGCGAGAAAACATCTTTCATCACGCCCGACGGGCTTTACGAATTCACAGTCATGCCCTTCGGCCTCTGCAACGCGCCAGCTACTTTCGAGCGAATGATGGACTCTATTTTTCGAAGCCTCAAATAAAACGTTTGCCTTTGTTATTTAGATGACATTGTCGTCTTTTCAACTGATTTCGCAACCCATTTAACCCGCCTCGAGAAAGTCCTCGCGTGTATTTCTGCCGCGGGGCTGCAACTGAATCTGAAGAAGTGCCATTTCGCCCCTCGAAAGCTTACGATTCTTGGCCACGTGGTTTCAAAAGACGGCATTCTTCCTGACCCTGCCAAACTTACAGCCGTTTCAGCGTTTCCCAAACCGACCACCATGAAAGAGCTCCGAAGCTTCATAGGCCTATGCTCTTACTTCTGGCGCTTCGTCCGCAATTTCGCGACGATCATCGCTCCTTTGACCAAGCTACTCGCCGGCTCCAGAGACCTTTCATCTTGGTCTGCTACCTGTGACGACTATTTCAATGATCTGCGCCGCCTCCTCACGTCGCCGCCTATTCTGTGACACTACGACCCATCGGCACCCACAGAGATCCACACCGACGCTAAAGGTGTCGGGCTAGGCGCTATTCTTGCACAGAAGAAAGACGGCTTCCAAGAGTACGTGGTTGCCTACGCAAGCCGAACTCTTAGCAAAGCCGAAAGCAACTATTCTGTCACTGAAAAGGAATGCCTCGCCATTATTTGGGCGATAGAAAAATTTCGACCTTACGTGTACGGGCGCCCTTTTGACGTCATGACTGACCACCACGCCCTCTGCTGGTTGTCGTCATTGAAGGATCCAAGCGGTCGCCTCGCCCGATGGGCATTACGCCTCCACGAATATAATATTCGCGTGGTCTATCGCTCCGGCCGGAAACATTCGGACGCAGACGCCCTATCCCGTTCGCCTTTACCCCCTGACCCGGACTGCTGCGAAAGTCTAACCTGTGATGCCACTGCCGTCACCATCGCCGACATGCCATCTGAGCAACTCAAGGACCCTTGGGTTGCTTCGATTCTAGACATCCTGGCTGAGCGGACGGCTTCCCCCCCTTCTCGCACGTTGCGTCGGCAAGTGGAGCACTTCGCCACTCGCGACGACGTGCTGTACCGACGCAACTACGCACCCGGTGGACGTCAGTGGCTACTCGTGATTCCCCGTCATCTGCGATCCGAAATTTGTTCCACGTTTCATGACGACCCCCAATGTGGCCACGCAGGTTTCCTGAAGACTTATTCTCGCATACGTCTCCGATATTACTGGCGTAGCATGTACCGTTTTATACGACAATACGTTCGGGCCTGCTCGACGTGCCAGAGACGAAAAACTCCCCCTTGTCACGCCAGCGGTACCTTGCTACCCTTACCATGCCCATCCCGACCATTCGACCGCGTCGGCATCGATATCTATGGTCCCCTTCCCAACACTGCTGACGGTAACCGCTGGATCATAGTTGCCGTCGACCATCTCACGCGGTATGCCGAAACTTCATCCCTTCCCTCGTCTACAGCAAAAGACGTTGCGACTTTCGTTCTTCACAACATCGTATTACGTCATGGAGCCCCTCGGGAGTTACTGAGCGATCGTGGTCACGTATTCTTGTCAGACGTCATCACAGCATTGCTGCGTGAGTGCCACGTCGTTCACCGCACTACAAGCGCCTATCATCCCCAGACCAATGGAATGACAGAGCGCTTCAACCGCACCCTTGGTGACATGCTGTCTATGTATATCTCGTCAGACCACTCCAATTGGGACCGAGTGCTCCCGTTTATCACGTTCGCTTATAATACCGCCATTCAAAGCACTACTGGGTTCTCTCCTTTTTTTCCTCCTTTACGGACGCGAACCTTCTTGCGTTAAACCCCACAAATCAATCAATCAATCAGCGAACCTTCTTGCACTATGGACACCATTCTTTCGTACAAACCTGACTCCTCAGAGTCCACGACTTTGTCTCAAGCCGCTACATACGCTGAGGAATGCCGCCAACTGGCAAGATCATTCACAACCCAAGACCAAGGACGCCAAAAGCACCACCATGACGCATCAAATAACACTACTTCCTACGATCCAGGTTCACTCGTCTGGCTGCATGTTCCTTCTGCTACACCTGGCCTTTCTACCAAGTTGGTCCCCAAGTATCACGGCCCATATCGTGTGCTACAAAAAACGTCACCGGTGATTTACCTCATCGAGCCACTGGACCCATCTTAAGACCAACGTCGTCGTGGCCAGGAAATTGTCCACGTCTCGAAACTTAAGCCCTGCTACGACCCTCCCGTGTTTACTTGTCCATAGGTTGCCAGGATGGCTCCTTATTTCGCGGGGAGTAATTGTAATGAATTAATGAATCTGAGTAACGGACGCTCTGCTGGCATCGAAGAAGACAATGATGATCGGTGGCTGCAGTAGTAGCTCGCGCACGCCGCTCGCCATTAGCCAGACCTGCCTGATAAAGGACATTTTGCCAAGCTACGTCTGAACCTTTCTCGACGTACAACACCTCTATTTTAATATATATATATATATATATATATATATATATATATATATATATATATTACGTGTGTGTGTTAATTATCCTTGGAAAAATGCAGGTTTTGGTCAGAAATTCCCCTCCCAATGTATTCAAGTCTATTCAGTGTCGGTACCCAAGCATTATACGCAAAATCACTTTTTATTCATTCATTATTATTATCAATTTTAGGGCTACGATTCAAAATGTACTCGCTAATGGGCAGCAAGGTCCCTAATTGATTTTTTATTTTCGAGCGTCTACTTTAAAACACTGCTGCAATCGTACTTCTTTTGTTCGCAATATAACTTTTTGCAACTATACTTTACGTTACGGAAAATAGAGATGGGATAAACCGATATCGAGAATTTGTTAAACAAACGCCGCGAAACTAACTAGGACAAAGCCCAGTTGGCTACACTCTCTTCTTCCTTCAAACCTTTCGACTAAATCTTTTATAGAATAAGATAAATTAAATTGTCGATGTCACCAACCATACAATTCTCGTATCTATGTCACGAACGGTAACCGTAACTCATTCCGGTAGGCATCGGAAAATGCACCAGAACTTATGCGACCTACTCTAGCAGCAACGATGGAGGCGGAAATGTTGTAGGCCCGTGTGCTTAGATTTGGGCGCACGTTAAAGAACCCCAAGTGGTCGAAATTTCTGGAGCCCTCCACTACGGCGTCTCTCATAATCATATGGTGGTTTTGGAACGTTAAACCCCACATATCAATCAATTACTCTAGCAGCAATGTAAGAGACCATGGTCACACGATTCAAATTTTCTAGCTCGACTGATATAGTCTTGTGCGAAGGGCTCTCTTTCTCAAGTCACAGTTGACAAGCAGTGAAGCATACTCAATACCCATCATCTAATCGTCCACAACACCTGGTGAATTACGTTTTGTGCGCTATATACAAAATCGCCGTGCGCCATGCTTCGTACAGAGACGAGATAAATTATATACAATCGGTAAGATTTTCTTAGCAGAAGCATTCAAATTAAAACAAGTTTTTTTTTCAACATTGTGCCTAGGTGGGCGACTAAATTTCTTAGCACCTGTTTTTTTTTACGGATCCCGTCAGTATCACGGAAGAACTTTATTGAGTCATGCATGAGGATGATTGGTGCCCCACTGGCTTGTGCAGCTCGCCAGGCCTGGTTGTGCATTCCCAGCTGGCTTGCAAAGTACAGTTTGGGCTCTGGTGCTGCCTACGACCAGTTGATTATCAGACACTTATAACAAGGCTTCATTTTTCCGCAGCCAATTGTGCCGTACATAGCACGGAAATTCGTTTAATTCGGAACTATTTGTTTTCACCTTTCAGCACATCATTGAAGTTTTGTGTTGTTGCTTCTCTACCGCTTGCACTCAAGAACGGCCTACTGTTTTGGCATCATGGCATCTCTGGTAGTAAATCTTTGAAAGCTGAAGACAGCGCATGACATCGAGCTCCGCGAAATCGTCTCGAACTGTTGGCATCGAAGCCAACATTTTTTAGTAGTGACGCAACGTGTGCATAGCACGTAGTGGTAATGTGAGCGTGGAGAAGGCTTCCGGTAGTCGCAGAAGCCGCACTCGTGGGTGGAGTAACGAGCCCACCGGAGTGGCCAACTTGGCTTCTTTACAGGGTTTAGTAACTTGATTCCCTACTTGGAGCAGCACACACTTACGCTTTGCCGTATAGTTATGCACCCATCAAACATCCGTGTGAAGCATGCGTGAAGCATTTGCCTCGACGTAAACTCTCATTCACCTGTTCCTCTTCCCGTTCACTCAAATGGATTCATGAGATCTTCGGGGGAGCCATTGTTCTGGAGTGCCAACGTCGCATATGTTCTCCTCGTGTTATAGTCAGGCATTCGCTGCTGCGCATCGAGCCGAGATAACGGTCTGTGCGGAGGCGGGCGTGACGAACGGTTAGGACGGGGCGGTGCATCGCGTTCCTTTCTCGAGTCCACAGAGAGCGAAATGCTGCTCTCGAAGCGAGTCGAGCACGACGTGACCGCGGGGTCACGTCTCAGAAGGGGAAAGAAATAATAACATCACCACTGCCCCCTCGGCCCGCTTCTTCGAGCGCCTTCTGTCAAGGCCACTACCACGCTGTTACTCGCGGAAGGGGGGGGGTTGGGGGTGGAGGCAATAGAGCGGGTAAAACAAAAGCAACACGCCGCCATCGCGCCACCGTTAAGAAAGCGACAGCCGAATAACGTCGGAATGATACGGTCCGCTTGCTTCTCTTACGAGACACGTGACGTCACTGCAAGTTGCCAAGCGCCATTGGAATCGCTGTCCTCGAGCACGGGCAGAAGGCTAAGGCAGAATATAAAGGGAGTGAAGATGAGCGACCGTTTTGTCTTTCGTGTCTCACCCTCTTTCTCTCCCTCAAAAACAGCAACGGTAACGGAAGATGGTCTCGGCCAATCAGCGACGTCCCTCGGTGCCCTCTCCTCTCTTTCTGCCTCGGAAATTTCGGGTGAGAGCATGAGCACATTGTTTCCGGGCGAATACGAGGCGTTGCTTCCTTCCGGGCTCATAAAAGCGCACGCTCTTCACTGCGGCCACGCTACATCAACTCCGTGTGCCTGGCAAAACGTCACAGCGCCGTCCGCAGGATATCACACGCACCGCGGCGGCCCGAGACCCGAGGACTTTGGTTATCTGCCACCAACAACGTGAGGTGAGATCAGCTTTTCTCGGAATGTTTCTTCTAATTCTTGCACTACTCTACACAATTGTTCAGTTCTTTGAAGATGCCTACTGCTGCAATTCTTGTCGAAAACTCCTAGACGCTGACGGCAAGGGTCGTTCCAGGCAAGGCAATCATGTACTTCTGTTATGGTGGTAACATTAAAACATATGGTTAATTTGAAGATAATACCATCAATAACATCACGACATCACGCTGTCATGCGAAGTGACACAGACATTCAATGTGTTTACCCATAGGCAAGTCAAATTTCTAAAGCGCTGCACTCGGCAAAGCTACAAATTAAACCGGGACGTTGTCATTTCTTCGTTGCACAAGTGATTTCGCAGTAGGCGTGTGACCCTATCCCGAACAAAATAATTGTCGGCAAAAGTGCTATGTATACAAAAGAACTGGATTAACAGCTACACCTTCTCAATTACCTCATATTGTAATTTTGGTGATGTGTGTTGTCGTCAAATAATATGTATTACAATAAGAAAAATCGCACCTAAAGGTGCTTCATTTTTGGCAATATTTTAGAACCTGTCAAAGTGCTGACTTTACAGTCTACCTCGTTAAAAAGAAGCACAAGTGTTAACCATTACTTGCGAGGAAGACCGATAAATGGTCAAGATTTCACCTTGAGAAAAATGTTGTGTCATCATTCTCACATCCCCAATATCGTATTTTTTCGTGCATGCTCTCTGGCCCTTTCTTACAGTGTTGTCAGACTATAATTGAACCAAACTTATATCTGGCTGGATAATTCGACGCATATTTATAAAAGAAGGTTTTTGTTTGTATAGTCCTCTCGAAAGTGAGCCCTCATTTTCCAAATACCTGATCTATCATCTCGCGTCTTTGAAGGTTGTAAGCGGATATAGACTTGGCCGATTGGTAGCAGTGCTACATTGCACGACTGTTCAGCTTATGAACAGTGGTAAAGTAAAGCAGTGGTTGCTTTCCCAGTGGGTTAAATTGGTTTCGCTGAATGAATCAACTAGATCTTCTAACAAACCTATCAAAATAAATTGATGATGGGTCTAAATAGGTGTACAGCCAAATTGAAAATGGTTGTAAGATTGCAGTGCGTTATAGCAGATGTGCAAATGTCAAATTCGCTCTCATATAGAAAAAAGAGGAAGAGATAATAAAATTTTAAGCAGGTTATGTTATGTCCTTTTCTACCCTACTAATGCGGAGAGCAATAATGAATTAATAAGAGAAAGGTAATATATTGAGACTGCCACGTTCTGTACTTGACAATCATGCCCAGTGAAAATCACATACACCTACTTTAAAAAGATGAAATGCTACGCAAGAAATCAAAATACTTTCAACAGGAGTGTCACTTCCAGCGAGGTATCGGGAAATAAACTTGACTTCTTCCAGACCAGTTGCTGCTTCAAAGAAACCAATATCTCTTGCCGAAATCTTTCACTTCAGTGACAAGCCCTGCGCAATTTTTTTTTGTCATCCCCACAAGCCTCCGTCGTCCACTGAATGTATATTTTGTTTAAACTCTGCACATGAACACATACCAGCAAAAGTTTGTTTTCTCACAAGCACAGATGCGCCAACATCTTTTAATGCACTTCTAACACAACGGAAACAATTGAGGAACAGGAAGTCGGAAAAGAAACAGAACAGGAACAGCTTAAAAGCAGCGCTGTCTGCGCTTGTGTCCTGTTCCTCTTCAGCGTCCATACAATACCTGCCCCAAACTGAATGCTTTCTCGCGAAGGCAGGACCCCACCGCATGCACAATGCAGGAGAAAAATATCAAGGCTTTGTTTCATCATGTCGTGTGCCATGCGTGCACTTCCACTGCCTCTAGCCTTTGACCTGTCATACCTAAAGTCACTCAAACATTTCGATCGAATTACGAAAAGTACACATCTTAATCGGTCAGTTCAATGTGCGAACAGCTGCTCATATATAGATAAAAAAAGATTAGACAATTCTATTTATAGTTGCTTTCATGAAATGCTCAGTAATTAGACAAGACAATTACTTCACTCACAGAAGTTAAACAGTAATACTTAGTATTTACCTTATGACATCTTCTTACCATTCTTTTCAAGTTTTCCAACACAGAAATATTTTGCTCTGAATAGAAAAAGTGCGCTTGCTAATATAATTCTGTCCTTCGTAGGTCAAATTCTGTTCGAATGATTTATCGAAAGTTTTCACCGGTCATTTCTTTTTTTTTGAACGTCCGCAGCATAATTATTATACAACCACAGTTTCTTGAGACAGAATCCTCAATAGAATGAGTATCAATACATTTGCTGGTTTGTGGTGCCGGCATTTTCGTTTAGGTCATCAAAGAGATGACGTGGCAGTAACCTTTCAAGCCACGGTACACAAGCTCAATCAAACGCTTGACAGATTTTGAAAGGTAATAACATCTAGAATAAGTACAGAACATCGCAATTTATTTGCTTGAATGCGCTGAACCCCGATGATATTCCCCATGGCAAACTTTGGTGTTTCGTTTTATTGTTCGCACCAAACTTAAAAATTCACGACTAAGCAGCGTTTCGTCGATTCTGCTGAGTAAACTAACCTGTAAGAGAAAAAGAAGTAAATGAGTTACAGTAAGGATTACCGTGATAGGCATTACGACATCACTATCAACGTACTCTCTTGTATCAAACTAAACACATCTTGTTGAATTCCTACCAGCGTGGCCTATGTGTATCTATCATTGACTATGCAATTTTGAAAAGTGTTCATGTCAGTACATTGACTTAATAACAGGAACTAAGGAGACCTTCATAAAATAATTTATCCGGTAAAAAGTGACATGCACATGAACTTTGCTTGACAAGGTTCGTGAAAATAAATAACCTCCAATGGTTAAAACACCTCTTTTTGCTTGGGAAGTTCCCCTTTTTTGAATTTCACTTAAATGTTTTCTATAGGTATGTGCTATCAGTTTTATTTCATACACTACCTCGCTCTGCTATAGACTTCAATTTAGCCGAGAGCTTAGACCTACAACCCAGGGAAATCCTCCGTGGTGGAGCAGTGGTTTTTTCGCTGGGCTGCTCACCCGAAAATCAGGGCTTAAGTACCCACCATGGCAGCCAGAATTCGATGGCGCGGAAACGCCAGAGTCCCGTATGCCGAGCGATGGTAGTGCAACTTAAAGAACACCAAATGAACGAAATTGCCGGAGCCTTGCACTACGGCGCTGCTAATAAACGTATCGTGGCTCTCGGACGTAAACCCCCAGATATTACTCTCATAACCAGAGAGTGACGGCTTTGGAACGTGTTTGGTCTGCACACAAGCACGAGTTCTGGTTCAACTATCGAAGCTCCGTTTCCTGAAAGTCAATACACGTTCCCTTTGTATATAGCTTCACGCGTCTTCTGCAAAGACAGCGCTGTGATTCGAACACAAGGCTGTGTACTGAGGAGTAATGACACTTCGGAGTTGCAATAGAAGGAATCATACTCATCATCGAAGCTCGTTTACATGTAGGGAAGATATGAACGCACTTTAAAAAAAGAACGTTGTTTAAATAAAGAACATGACACGCTTTGTTTTTCTCAAACTGAACATCAGACAAAGTTCCTTTACATTGATAAGATTTTAAAAGGTTAGACAACGTTTTTCAATTTATTGTTACTGTAATGTACCGCACCATTTGATTGATATCCTTGGGAAAAAAAGAGGGCAGTGTTCATGTCACAGCGGGAAAGCCGACTGGAGAAGTTAGTGTGATGTGGTTTTGAATGGTTGCGTGTTTTAGTTTATGTATTAGGTAATTAGTTCAGCACTATTCCTTTCTCTTTTCACTTTTTTGTGTGCATATTTTGTATCTCTTCCTATTTCTTTCTTTGACTTTATCTCTGGCTTTTTATTCTTCTCTTTCTCAGCAATTTACAGAGCAAACCCACGAGTGACTGCAAATACGTGCCACATGCTATGCAACATTAAAAAATATATATATGGGTGACACTTCAGCTTCGCCTTTAAGAGTTGAACGCGATAGTAAAATTCAGCCCCTAGTGCGCCTTTCAACCACTAAGTGCATACTTATCAATATATTGTGCCACATACACACACACACGCACACAAACACGCACATAGTAGATCGTACCAGCGCGCGCGCGCGAATGGTACATAAAGGTTTTTGATCTAAAGCAAGAGTCGCATGGCCTCCAAGATACACGTCACGCGCTCGCCATCTCCGAGGCTATAAACAGTCTCACAATGACTCACAGATAGTAGCACATTATTTAGCGTTTACTGTTAGCTTGATCAACGTCTCTGGAAAGGCATGATATGTTTTCCGCTAGATGGACATAGTTGTCCAATTTTAGAGCTGTTCGAAAGTTCCTGTGTGTTTTTAGCGGCGATGTATTCACTATCCCGGCCTTTTTCGACGTAGTTTGAGGCTTCCCAAATGCGCCTACAAATTCTCGTTTTCGTCGCGACACCTGTAGAACGAAATGCGATAAAGGAGCCCTGAAACACTTTTTCAAGTAACCATGGAATGAATTCACTAGAAGGGCATATTGCCTCACGAATTCAACACCACAAAGAAACTTTAAGAATTCCTTCAGTGCGGGTGGAGCTACAAAGGTTTGTCGCATGCTCCAATTGCAATATCTCTTCTCTCGTCTCGACGAAAGTGCTGGATGCTAAGAAGGGGAAAGGGGGTGGCAGGGGCAAAGGAACTACCGCGCCTCATGGCCTTGGGCCCTCTTTTTTTATCGAATGCGCGACTTTGTCAGTGTGATTGCGCACGCACGCGCAGACAAGTAGTGGCTTCCTGCAGCGATCTCGGTAACTTGATTTTACGGTCACAGACGCACAGACGATTTTTCACTCACAACCAACGGGTTCGACACCGGCGGCGGGTTTACTGCGACATGAGCTCTCTAACGCTATCGCGTTAATACAGTCAGGCATATCTTGAGGTGCACACAAACAACGTTCAGAAGATCCCTTCGTGACATTTTGGTGCAACTGATTCTGGCACTAAGTGTAGTCCCGCTGACAACAGAAACACTGAATCAAGCTCCGCTAAATGAAAGTAAAAAAATTTATTTGGACAATGGGATCAAAACTATTCGCAAAATGTAGTTCTTAATAGGTGCATTCTGCACCAGATTATTTTGTTCCTTTGGAGTGAGTATGAGGAAACTTATGGCAGCATAACTCTTGGAGTCTCAAGTCGGCAGGAACAGCACAGCTTCTTCGTTTGTCTGTTTCCTTCAAAATATGGCTCCTACGCACTCAAGTGGATTGGCCAAGAATGAGCAGAGTACTTTTTTCTGCGAGCATTGCAACCATGTATAAGAATGAATTTATATTCATGCCCAGCAATCTGGGACATCTCTAGTGCGGCAAAGCCGACTCCAAGCAAAAGCGCTGGGCGTGTTGCTATTATGGGGAGCATTCTTCAAAAAATGATTACTTGGCAATGCCCAAATTGTCGCTAACTGCACTTGAGGCACTTAATGCTGACGACTTCCTTTTGCTGTACAACGCGATTAGTTTTGATTGATCGGCTAGATTTTTTCCCGAGACACTAATGTGTATCCATTGAAAATGTATGGGGTGATTTTTGAAAATTAAATTGTAGCGCAACGTTAAGTTATTCGCTAATTGCACTGTGGTGGCATGTACTATAAAAAAACCTGTCTTTATTTTTCGCAACCTCATGGGAGTACGCTGGGTGGACTTTTTTTTCTAAAGAGCTTCTCATATCGATAGTGCAGGAAAGCAGCAATACAGGGGCAAAGTAATCATCTGTCTGTAAATTGATGAGAAAGCATGGTAAAACCTCAACAAAGGGCTGTAGATGTCATGTACAATATGTCAATATGTAGATGAAGCATCAAGAATTTCATAACTGTAGTAAATAATTATCACTAATGTAACAGTTTAATTTAACTTATAGCGGGAAGCTCTCAATGTAGAAGCACAAGGGTAGTACAGTACCGATAGCGTTTCAATGTGAACAGTTACGATAAAGTGCTAGATAACAATTTGATATCATTAGTGTGTACTGTTTATTGTTCACATTAATGAGGACTTTAGGTTAATTGACATTATTAATTCTATACTATTTATGTGTTGAGTGATACCATACGAAAAGCGTCCTAAATGGCAAACAGATTTGAAAGTATGAAATTCCGAAATAGGTGTTGCATGACAAACACGCAGACAGGCACACAGATAGACAGATGTACGGACGGACGGACGGACGGATGGACAGACAGACAGACAGACAGACAGACAGACAGACAGACAGACAGACAGACAGACAGACAGACGGACGGACGGACGGACGGACGGACAAACGGACAGATGGACGGACGGACGCTGCGCCCCATTCACCATCATGCACTCGATCAATATGCTGTAAATTTTTTAGCTTCGCTATGCAGTCATGTCACGTTATATAAAGTTTAGTATATATAATTAGCAAACGAAACAGCTGCTTGCACGCCACGAACGTGGTATGCACATCATGCCGTACGTGACATCCGTACCATCATTTTCATGTAAGGATTCATTATTTTAGTTCGTCATACAGTTATATCTTGCCATAGCGAATTTAGTGCCTATCCAGGAAACAAAACCACTGCGAGCGCGCCATGACCGTAGAACGTAAGTCATGTCAAACGTGACATGCATGCGATGATTTTTATCTTAACACTTCTCATCCATATTTGTCACACAGTAACGTTACATAGTACCAAATATAGTATATAGTACCAATTATAGTACATATCCAGTGATCAGTAATCTTCGAAGACTTGCGTGGAAAATCACGTTTTTACTACGGTGCCCACCAAGCAACGAGACGAATCGTCAACACCACCGGCCCTCTTTGATTTCTCTCCCCATGCCCACTGGGCTCGACCTAAGGGAAGCCACCCTTCTTCGTCGCTTATAGGTAGGAGTGGAATTAACAAAAGCTTATTCATTTGTTATAGGAATGGCCCACAACGCTCTCTGCGATGCCTCTCGTTGTGAAAAAACGCTACACCTCACACTGTCCGACTATCCATTGTATGACAGTCACTGGCATCCGTTCTTGCGCGCATCGACAACAGCCAAATGTCTGTGGACACTATTCTTTCAAGTGCCCGAGAGAAGACATTGCAACAGAAGGCGATAAAAGCTCTGTTGAAATTCCTACGCGACACGGACTTGAACAAGCGGCTGTAACAGCAATGTCACACACCGCGAAAGACAAGACTGGACTATGACTGAGTGTGTGCGCGTGTGCTGCTGACTGTGCCGTGTTTATCTCTCTTCCCTCTTTTCTCTCTATTTTTCATCTCCCCCATCCCAATCCCATGCACAGGGTAGCAAACCGGTTCCCTGCCATTCTTTTTCTCCTATTTTCCTTCCTTCTTGCCCGTGAATGAAATAGCCGCAAGCGCACCACGAAGATGGCATATAAATCATGTCATAAAAATGGCATATACGCCGTCGTTGCTAATACCTGCTGCTCGTTATGTTGGTCATACGCTCTTTACAAGCCTCACTATTTTTGGCTTACCTTAAACTAAGAAACGGCTGCGAGAGTGCTATTAATGTAGCATGTAGATCGTACCATTCATGATATATGTGTCGTGAGTTTCATGTTAAAACCTGACGTTTATATTCTTCATGCAGTCATGTCGTGCCAGGGCGATTTCAGAATACCGTACTTTCAAATCTGTACGCTATTTCTGACACTTTTCGTATGGTATCACTCAACACACGGGCATCATATAATTATAGATTGTAATTAACCCAAACTGCCCATTATTGAGAATAAACTGCACAAACCGATGATATGAAATTGTTATCAATCACCTTATCGTAACTGTTCACACTGAAACACTCTCTGTACTGTAGTGTTACGCCCAGCGCTTCTGCTTGGGGTCGGCTTTGGCGCACTAGAGATCTCCCAGATTCCTGTGCGTGTAAAATATAACTAATGCAAGCCTTTCTGGTTTCTCTGCGTTTTCCTTTCTTTCTTGTCTTCCTCTCTTTTTCTCGAAGGCATACTTTGTTTTGTTTTTTTTTTTTACTTTCTCTTTCTTCTTTTGCATCTCCCTCTTCTGCTTCTCTTTTTCTCTATCTTACCTTGTCACTTCCTTTTTCTTCCACTGTCTTTCTTTGTGTCTTAATTTTTTCGTGTTTCCTATCTCTTCACGGTTCTGTTTCTAAATTTTTTTCTCTATCAATGCTTCTTGCTGCCATACTATAAGTCTATATGTTCATTCCATTTGCTTTAATTTTCGTCTCTTGGTTATAGTACTTGGAATTTAACCGATAGGTCACGGGTTCCATCCCTACCGTGGTGGTTGCTTTTTTCCGAAGGTGAAACCATATAGGCCAGTGTACTGTGCGACATCAGTGCACGTTAAAGGGACACAAAGGTGAAAAACCATTTCTCACGTATTGGCAAAGCACACTTTCATAATCTTGAACACACCACTGTTACCTCACGACGACGCTTGGCAAGGGAGAAGACGTGCCCAAAGAAAATGCGGACGGACACGCCACCTTGGGAGTCCCACACCGTGACGTCATAAATTTTGAAAGTGTTCTTCGCAGCCTCCAATCGCTAAACATGAAGCACATTTTAATTGATGGGTGCCATTGACCTAGCATACAGCGTTTCAGATAATTTCATTCATCTAATGTTGCAAAAATCATTTTTAAATTTTGACGTCACGCGTGGAAATATCAGCTCGAGATTTAGGAATCAAATTTCAACCTTAATTTTTTCCTTTAGTAATGAAGTTCTGCCAGTGAAACGTATAGCATTTGGTTTTCATAGTGCAGTTTATCAATGTAAACATCATCACTGTTTCTCTTAAATGTTCATTTAAATGTGAACACCAAGCGGTCGGAATTTCACTCACAATGATATCGTGATTTTGGGGCGTAAAACTCCAGAGGTTATTCTTCCTCTTCCTATTATCTATAATATTGTTATTATTATATTATTATTATTATTATTATTATTATTATTATTATTATTATTATTATTATTATTATTATTATTATTATTATTATTATTATTATTATTATTATATTTCTATCTCTCTTCGTTGCATGCTTTACTTCGCAGACCAGAGTTTTCATCTAACGTTCGTACCTGCAACTGTAGTTGGAGCGTAGCTGAACAAGCTTTGCTGTAATATATGCATAATCTTTAGGGAATGTATACCTGCTTCTCTTCGAGCATTTCTTCAAGACTACCACTCAGCAGCCGCCTTGGTTTTGCCGCATTCCTTGTTTATAAGCACCATGTGATTAATGATGAGCTTTTTCTGTTTCCTTCGACCGTTCAGGAAAGAAAGCTTAGCCTTCTCATGGAGCAGGGACACCAGATCCTGTCTTCGACATGTAAAGAAAATGACACGTGAGAAGTGGCTTCTAAATTTTGTGCGTCTTTTTCTTTCTTTTTTTTATCATGCAAATTCCATACCTCGCTCGCATAATCAATTGCAGGCGGTACTAACTTTGAGTATACGTGTAGTTGTTTAGTATAGACTCTGCGGGTGCTTGTCTTAAAGTTTATCGAACAAATTCTCACATTTGATTTGCCTTGTCTACTGTGTTTTTAATATGACAGTCTGGCAAAAATAATATTTGGGTTCAAACTTACGTTCAAGTATTTTCAGTTTCCCGAATGATCGTAAGACCTCTGAGAGTAACCTTTCCGATGTGTGTTGTGTATGTACTAATAGCGCTCATTGAAAAGTGAGGGTAGCTAGAAACACCATATGAGCTCAACCGCCGATGTTCTTAGTGCAAGAGAACCGCTGAAAGGAGGATGCCCTCATGAAAATAGAATGTTATGTGTGAGACTGTCAAGATTTCTGTAAATGTCTTGACACACTGAGTGAGTGAGTGGTTTTCGTATTACTCCTTTTTATAAGTTATGAAATACACATCCACTCCGACGTTGTAAGCATTATTGTGCTGCAGTCAATCAGGCACACCTCCGTAAAGGTTCGCCTCTATTGTATGCGCTTGCCCTGTGATCCTCAAAGAAAAATAGTAAGAGAGCACCTCACAAGTACTGTCAAGTGTGAAGGATGAGTTGCCTTCTTTTCTTTTTTCTTCCTCTCTTTTCTTATTTTTGTCTTCTTCCGTCAGGCGGTAGTCGAGGCTCCTGAGAACACGCACGAGCCAAATATTATAACGCAGCGCGTGACCTCGAGTCCACTCTCAAATTCAGCTAAAAATTGTTTTTTCCTCTCTACAAATAACGCATCAAGCTTGAAAATCCATTACAGCAGCCTTTGCGTGAGCCATTGGCTGATTTGAACATGGCGCGCCCAGTGGTCGTTACGGCGACCGCCGTGGGAGGTCGCGCCTTGTCCATGCATGCTTCCGTAATCGCACCGAGAAGCGCGTATTTGGAAAAGTCAGAGGGAAAAAGATCTAAAAGTGGTGAGGCACGCGTGACGGGTTTGCTTTCCACTTTTGATTCCTCCCTGCTTAGGTTTCAGCACTTTATTCGGGACGAGAGAACAGAGAATATAATTGCAGCGTGCGACAAATCTTTGCAACTCCGCAAGTACTGGACGGATATGAAATATTTTTGGGTGGTTAATTCCTCAGGCAATTAGCTCCTTTAGAGAACCCGTTTCGTGGCTATTTCAAAAAGGGTTGCAGGTTCCCCATAAGACTGCACGATGTGCCACAATTCATGTGTCGTAGTCTTGATTGTCTCCCCTAGGTCGAGTGACCTATTTCGATTGCCACTGCTTTTCCATATGAGTTTTAAAATTCGTCCATTCCTCCCTTTAATTGGTGCTACAGGTCTTGAAAGACAATAAACTTTCAATATTGGCATATGTGGGACTGTGGTCACATCCGTGCATTTAGGTGCGTACCGCTTACCACTTCTCATCATTGCTGGCGACTCTAATATGGATGTTTCAAAACACAACCAGACTTGGTTCACACAATACATGAAAGAGGTTTCATATGTAGACGGAGCCTCCGACTGTATCGTGCCCACGAAAAAGAACGGAGGTTTCATTGACCACTTCTTCATAACAGACATGAACAATTTCAATAAACTAAGCTAGACGCCATACTTTGGTATACATAGGCCCCTCGGATGATTATAGGAACAACTATACTTTTGCTGATGGCGCTGATATATCGCAGTTATTCGGCGCAAGTTAAGGTGTCAACAGCCCACTGGACGCGTATTCATCACGCACTGACACATGGACGTAAATATACGTCACAGTTGTACGCGTATTCGCGATGTGTGCGTAGGGAAACACCATCACATGGTATTAATATATTCTAGCCTACCACAGTTCGTAATGAAAGCGCATGTAGAGCATGTGGCTAACGTCCTTCCATACACATGCCTCGCATAACGTCGATTCCCCAAGTACGTGGAATCTGCTCTTTCTTTGGGACCTTCTATAGTCCTTCTAGTCTTTCTAGTCTTTATAGTCTTTCTTTGGGACCTTCGACGGAAAAATTTTGGTCTGTCTGTCTGTCTGTCTGTCTGTCTGTCTGTCTGTCTGTCTGTCTGTCTGTACATTTGTCTGTTTGTCCACCCTTAATGATACCTCAAACGGCACCAAGCGGCCAACTCCATGCGCAGCGCCCACCAATATTGCTCAAGATTAAGCGTTCATACTTGTGCGAGTGTCAATTAAAAAGCAATTATTGCGTATATCTGAGGCGTCTTAACAACACGTTAATATTTTGTACGTGTGCCCTCATACTAGAAAAGGCACACACAAGTCACTTTAAGGAATATAGCGTTTATCACGCTGAGCTGACAATGCAACGTTAGGCTCAAAAAGGCAAGTGTTTCCAACGCTTTGCTAAGACGGCATGGTGGTGGCACCTGCCCGTCGCTTTGCGTTCGACACCTTATCACCTCGGAGGCAGATGCGCATTTTTCTCCGCGGGCATGCACGCCTTCGTTTTCGAAGCTAACTGCCAGATGGCGCTCGTGTCTAACGTGCATCGGTGCGCTCGTTCACCTCCGCTACACGCTCCAGGCACTCTAACGCAGTGCCTCCAGAATACCATTCACCGATTTATTTGCGCAGAACATCAAATAAACGCTTTGTTCAGTGTCCCCAGACGAAATACTATCGTCTTTCGATTACATTTGCAGTGTGACATGCAGATTCATGACTAATTTTTTATTAATATGGCGTAAAAGAAGAAGCTAGCGCACAATAAGGCGCCTGCTACTTCATAGCTGTTCAGCTGGAATAGAGCGTAGAACAAAAGAAATATGCCCAGAAAAATAGTACATGGAAAATAGTGATGTATTATGACAGGATCTCTCTATTTGCTTCATAGGTCAGCGAACACCTAATGTGCTGACTTACTAGGACTCACTCAGACTTTGATCGAGCCGTGGGTTTGAGTCTGAGAGAGTCCGTGTGAGTAATATTTTGGTTAGTGTGAGTTAAAGCGAGCCCATTTGAAGAAACGTTTCGAAAGGGTCAATTCGAGTGAGCTCAGTTCAGGAAAATATTGGTGAATCTGAGTCTGAATGAGTCCAAAGTACAAGATATATGCTACAGGGTGTCGGAGTGAGTTTTATAAATATTTTTTGCCGACCTGTGGCTCCTGTATATTTATCTTCATCCTCACTGTCAGCCTTACCTGGTGTAATAAAAATATCGTTTATCAGGGCCAAGGCTGGCCATAATATTGTAATGAAAATATTCTTTATCGGGGCCAAGGTTCGTCAACGCTTGTTTTGCGTGTCGTGCGAGGAGAAACGCACTTTGAGATGACGAGGTAACAATACATGCCACGTTTATGACAAAACACGGGAAATTAACATAGAACATGGAAAACAATGAGGCACAAAAGGTACGTACAACCAACACAGAAAATTAAGCTTGATTTGAAAAAAAATTGCCCGCAGCTTCCCTCGGGGGAACACTGAGGAGGATGCGGAGCATATAATTGGTTAACGGGGTGTTAAAGTGCGACTTACTTGGGTCGATGGCTAAATTGGTTAACGTGGTTGTAGGAGGGGGTGTTAAATGAGTGAACACGTACACACGTATGCGAAAGGGCGGCGCTGGTCGAAGGGACGTCGATCATTGTGTTTGTGGATTCGTTGGAATTCATTTCACTGCGACCTTGGACGACGACGCGCCGTACAAACCAACCGACGAGCGGCAACTGAGCGAGCGAGCGCTGACCTTGAGTATATATACAGCGCGACGGCGCATGCACTGTCAGCTGTCGAATGTTCGAGAAGGGGGAGAAGCGCAACGGCTCATGCGCGCGCGTCAGCTGCCGATGTTCTCGAAGCGCGACGGCGCATGCGCGCGCGTCAGCTGCCGATGTTCTCGAAGCGTGACGGCGCATGCGCGCTACATTATACAGCTAGCGAATGTTCGTGAAGAGGAGTAGCGCACGCGGTGTGTAGAGGAGGAAGGGTGCACAGATGGTGGAGCGGTGAAGCGCGCGCGGTGTGTAGAGGAGGAAGGGATGCACAGATGGTGGAAGAAAGAGGAGGAAGCTTGCGGACGGCGCCGCACTACAAGCCTCGAGTATTAGATGCTCCGCATCTAAAAATGACCATTTAGCGTTCAAGTAGGAACGTTCGAAAACCTAAGAGCCAGATCGACGGTCCGACAGACGCCGATGAGGTGCAGGGCAGGAGGCGGTGGAAATGCGCTGTAGAATGCGCTCACTTGCCGATGTGCGACGCTCTGGTGACGACGGCGTTTGACGGCGTAGGTGCGACTACGGAGCAGTCAACCCGCATCGGAGACGCGATGCTCCATGCGGGGAATGGCCAGCCCGTCCAGCGAACAGCTTGCGTCGAGACGCGATGCTCGGTGCAACCGTGACCATTAGCCAGGCCACGTTCATCGCTGTGCCGAACGGCTGACCGTGGAGGCGCCTCGCCGAGATCCGCGATGCCCTCGGCAAGAAAGAGAACAGCAGGCCAGGCTGCGCCCCGAGATGCAGTACTCGTGCCGGCAATGCCGCCCCAGCTGGTGGTTGGACGGCAGCAGCGTGGACGGCCGCGTTCCCTGGCCGGAACCTGGATCGCCTGCGTCCGACGCTTCGGCCCGCTGTCTTCCGTCTCTCATCAAGCCAGGTCCTGAATGACTCGAGTTCTTCCTTTTCGTCGTCTTCATCATTCATTGGGTGTTCCTCTTCAGAATCTTCCTCATCGCTCAATCCAGGTTGGACATCCACACTATCTTCACCTCCATGCACTTTGCTTTCCGATGTGTGACGCTCTGGTGACACCGGTGCTTGATGGCATGGGTGCGACTACGGAGTAGTCAACCCGCATCGAAGACGCGATGCTCCATGCGGGGAATTGCCAGCCCGTCCAGCGAACAGCTTGCGTCGAGACGCGATGCTCGGCGCAACCGTGACCATTAGCCAGGCCACGTACGTCGCTGGGCCGAACGTCTGACCACGGAGACGCCTCGCCGAGATCCGCAATGCCCTCGGCAAGGAAAAGAACAGCAGGCCAGGCCGCGCCCCGAGATGCAGTACTCGTGCCGGCAACGCCACCCCAGCTGGTAGTTGAACGGCAGTAGCGTGGACAGCCGCGTTCCCCGGCCGGAACCTGGATCGCCTGCGTCCGACGCTTCGGCCCGCTGTCTCCCGTCTGCCGCTGCTTCGGCTCATCACCAGCCACAAAGCCTACTGCCACGTAATGTTCACACGTGGCCAAACCGTGGCACGCCACCTCTATGGGCCACCACAGGTCATCAGCTGATTCGCTGACACTCACGCGCACATTACACATGCCTTTCCCCGCACTTCCGTCGTTGTCGTTTTCTTCACTCATCACACCTGGGTTAACGTTTATGCTGGCGTCTCCTTATACGCAATCCGAACTAGTATCGCTAATACACCAGTTCAATATTATTCAGGGCCGCGAGTTACGTAGGCGAATGCTTTAAACCCCCCCTTCCCTTCGACAACACTTCCAAAAGCGCTTGAGAAGTATGCGTACATTTTGTTTTCTTCACTACGAGTAAACCTCTCAAAACTTGTATTTGAAAGTAGTAAATTAGAAGGCGCTATTAGGAGCACTGATTGTGTGGCACATTGGTGTTAAAGAGTATATACACCATGGTAGAAAAAAAATCATCTTCGGCTAACTAAGTCACGGGTCGACTCACTCGAACTCACTCAGACTCAGATCAAGTCGTGAGTCTGAATGTGAGCGAGTCCGGGTGGGTAGTATGTTGGTGCGTCTGTGTCCGAATCTGAGTGCCTAAGTTTAAAATACATTTCGTGAGGGTATTGATGAGCTCCATCATTTTTTGCTGACCGGAGATTGCCTCTGCCGACTCGGCATTTGTGGTGTATACATAAAATACGCTTCAACAGGAAGAACAAGACATTGACAAAAAAATGCGTCATACGTTCTCGCTTATAAACCCAACAACTTTTAGAGGTCCCCCACTACTTCACAGAAGAAGTGATGGCTAGACAATGGAAGTTGTGGCATGAACGTTGTGCCACAAGCATTTTACAAACTGGTCATTAAGAGCAGAGGAAACCAATGTGTTGAAGTCGGCGCAAAACCATGACGTGAGAAGGGGAGTTAGTTATTCTCACCCCTCACTCCGTCTAGCTTTATTTAGCCAAACGTCTTTCCTGCACAGGCGCTGAGCCGTGCTCTCGATTGCGTCTACTGTGAGAGACCTTAGGGCACCGATGTCGACATAGAATAACAACATCATAGCACAGATAACTGCGTTGGGCCATGCCTTGTTGCCTGTCATCTTCTCCGTCTTCGGACGCACGACCGCCAGAAAGGCAAGCGGCGTTTGGTTTAATATTTTTCTGCGGCGCGTAGCGCGGCAAATGTTGGCAGGCGTTATCGTGACCTCATAGTATATACGTTGGACGTGTGAGCTCGAATTGGAACCTTTTCAATTGTGTTATTTTCATGCACATTTCATTTTCTAGTTTTATTTTTTGGTACATTATGAGTTCTCTTTTAAGCATGGTGATACGTATACATGTAATTATATTTCCTTTTATGACATTACGCGTTTGATAACCAATTGTACAAACATACATTATAGCTCAAATTAAATGCTCATGAAAGTAAAAGCTTTAATTTTAACAGAGGTGCTATATTTATTGCATAATAAAATGTGATGCTCTCATTGTATTTAGTGTGTGAGACACGTGCAATTTTCCGGAAAAAGGTAATTTTAAAGTTAGGTAGCTTCACTTTTGTGTATTATCAAACGTGCAGCAAGGTACTATATTTTTCTCATTAGTTTCTTTGAGCAAATTACTTCATAAAAATTAGATTGAAGGTCTATGAATTTTTCGCAGAAATTCGTGACACGTGTATACAGACTGCGTCGAAGATTAGAAATTCCAAACCTAAACTAGATGAGGCCACCTTTATGCCTTTGTTCTATGACGCCAAGTGAAGCAGAGAACAAAGGCATATGTTTGTTAACTGGTCTCAGTGGCGTCATTAGTAAAGTTATTAATTTCTGATATCTGAACCAAGCTCTGAGTTTTTAGGAAGATTCAGACTGCCCCCTGGTAGAGGACTCATGATAAGCCAGCAAAATACAATACTACTTTTAAAGGTTCACTTTTTTATGTTCTTTTCCTTCCATTCATTCTTTCCACAAATGCAATTCACAATTTCAGCTCTTTAAATCATGAGTCGGTCAAATAAGTCGAAAGACACCTAGTGACATCTAAGTGACGTGTCAACAATGATGTCCTCTGTGTCGTAATATGCGCATTCCTGCCTTTTTAGGGGCCCCCATCACCTTCACATCAGGAGTCATGGCCTCCGTATCGTGGCAAGTAGCGCTCGTAGCAGCAATGCTTACGATTTCCTTAGCCACAACACCAGCACGGAAGGTAAGACACGGCGCATACTTGCCTTGGACAATATCGGACGATGTTTTGGCTCGCCAGTTCTTTTGGTACTAATCAGCCACTAGTACACATATGTGTTAACCAATTGCACATATTTTATAATGCACATGACTTAGGGCTGCGTACCATTTGCTCTCAGGAAAGTGTTGTGTGAAAATTCCAATGCGTTTTAAACCTGGAAGTTTCATCAAGTTGTAAGCTTTCCAAGGTTGAAATTAGCGGAAGTGATGCGATACAAGCCAACAGAAACAAGAACTATCCAGGAAGATGATGCGAACAATGAATACAGTAGCGATCGGGGTGTTACCCCGTGCCTCTACCAACTTTCATGGGAGTAAGGGCCAAAATAAAGAATATATCGACAAGATGAACCGATAGAGATTTATTGAAGCAGCTGCAGCCTATATCATGGAACATCCACAACGGGAAAACTCTTGCATTCGCAGTCTTCATCGCCTTTCTGGAGCATTCTCTTTCCTGGTGGCTTGAAACGATACCTATGATTTCCAAACGCAAACCATAATGTCTGAAGGGTAACGATTCTTGCTTTTGGGCATATCGCAATTGGCACTTCTGGCCGACGCTAATGTTGTTGTATTTGTAAAAAAATACCTTAAGCTGTCGTTTCAATCCCGTTCAGGAACCAAATTGATAAATATTCGATTCGGCACCAAGTCCTCCGAAGAAATTGAACCCCTCCGCATTAGAGCTGTTGTGATAACACACAAGTGGCCTCTCAATCGAAAGGAAGTGCGAGAAGCGTGTTTAATAAAAGGTTACTGTGGAGAAAAAGCATCATTTTCCGTTAAGCTTATTTATCTTATTCGATTGCTCTTTGGCACTACCAAAAACGCTGCGCCTTATACGTGACAAGACTTCCGGTGAGCGAGAAAATGAGTTAATAAAAGTTTTACTGGCGACGCAATCTTGACAAGCCGGTTTCCTGTGGCCTACGTAATTCTCGAAAAAAGTGAATACTCTTCTGAGGGTGCCTTATACAGAAGATGTATAATTTCAGAAAATTTCTTCTGGGAAATTCCACCAGAACACTAAAAGAAAAAAGCCACAGTTTCGCCACAAGGCCGAAGCAATCAATGCGATAGCAACACATCGGGATGTCATACAAAGTAATGTTAGGAGACTACAATATCAGATGTAGTCAACATGGTCCATTGTTCTTGAATTGACAGTAATATAGTAACCACAATCCCTGAACAGGAGTTGCCAATAGTTGACTGCGTGACGGCCAACAGGAGGCGTTATCTAAGTTCGGCATCGAGAGACATGATGAGCCGCTGGTGTACACGTCGATGTACACTAACATTGAAGTCTAGAGTGACTGTCACCGGCACATCCTGTAGGCGCACCACACGGAAGTTGTGCAGCAGGCAGTTCATGACGTCAGTCCGCAAGCTTCTTGGTGAAGTGTTCACTGTTGTGACGTTGAAGCCGTGCGATGTTTTATTGGCGCAAGCATCATCACAACTAATCTAGGGCAGCAAGTTGACTTTGTACGGCTAAAGTGATAGTAGCGGTGCTTATTTGGATGTAAACCAATCTTCACACACACGTAAGAACCAGCAACTACCTGAATAGTTCTGAACATAATGCGAGCAATTTTTCATGTTGCTTCTGAGTGACAGTGAAGCCAGAGACATTTTGAAATGCCCCTTTCATGCTACCATATGTGCTTTAGTGAATCCACCCTTCTATTGATCAAGTCATCGGGCACGTCAATGTTTAGGGGAAGCCCCGTCGCAGTGATCTAGTGGCTAAGGTACTCGACTGCTGACCCACAGGTAGCGGGATCGAATCCCGGCTGCGGCGGCTGCATTTCCGATGGAAGCAGAAATGTTGTAGGTCAATGGGCTCAGATTTGGGTGGACGTTAAAGATCCCCAGGTAGACAAAATTTCCGGAGTCCTCTACTACGGCATCTCTCACAATCTTATGGTGGTTTTGGGAAGTTAAACCCTGCATATCAATCAATGTTTAGGGGAAGCACGTATGGCTGGTCCAGACAAAGGGCTGGCTTTGGTGAAGAAAGTTTATTTTAAGTTCACTGACAGTAAGGCGGTGGTAAGGTGCGTATATGCATAGCTCGCCATCAGTGAGATGACATGTATGAGCGGCGTGGCCTGGTTGCTTAATGAAAAACGCCGAGGAGCCGCAGTCAATGGTTTGAGCCTCCAGCCGGAGGCTTGGAGTTTTTTTTTTTCCGAGTCATTTTTCGTTCTGCCTTTTACGTATATTACATACATACATATCCAGGACATGACGGTGATGGCGACAGCAAAAGTCAGCTGAAAAGGTTATAAAGAAATAATTAGAAATTCTAAATGTAAGGATTGAAGATTTCGGCAGGAAATTTAAAAGTGAAAATTTTGACATTGACTTTGCCATTTCCTAATAAACCTGTGATGGGGAGATTGGCGATTCTGTGGTTTTCAGAGGACAATTCCTTCGTGTAACCCAATTTACTGTTTTACTTTAGCGTCTTGTCGGTCAATACAACTCGCCAAATGCGAGGTCGGGAGCACTGGCGTACGTTTCTGACTTTTTTTCACATCCTTGAAAACAGCATGGATGCTTGTCGAGCTGAATATTTTCTTTGTCCACGAATGTAGCCATGTTTCTCCTGGTGGTCACTGATGAAAAAAGCAATAAGGCATGCGAATAGATGTGCGTAGCGTGATTATTCATATTCAGTGTGCTTATTGTACACAAAACCCAAAAACGATGCCTTTTCGTTACAGTGTTCATTCTATAGCAATTTCTTTTTTTTCTAATGAGTTATCCAAAGCGAAGCGACAAGAACATTTACTTGGCTGTGGCCTGTTATTTACAAAGATTTCTCGTGTTTAGCCATGTGGCTGTTCTCGTTTTCTGATAGCTTTAGCAAATTCTATAATTTGAGCTATAAAATCGCTGGCCAACTAATAAAAAAAGCAAACAAGGTAGAAACATTTTGATTAATGATATGAAAGGTTTAACGTCCTAAAACCACGATATGATTATGAGAGACGCCGTAGTGGAGGACTCCGGATATTTTGACCAACTGGTGTCCTTTAACGTGCACCTAAATCTGAGCACACGACCTAAAGCATTTCCGCCTCCATCGGAAATGCAGAAGCCACAGCCGGGATTCGATCCCACGACCTGCGGGTCAGCAGCCGAGTACAAAAATGAGAGGAACATTTCGAAAAAGCTTTTCGAGGCACTCTCGTCTGAAAATTCATGCACTTCCAACCTCTATTTGACGGTAAAACGTACCTCAGCGTTTCTATTCGACGTTACTGAATAAGTAAAATGGTTGTACGTAAATAAACAAGCAAACAAACAAAAATAGGTACTTGGTACACTTTGCATGAAATAAAGAAAACTGTTGCGGAAGAATTTCTGAAACAAACTTATAGCTATGATGTTGATGTCTAATAGACAGGTCCTCGGCCGGTCCCCTCTTTTGGGAGGAGTAATTAGGTTTTGATCATCATCATCTATTAGAGAAGTACATTTGAAGTTGGCGCAAGAAAAGAGCTTGAGCGTATATTGACCGGGCAAATGTGGAGTACGAACAACAAATATAAAGGTAACAGTTTGCCTGGCAAAAAATGTGGCAAGAATAAGTCATTACATCAAATCTTGGTCTCATACTAACATCGACGAAGCGAGTGATTGTTGTTAGTAAGGGGCCATTTTTATACCTTGTGAATATCAACAGGTAACGGGCAGTAATAATCTGTTCTGACATGAAGTGAAATGAGCACCTTGGTACTTGAAGAAAAAAGAA
The DNA here is from genome assembly GCA_013436015.1 of Rhipicephalus annulatus. NCBI lineage: Eukaryota > Metazoa > Arthropoda > Arachnida > Ixodida > Ixodidae > Rhipicephalus > Rhipicephalus annulatus. Next base: position 232,113 of record WOVY01011946.1, read on the forward strand.
AGTCATGCAGAAGCACGGTAATTTGAGGCGTCCTTTGGAAACTTCGCTCCTTGAGGTAAAGCTGTTGTCTTATAAGTCTTTCGTCCCTTCGGTGTTTGAGTATGCGTCCGTCGTCAGAGATCCGCATAATGGTGACGCAAAAAACGGGAACAATATACAGCTTAAGGTAGTTATGTTTGTGTTCAACATTTTTAGCTAGCGTGAGTCGGCAAGTGTGATGATCGAAAAAGCAGAAGTAATTACCCTTTAATATCAGCCAATAGTGTATATACTTCATATCGGACAACTGTGCATAGAAAAGGACACACACACTGAACCTCTTCTTTTGTCGATCAACTCGGTAAAGCCTTGCACATCAGCTTCAAATTATCACTGCGAAACTAAAACATTAGGAAGTTCACATTTCTTTGTGAATTATCAGGAAATAGAATGTGCTTACTATAAAAACAGCTTGATGCGACACCATTACATCTGTTTGGAAGTAATCAACGACATCGCATAAATGTGCTAAGTACACAAACTACCTGTCCTTCTATTCTACTTCCTTTAGTTTTTAGCCAGCGTTTCTACGCGGCCATACACAATTACTTTTTGATACATTTTCACACACCTAATTTCAACATGTTTGTGTTGCAGAATGTATGCTTTGAAACCATTTATGGCGCAGTGTATACTTTGCAATGATTTTGGCCTCATTGTGCAACATGCCGCATTTTTTGTGACAAGATGCTATATTCTTCTTCTGTGTGCCATTTCACTTTGCGCAGCTTTTACTTCCGTAATTGAAATCAGGTGCCTTTTTTTTACTTTTGCAGAAAGATAAGCTAAGCATGCGTGTTTATGTAATTGTTTAGGGTTGCATTTTCTCGATGGTTCGACATTGTATGAAATGAATTTTTGTTTCTCTCCTGTTTCTAACCATTGTTCTGGTCTGAAGATGGCTTTAATTTTCAAAATGAATATATAAAAAATGAGACGTTTTTTTAGAGCCACTTCATTAATTATTTGTTCTTCGCCTATTTCCTTTATATTCATTTCCCCAAGCGTTCCAAGCGCCAGGCGTACGAGCTTCCGGCTGGCTCTGAGCTGTTGCTGTACGCACCACTGGCCACAAACTTCCGGTGTCCAGGAGAAGGATACTATGCCGACATCCAGAACAACTGCCAGGTGTACCATGTCTGCCACCAGGTGAGAAGGCCACCATGGCCGCAACAGACAGAGAGATTGTTGCTTGATGATCACAAAGACGTTAAGGGCTGCCTGCAATACTTTAGAGAGTGTGGCACCACCTCGAGGGAAACGAAGAAGGGGAGATAAGTGAACTTTATTTACAGTGGAGCTGTGGAAGCTTTAGGTTACACCATATCTAGTGACCATAGAAAACTCGGCCGTGGAAAGCGAAGCGGAACCATAGCATAGCCTTGTATATTATCGTACAGCAAAGCGATGGGAAGGCAGAGTATGGGTAAGAATGAATGATCCGAGTTGGAAGAGATGGTGAAAGACAAGTAAGAGAGGGCAAGATGGAAAAACATAGCATAGTCGTCCTTAATAAATTGTAGCAAAAGGTGGGAAAGAAACTGAAGGTGAGGCGGAATTTTGTGCTTGTAAGGTGGGGCATAAGAGGAGGACCCGAAGTTAAGCGTAACATATATTCATGCAAAGGCCAAGGAGGAGAAGAAGAGGGAATGATAACGGGGAAGGAAAGGTGCCAGTAGCGCCTCTGTTTTTGCAGTTTTCACAACAGTATAGTGCATTGCTGCCGCTATTTTAATGAGGAAACTTCATCAACTTTTGTGAATGATGTATACAATGTGCCGGTGTGTTTTATATTCACTGCCAGCATTTTCTGTTCTCTCTTTCTTTCTCATTTCTTTTTACAGTGAAACTGGCACCTTTCTTCTTAAAGGTACAAGGTGCATTCATCATCTCACCAGGTTGCGAATTATTGGCAAAGAAAGTTGGATTCGGTTATCAGAAACAATTTCTGTAGACACCTGGCTGTAATACAAACAAATTTACTGGTTCTTATTTGACGAATTTCGGTGCATATTTGGTAAAAGACACGCAGGTTGCACCTCTGCAGTTTGAACGAGTTTTAGTTTTCGACAAGCAGTTCGATTGGGAATAAACGACACAGCGCTTGTATTCCCAGTATTGGTTGTTCGAGCAATCATCTTGGAAGTCCTTTTTGTGTCTTGTATACGCATTCAATATGGCACATAGAGACATACGATTCGAAGAAATGTGGCTGCCCTGGGAGAGAGACTTGCTCGATTATTCAATACTGTACCACCGTAGAACTGCATTCGTATTAGCTGCAAAAAACGCAATACTGTCACAAAGAGAGAACGAGCAGCCATTTTTCACGCGACATGTATTCCACGTGCCATATCATTTGTTTTTCCGCATTTTTTAACTGTCTGTACTCCCCCCCCACACACACACATACACACATAAAACGATGTCACTGGTAAAGCGAAGGCGACGAGTAAAAAAGCGAATGATGCATGAATAAAACCGTTTGTTCTCTTTTATTGCAGGTGACGCGTCCGGACGGCTCAGCCGACACCCAGCAGTACACCTTCATGTGCGGCAACCAGACCGTGTTTGACCAGCTGTCGCTCACGTGCGCCTTCCCTGAGGACGCCGTGCCATGTGCAAGCGCGCAAGACTTCTTCTACGTTAACAACTACATTGGCGTCGAGAATGCACCCTTCCTCACCGACGACGACGTGCGTCGAGCAGACGCCTACAAGCAGGGATGATGGAGTTCCTCACGATGCTGATAGTATAACGCATACTCGGCTGCAACGAACACTCGTCATATATGTTCACCACACTGCCTCGTGCAAGGCACTGCGCTTGTGCTCGCAATGACCGACAGGTGTCTTTGGCCAGACGATGGGTTACCGCTTTCGCAACTCGCTGAAAAGGCAACAAGTTACGCAGTGGTAGCGTGCCATACCGGGTTTCTTTTTTGATGAGGTTTCCTGCTGGTTTCTGGAAGGCTTGCTCGGGAATGTTTGCCAGGCCTCTAATATCAAGCAACATATTCAGCTTGCTCATGGGGTACTTATCTTTCTTCCACTGGGCATCGACTCTCGTGAATTCTGCGATGATTCTGCGGTCTTGGCCGCCCAGGTGCCTAGCATTGAGCGAAGTACATTTCCTCCCTTCCTACTTCGACGAGCAGTGTTTTCGGAGCTCTCTCCGGCTTAGAGCTCTTCACGGCGTTCGATAAAAAGCATTCGCTTCGTTCACATTTACGGAGTGTAAAATTCTTTCCAAGCATCGTCATGTCTGTACATCTTCCTGTGTGGCAAACTTATAGAAGAGACTGTCTTCTAAAGACGTTCCCTCTCTTTTCCTCTAATCATCACAGTGCCAGACGCAGAATACTATCATTCAGAATCTTCTTTTCGCTTGCATATAAAATTACCCTCTAGCAAAGGTAACGTCAAGGATTGCTTGCGACAATGTCACAGATAACGCTGGTCACACCGAAAGGCGAAAATTGAGGTAAGTGACACATGCAAGCTTCAGATGTAACAATGCTTTTTTCAGGGCACCATATTGTAGGTCTGGCTTAGGAGTGTCACTTCTGCCCTTGCTACAGCTGTAGCCTCCGGGTGTCCACCTGCATAGCTAATCGTCGCTGTTGTAGGATTTCTACTAAATATGTTTTTTACATTCGCCTTTACATTACGTTGTATCTGCTGCATTAGTCACCAAGCTTTCGGACGTTAAACACCAAAATGTATTAATAAGTTTCCTCCTTATTGTTATTATTATTATTATCTGCTTTCCTTCCACAAATCATCAATTTCTAACTTTTACTCAAGTATAGGAGATGTGTATAGCACGTCTTCGCTGATCTAGATAACTGTTCTAACTCAGACAGTGATAAAGAAACAAGAATGGCTAGGAATCTCAGTCTAAAATGTTTCTCTACTTGATATCCTCTGTAAACGTTCCAGTTAATACATGTCCTAGTGCACTTGCTCAAAGATAAAATCACCCTCTTGCTTACGTCTAAGTACCATTTATTCTGCTCGTTTACTTCATCTTGATTCTTCTACAACTTATCTGATGGCTTATGTTCGCTTCCAACAGCAAGTACTTTGCGTCCTAACTTCTATATGTGTTCCCGTCTATTCAAAGTAAAAACATGAACTGATACTGTGCTCGAAAGCATTAAGAAAAAAATTCAGCCTACATCTGTTGTAATTGCCTTCGATGATGAGTACATGACTGATATCGGGTGAAATTTTCAAACTTTATTTCGATCACTCGGGCTGCTGAGGGTCACGGACGAAAAACCTACGGGACCACGACCCTATGCGAAAGGTGCGTGAAGGTAAAGTCCACTTATTTTTTCCTGCAGTTTTCAATCGATTTAAAGGATCGCCGTTAACAAGATATTGAGAAGCTGCTTGTAATCCAAATAAAATTTCATATGCTCAATTAAGTTTGCTATTTTCTCCCCTAAAAGTCATAAAATACTTTCAATTTGACTGAATGTTAACGCTCGCGTATTCTGTGCCAAATATTTATTCTTTAATTCTTGGCAGCTTCTGCAGACTTAAACGTGACCAATTTCTCGCAGCTGTCTGCTGTCTTTTGGCGTTCCATCGTGTTTCACGTAGGGTTCAAGCAGGCATCTCTTATTCTTTTTTTATAACAATCCTAAATGTCATTTTTTTAATTTTCCGCTAGGTTACTCTTTTGTAACGTGTTTATAACAAACTTCATAAATTGTTTCATTGTAAAAAACTACAACGGCCTGTTTTTTTTTTCTTCCCCCAATATTCTGAATTTGTTTATCGCTTTAGTTATTGCTTCCTCAAGGCGACGTTTTTCACTATCTATGTCAACTCCATGCTGCTCTTGTGGTGTTTTAGTTTGTGGCAGCAAACAGGACCTCCGATGCTTTCGTCTGTTTTTATTGGGTGCTCCTCTTTTGAGCTCACATGTGTGTAACAAAATCCATCACCTGTTAGCGCAGTTAATATATGCCCCCTTTCTCCGTCACATGACATGCCTTTGCACAATATATCAGTCCAATGTTTTCTTTTCTCCGTATTCTTGAGCTGCTGGTCAGCGAAGATAATTCGAACGTTCTGCATTCATTCTTGCTGTATTTCGCAATGGTGCATCACATTCAAGTTCGCCTGCAATTAGGCTGCGTCATAATCATGAGTTGCGCAAACTGTAGGATGTTCATCGCACAATATTTTACAGCGCATCGGGTTCGATACAGGCTCAAAAGGAATACAGCGCTGAACTCGCAACTGAAATTTATTTCAAAAGGAAAAGAACTTAAAAAGGAAACAATCATTCCTCAAAATTAGCCAAAGTTTTTCGTGTTATATCCAATAACAAGTGCATAAATCCTCCATCTATCGCTCTTCTAGATGAAGAATATAACTACCTCTTAGACAAGACATGAATCATGCGGTGTTCTGCGCGCACTTTGTTTCCTATATATGTTCTCTCCCTTTCCAAACTCATTTCAGTTGTGATTTGAGTGTTGTGTCCCTTCTCTATAGATCCGTATATAACCCTTTAAGCTGCAAAAGATTCTACGACTATTAAGCTGTGTTCATGAATGCACGACGTGCAATACGATGTTTTTCAGCACGAAATGTTCGATTTCTAAGTCTGTTGTTCGGGCCAAAATACCTACAAGCAACACATTATTGAGATTCGTTAACGAGAGCGAATGTTTTACAGTGAGTCTTGGCACCGTAATAATTTGATTGCTTTGTAATCGAAAAGCTCGAATTAAGCCATACAGAATAAATTATACTATTTTGAATGTCTGCCTTTTGCAAAATAAGTCACAAATTTAAATGTAGTGGCAAGTACGCCTTGTGCAACAGCGTTGTGGCCACACTCGGATGTTTCCAGAAACAAAAGGGCACAAACTCTGAAAGAAGATGATAAAAAGCAAAGACAAATAACAAAAAATGACCGTTTCCTTACCTGGAGCACAACGCCATAAAGGACGATTGTCCACAACGCTTTTGCGTCTGAATATACAATTGAAAAAAAGAAAGCAGGTGTGCTTTCGTCCTGTGTGTTCTGCAGGATCCGTCATCTGAAGAACGAAATTTTATGCGGCCACATCTTTTAGCTTTTCTGACTATTGTTGCTGCCCTTTCCAGTGCCGTAGATCATCTTCTGATAATGCCAAAGGTCTTACTATCTCACCACTGTGCACATACGTGGCTTAAAGTATCGTGTTTATTTTTTGTTTGCTCTAGCCTGAAACGTCCTTCCTCCCCTCCTACCTTTCTTCCTTTTGAATATTTTCATAACTGATGACTGACTTCTTTTCTCGATTTAAAAATAGTGGACTACAACTCTCAGGCGCCTGGTGGCAATGTCATAAAAAAGTGAAATATGGCATTATATACTCGAGGATTAACCCGAAAGCTTCGGGAAAAAAAGCGTTGTTTATGTCAAGGTGGGTAAGGAAGCGTAACCAGAATAAACGTGTCAACATCCGCAAAATGTCGTTCTGTTATTCTATTCAATCGGCATAACGGAACAAATTGGTCTTATGTACACAAACACTATTCCCAGTATTTCTGCAAATTTTTTACCACTCTATAGTCAAAACGTTTGCCACCTAAAACCTCATATTGTCAACTGATAATAAACAAAATTAACTAAAAAGCATGCGACAGCTCGCAGTTGCACGCCCACTTGATTTAAATCGTTAGTTTCATTTTAGCACTTAGCATTATACTCACACTGGACAACCATATTTGCTCTGTCAACGAGTTGTTGTCATTCCCAGTGTCATAGATATAGGGTAGTGATAATGAAACTTCTATAATGGCTGCTTGCACAGGATAGGCTTGTCTGTGAGCGTCTTTGTTAAACTTACAATGCTAATCTCTCTCTACCCATCACTACCAATTCCTCTACCTATCCACCCTTTCCCCGTGTTCTTATTGATGTCTTGAGCCTATGTGATTGTTCAGCTGTTTTTCCTTTGGGCTCTGCATTATTATATCTTGCACGATTTATATGCGTTACATATGTTGCTGAACTCTTCATAGTCAACTAGAAGAGAATAAACTTTCTCTAGCTTAGTCTTTTGCTTGACTGTTATTTCAATGTACCCCATTCCTTTCTCCTGTGCAGGGTAACATAACGTTTATGCCATACTGGTTGACATGGCTGCATTTCCTCTCTATTGTCTTCCTCCCTTCTTTGCCTGCATGGAGACTTCTTTTGAGTATAGTCTTTTCCAATTAGAAATTCTGATGTATTTCGCTGTATTTTCTAAGAACGTGTATTTAAGAAGTGCTGCGATTCTCTATAAAACACATCTAAGCAAAGGAGCAGTAACAATCCTCTGCAACTTGGTTTCGACTGATGATTGTAGCATGTATCCAAACTTAAGAAACTAAAAAGCCGAATAGTAAAGGTTTTCATGTAGCACACTGTCACATGGTAATGTCTTGGCAAAGGAGCACATGTCACATGCTGCTGATTTATTTAATGTTCGTTTCAACTTTTTGAATGATAACCCGACATTTGTGTGTAATTTCAAGAATACGTCCTTGATGTTATTATCTATTAGCTAATTACGGCTCTAAAACTGCAGCTTCTTAGTGTTGCTCTCAAAGTAGCAAAACATTTTCGCAGACCAGCTATTCCATATTGAATGAGCAGCATGCTATGAAACACAAAAAAGCAAGAATAAGACAGGACATTGCATACACTACCAGCTGCACATTTCTTTTTCGTTGGCTTCTTTGATTATCTCGTTCTTTATGCTATTTTCGTTTCGTTGTACGCAATAACTAGTTAGAAGTCTATACGTTGTGCTGCACAACCTTTTCCTGATGTCCAAATTTGTTTAGTCATTCATTGAATTGTAATTAACAAAAGTATCTTTCGTTTAAATGGTGTTTCCTGTTTTAGGCCACATTTGTCGTTCTCGTTAAGTAGACACTCTTTTTAGAAAAGGAGAGCACAGCGCAGACTGAAAGCGGTCAGTCTAGGCACATAGACACTTTATGATTTAACTGATAGCAAGCGTACTATTCTTGTCCTTTTTTTGTTTCGTACGAGTGATACAAATAAGGGACCATAGTTGTTTATGATGATTAATGCAACGTGGTTAGCAGTATGGGTCACTTCCGTATCTTGAGCTTAATGCATATGGTATCACAATGACAGGTACACTAAATGGGTAGGGGGGGGGGGTGTAGGTCTGAAGTTCCAAGGTGACACTGCCAAAGGAATACATGGGATAGTGGCCTGGGACTTTCTAACTAGCCCTTCACGTACTGTGGTTCCAAAAAGTCGATTTTATCATTCGCTTTGTGCGAGACTTAGCAAAAAAGGCTGCTCTCTTTCTCGAGCCTTTCAATGCTTATTAGCACCAATCATGACATTGTATTGCCACAGCACGCTCGAAATTTCCAAGCAATAAATCTTCAGAAGGTGTGAGTCCGAATTCGAATGCAATACTTGGAACAGATGTTCCCGTTGCACCGAAAAATATGTTACGTTTCTTATTTAGCAATACGTTAATAATTTGTTGTCATCTTCTATAACTAGATACCTTATGATAAAGCTGAGAGGAGCCTCTTGTTCGTTTCCTAGCTTTCAGATGCATGTGCAGCTCCAATGTTCTCTGCTTCGCTCTTCAACACTGAATTAATTTCCAATGGGATTCCATAAAAAGAAATAGTCACAGTTTACCTTTGCTTGAACAAAGTTGTTTGCTTAGTTCATTGACATTATACTAACTTTGCAATGAACACCTTAATAAAACAATGCAACACATTTGTTTTAATCAGTTCAGTGATTATAGAGTACAAGCTTTTCGAGCCCCACATGCATCTCTTTAAGGAAATTTGACTTCAGTTTGAGCAAAAGGTTCCTCTTGGGAGGTTATAAATGGTTTTTTAATCATTTTTTTCTTGTATCCTCATGTGGAGCAATCATCTTGGTTGTTTATGTTAGCTAGTTATTGTTTTCTGTAGAACATCTTTTTTGTGGAGATCGCCGACGAGCGTGAAACTACTCCACTCCTTGTTTAAACTGAAACCTCGTTGCATTGATAAAACGGCATTTTGCTCTTGTGTTCAGAAAATTCAGAAAAAATTATCATTGAGTGCCTTTGCTATAGCTCTGTGAGGTGCCATTTTGCTGAAGTCATTCTACGAAACGAAATTTTGTCCTGTGATTGGCTGAGATAACATACAAATAAAACTTGCGTCGAAAGTACAAAAATGTGTTTCTTGTTTCTGGTTATACGTACCGAGTGCTCGTAGCTTCACAAGGTTGGTACGACACTTCGTATTGTTACAATATATGCAATACAAAAAGGTAAATAAAATAGTATCCTCGCTTGCAACTGATTTCGAAAGCGTCGTGTTGTGTAACAAACGTGCTACAATTTCTGAACGTCGAGATAAGGGCTCTCGAAAATAGACTTCACGCTGACGTGCCAAACACATGACACCGGTAGCATCTTTCTGGTGCAGTGTACCTACTGCACTTTTGGAAAGCACTTCTAATATCAGAATAACCTGACCTGAAACAAGACGATAAAGAGTTTGATCGGTAAATAAAAGCAAGTAGACCGCCCTTAATGATGAAAGCAATGAGAGTTTTGCGAACGCTGCAGTAGATTTCGTGATACCACCGTGACGCATTTGCCACAGATATCTGGCATTTTCATGGAAATGTAGGGATTTAAAGAATATGATTGTAAATCACGCGAAATTTCAAGGAATGCTTATGCATGAATTAACTCGGAGCGCATACGGGCACTAAGAGATTACGCTCACGACCCTTCACACACATTATAAATCGTATGATTGCACTTTGCTTCAGAAAGCCCATTCTATTATTCATTACTGCCTGCACTACCTACGAGATGCACAACCAAGCGTGCACTCTGCGCTCACGTCGAAAGACTGTCATGTGCAGACGGAGTCTACCGAACGTCACGCCCCCTCTGAAGTCTCCTACTTTTGTGGATAAATTATGACGAAGACAAGCACACTCCATACGCTTTCCCAACTATTTTTCAATTTGATCACGTTCAAGTTCTGAGGTTGCTTTGGTTCGAGAAACTGTAGGAAATTTCAAAGGAATGTTTGGTAATGCACATGTACTAGAAAAGTTATAAAAGCTGCTCGACGAACGGGCTTCTTTAGTAATCAATTCAGCGAAGCCTCACGAAAGAACTTTGTTGGGCTCACGCTCTGGCAGTCCCTGTCGGCACGCATTCCTAGCATTCCCCTCACTGTTATGAGCCCGGAACTCACGAAGAGGGCTCGTTCGTTCTTCCTTATGATAGGGAGGTCTGTACTAGTTAGCTCAGCATGTCGCAAAGGAGAGTTCAGAAGCAGTTCTGAAAAAAGTACTTTGGACAGGAAAAACGCTGTCTAATTTCATTATGAATAAGCTTTCCACCACAACAGTTCACGCACATTCGTAGTCGAGTAAACTTATCTTTGATATAAGACGGAAAACAAAACTACAGTTTTAACACTCCCCTTATATAGTTTTTCAAGGTTGAAGGTAGAAAGAAAGAGCATTACTAGGAAAGGAAAATGGGCTTAGCTTGCCCACGCCTTGACGTAGAGCTCAAGTGTTCAGTTATCAAAAACACGTTATTCGTTTGAAGACGGGTCCATTACCACACAGAACTCTATGTATACTCATAATACTAGCTTCGAAACAAACATGAAATAAATTCTCGACCTGCTTCAATCAAACTGAGCCACATTCACTTCAGCAAGATCACGCTTTGCGGGCACCTCGTGACCGAAACGCTAAACGTAGTGGCATCACGTTTTTGGTACATATCAGCAGTTGCACAGATACCATGTTGCTGCTCCGAATATAGTGATGAATTTAACACATATTGGCACAATCAGCGCTGATTTCAAAACTTTTGAAAATGAGCGAACTCATCTAAACAGACGGTCTATTCTAGTTTTCAGCCGTGCTCGCTCAGTTGTTGCTGTGCTGTGTATAGCTCACTTTTCTTTGTGGGGTTGGCAATGACACATGCAACTGTTCGCACACTTACCTTGCCATAGTTGACGTTTTTCGCATGCCCACATAGATGCAGATTACCGCCTTCGGCATTACAAGCACACGCCTATACAATGACCTTGGCAAAGCAAGGAATGAAGGAAGCGATGTAGAAGAACGAAGGGCGAGAATGTCAACGCGTGTCCGGTTTGCTATCCTATGCTGAGAGAAGGGGATTAAGGAATGAAAAAAAGAGAGATAGAGAGAAAGAAACATAAAAAATGAAAGGTACAGGTAAGTTTAACGCACACTGCTGCTTTGTGCTGCCATGGACGCAGAATTTTAGGCATATCCAGTTTCACTGTAGGGCGTCCAGCTGCCATGGTCCCTACTGAAGGTTTGCAAGCTCTGGACCTAGACCACCTCGTGCCTGTTGTACGGACTCCGCGTACGGGTGATTTCAGCCTGCCGCCAAACACGCGAAGTGTGCTTAACAGTGATTGAAGCCCTACTATGATTGACTTGTCTTCTGGCAACTTGTGAGTCGTGTACTCAGGGCTCACACTCATGATATGCACAGTGAGTCTCATGCTACTGCATCTTTGGCAACAGAGGCCAAGCAGCGTCATGCTGCGGCCATGCCTTCTATAGTTTTCTAGTTTGTACCGGCCATCGCCAATACGAGTGGCTGCGGCTTCGACGATGTAAACCCAGTGGAATCCACAGCAGCCATGCTTCTCATTACAACTTGTTTCATATCAACCGCGCAGAGTTCGGGTGACAAAGTAGGTGAAGAAGGTCGTCGAATGTGCGCTGGGGATGCAGACGCATTGAATTTTGCTGATGAACGTCGGCGTCGACGTCACCGCTTTCTGACGGTTGTGGTGGTCCTGCAATACGATGAACGGTCTCTCGCCATTTGTCTCAATATGGCTATTTGTTTCTCTTATAGTTTTGGGCAATCTTTTGAGGGAGTTTAGTGGCCTCCATTACAATTGGAATACTTGAGAACATAGGCTTTACAGCTATCCGCGGAATTCCATTCAGCACAGTGAGAACATACTCGTTTGTCCATCGTGGGCTGCGCAGAAAATTAAAACACACTAGAGAAGGAAACAAAGCAAGCTCTGGTTCTTCTTCTGTCTTGTGTTTTAATTTTGTGCGCTGCCCACGATAGATAATTCCCGTTCGCCCGCCTTTTGGTTCTAATACTCGCTGGTGTTCACATACGCTATTCACGTGACCGATATTCATGCAGTTGTGACACTGCAGTGGCTTCCGCACAAAAGGTCTTACAGGATGACTAAAGCGGCCCGTTCACAACATAAAGTATATTGAGGTCCTCACCACCAATAATTTAATTTTTATTTTGTTTTTACGGCAAGAAGCTTTTGAAGATATTATGTGCTTTACAAACAAATACGCCGTTGAACGTCTGTTATTATGTGCCTGTATACTTTCGCTTTCACGTAACGTCCAATACAGGTTCTCCACTCGGGTTACATCACGAAGGCGGCCACCTGGACTTTAAGTGTTAGTGCAGAATAGGACACCACTGGGTCGTTCGGTGCGCATGTTATTTTGTGCTCACCCCGCATTTTGTTGTTGTTGTTGTTGTCGCGCCAAAGGGGAGGACAAAAAAACGCGATGCTGCACCGGCCGGCTTCAGCGTTCTTCTGTGACGTGACTATCAGCGGTAGTTCGAGCATATTGTGTACATGTTCTCGTATATGAAAGTCATGAGACCCCCTCTCCCCATGGGTATGCTTCTGAAGAGAGTACCAAAAGTAAGGTAGTCGCAGCAGAATGATTTAATGATATGTGGGGTCGGACGTCCCAAAACCATGATTTGAATATGAGAGACGCCGCAGTAGGGGGCTCTGGAGTTTTTCGCTACCTGGGGATGTTTTTGACTACCTGGGCCTCCAAACCACACTCGATCACAGTGAAACAACTCCGGCTCAGCAGTGCACACTTTCGATAGATAGATGTTCAACGTTATATGAGTAGCTGGAGGTGTGAAAGTGCTATAGCATTGAAGTAGGTGGTAGCTGGCGTCATCTAGATTAATTGATTGTTATGTGTGGTATATGTTCCCAAACCGCCGTATATTTATCAGAGACGCCGTAGTGGAGAGCTCTATGAAACTTTGACCACCTCGGGCTGCTTATAGTGCACCCGAAACTGAGCACTTGAGCATACAGCACTTCTGCCTCCATCGAAAATGCAGCTGCTGCAGCCGGCATTCGATCCCGCGACCTGCGTGTCAATAACCGAGTACTGTAGCCACTACACCACTGCGGCGGGTGTGAATCACGAGTGGAGTGACCGTTTGGAGCAACGGCCTCTCGTTGCACAGTTGAATAGACTAGTCTTCGAAAACGCATCACTGCGATGACTAGCCCGATCGAAGAACTCATAATAATCTCTGTTGAGCGTAGATGGCGTAGCCCTCAAGGTTGCAAATTGCGTTTTACAAGTCAAGCACGGTTCTTCTTACAACGAGTAATGACAGGAGCATGTAGCATGTTTGTACACTCATTATTACATATCGGTTTTGCTTACTTTGCTTAGCGAATAATTTCTTACTGCCGATGTCTCTTTTAGTATGTCCGCGGGAATATTTCTTTATATTAAGCTCTATTGTCAAGCAGCCCTGACGGAGCAGTTCTGATGGCAATTCTACGCTTTTTCTTTACTTTACTGCATGCATCCAAGCATGCTAGAGATACGCAAGAAGTAATTTTTTACAAGTGTTGCTGAACGTTGGCAACACAATTTCGCACACGTTATTCTTCGGACAGACTTTCTACGAACCTTGGTTGACATTACAGTTATACTGTAACTTTTGAGATCAATGAAATACCTCAATCGTAGAGGTTTTATCGTGCAAACTGCAAGGGCAAGGTAATCACTGTTCAGGAACGTTGTGTTGGTCTCAATCGAAAATGTACCTGGAATGCCTACTCACATACTAATTGTTTTTAGCTGCGTATATATGCACTAGTAAACTTACAGATGCGCAAAAACTCGCAATGTGTCTGCTTTTTTGCCTGTGGATTTAGTCAATTTGCTCTCTGAAACGATAGCTTTGCGGCAAGATATGCTCCGTTGTTCACAAGCGTGCAGCCGTCATTTTCTTTTACGTAAGCAGATTCAGAACTGTACAGAATATTTTACCGCCCAAGATAGATATGCTGTGTATACACCATTCTAACCAGCACGTGCATTTATGTTTGCAGCACATAGGCCAGTGCGAACAGGTGCAGCCTCGTATACCACACAAAATCTCGAGTGATCAGTTCACTAGTAATGAAAGAATGAACTCTGGCCTTCTTCATAGCATAGTGCACCATGATACATTTCTTAGAACGCGTGAACTCCGACGACAGCTGCCAGCGCATGCAGCACGGGTTTACTGTACTGTACACCATCCGTGTTTGTAGGGTCTGTTTATGGCATTCTGATGCGAGTCGCTGAAACTTCACTGCTGGCATCAATACCTTCGCGTTTATTGACGTTTGTGGTATGGCATCACAACGCAGCCAAACCTACCAGCCTTCTGTAGGGACGCAATCACAAACGCGAGACATTTCACGCACAGAGTAAGGTAATGGCCAAGTGCGACCTTACGGGCACCTGAAGAGAAGTGGAGGAAGTGTACAATGGCGAATTTTTCCGCCAGGGAAGAAAGGAGTGCCAGTGTTCAAGGCAGAACATTACCAGCCGACATGCATCGTCGCTAAAATTCTCGTTTGCCACGTTTGGTGCCACTGTCCGAACATTGCAGATAGCGTTGTTTCTTAGCAATGCGAAGTCACCCCATTGAAATACGCTGCCTACACGTACTGATGAGTAGTTCGTATTCTGTGTCAACCAGTGCCCTTCTATGAGACTTGATGACCGCGCCGAAACGCCGTAAGGCAACGTTTGATGATTATTTTTTCAAACGTGACGCTTGCTTCAGTGCCCACTGGACAACTGGCGAAAAGGCTACAACATTCGAATAAACGGTTTCCAGCTGTAGTTTTGCACTGCCTGAATACGGCTCATGGGCCGAAAGAACTCATGAAAACCGATCGGAGCATAATGCATGCACGGAAATCATGATTCTTGACAATGACCTTGGTTTTTACATGTAACGGGCAAATACGCCAGGAGTTGCACGACAACGAGGCTAGACGACGTTTCCTAATGACGCTATAAAAACCAGGCGCTACACCTTTCCCTAGTCAATAAGCAGTAACTGAAGTTTCAACCTCTCTAGCTAGAAACCTTTGCCGGGTTGGTGTATTCCAAATATGAAAGGGGGCCAATGTGCGTTTTTGGTAAAAAAAGCTCAAGCAAGAGGACTCACCAAATTTTAGGGGCGAAGCTCCTTATAACGGCCACATTTCGTCCCTCGTAGCCGTTGTAGTGTGTAACAAGTATAACATTGTGACCTCCAAGGTAAAGCCGGTGAGAGATTTCTTATGTGGGTTGTTCAACAATAAAAAATAGTGCTCAATGTTTATGCCAATGGCTGCTAATGGAGAATGAGAGGCAGGAACAATCGGATTTTAGTTAACGCGCACGGTGCTGCGATCCCCATTAGCAGCCATTGGCATGTACATTGAGCACTATCTGAGAAGAACGGGTTGCTACGTTATACTCGCTGGGTGTAACCTCCTTAGTTTTAGAAAGGTTTAGCGAGCGTTGAGCCGCAGTGCCATGAATACAATGAACTAGTATATACCATGAATTCGGGGTGCTTAAAGGTGGGAAGTATATACGAAGCGCAGGCCGTAAGAAAGCAAAAGCCGAATTCTGCGCTCTCTCTTTTCCCAATAGCAGCCACTGGCATGTACATTGAGCACTATCTGAGAAGAATGGGTTGCTACGTTATACTCGCTAGGCTTAACCTCCTTGGTTTTAGAAAGGTTTAGCGAGCGTTGGGCCACAGTGCCATGAATACAGTGAACTAGTATATATCGTGAACTCGAGGTGCTTAAAGGTGGGAAGTAGACCCGAAGCGCAAGCCGTAAGAAAGTGTGCGTGTGCCATTTCTCGTTTAGTCCTTGGAATGTCTGCTAGATGGTGGTGCTTTAATATGAGGAGATATGATGAAAAGTTGTGAGATGGTGGTACTAGAAGTGTTGAATAGATGAACGAACGGACACACAGACAGATGCATGGATGGACGCTTGAACAGACGCAGGGGCGGATGCATGGACGAACGCAGGGATGGACGCATGAACAGACGCACGCACGGACGGGCGGATGGACGCATGGACGGTCACACAGACACACGCATGGACGGACGGAAGCAAGAACGAATGGACGGACGAATGATTCGCCCCACTCTCTATCATTCATTCCGTGGATATGCTGCCATTTTTTTGTGTGCATTGGTCCTCTCCTTTATCGCGTTGGAAGAACTCGCTCAAAAATTTAACAAGCGACAACGAGTGTGACTACCACAAGACCACTGCTCTGTACGCATGTCAGTTTTCTTGTTCATTGAAAAAGATTAATCAACACTTACGGCATGTCGTGTGTTTCTTTGTGGCGTGAAACACTGCTCTGCTTGCACAGAGTTTATTTCATTTTATCACCATAGCACTATATGGACACTCGGCTGGATTTTGCCGCCGGCGTTGTGACGCTGTCACTCACCATGTATGTATATATATTTATATATATATATATACATAAGTATGTGTGTGTGTGTGTGTGTGTGTGTGTGTAAACGCAAGAAAGAAAAATACTTCAGAAACACATTTCGGCGCCGCGTGGACTCGAGCGTGGGACCTCTGCATCGTGACTGCGAGGCCTAAATGACTGAGCCACAAATGAGCACCTCCTTCAATTATCAATTAGCCAGCAATTTATACCACTTACTGTGGGTGACGGGCATCACGAGGGGAACTATCGTGTTTTCAGCAATATCAGCAAAATGCCGCAATGAGAGCGCGTCGCACACATAGTCACGACGCGGCGGTGCGCACTCTCATCTCCCACGCATAACTTGCCTCGCAGAAAGGGAGTGGAGTGGATACTGACGCACACGCTTATCTCGCGGTGGGGACAATTGTACGTCTTGGCTGACCTTGGGCTTTCACCGAAGTGATTCTGTTGTAGTTACAGGGCCCAAAAAGTTCACTGAAATGGCTGTATAGTCTCCGTTTGTGAAATAGGCCGGCTTTTCAGAGACAGCCAAGTAATAACTGAGATGCTTATTAGTGTTAATTTGTATATGTGAGTACGTTTAGTGCGCCATCCGTGCGTGAGAAACGCGGGGCACGTTTTGAATCGCTTGCCATTCTGTGCATGACCTTCTAATTTGTTGCTATCGCGTTCATTGCTTCGTCCTTGCGGCAAAGTTGTAAGTATTCCTGCAAACAAGTCTGGTTATATATATAATATCATTTATTTTACATGATAACACGTCCACCCATACTTTCTCATTCTGTGCATTTTTATTGTGCGTTATGTCGATGGTTCCATGGTTCGATAAATCACTCGGTGTGCCCTAATGTAGTCTGTCAAAGTAGAGGGACTAACAGATAAAAGAAATATATATATATATATATATTTATATGGCAAAGACGTGGTATGAGAACCATGAAACCTCCTTCACTACCTGGGATGAATTTCGGGGAGAAGCTCTGGCTATTAATGCCAACACGGATCATAAGAAAAGGCGCAGGCTGCGCCTGAAACCTGAAATCAACCCACCAACGAAAGTGTCGCAATGTACATCGAGGACATGATCCGCCTTTTCAAGGCGGATCATGTCGACGGACCAGCAAGGGCGGACCTGCAACGTCGATGCATCTGTTAACGTCAACCATAGGCTCCCAGAATTTCAAAAGAAACGATTGTTTGCCCTTATAAAATAATTGTCGGACTGCTTCTCAACGTCCTTTGAGGTGCGACGCACGGCTATTGCAAAACACAGGATTATAACAGAAGAAGCCATGAAACCGATATGCCAGCACACATATCTAGTATCGCAAAAGGAAAGAGACGTCATTAAGAAACAAGTAGAGGAGATGCTTTCAGATGACTTGATCCAGCCTTCCAGCAGTCCATAGTCGTCTCGTGTAGGGCTTGTTAAAAAAAGATAACAGCCTTTGATTCTGCGTCGACTATCGGAAACTAAACAGCGTAACGAAACGGGATGTATACCCTCTGCCACGTATCGATGATACACTCGATCGACTACGTGGTGCAAAACACTTCTCCTCCATTGATCACAAGAGCGGATATTGGGAAATTGAGGTGGATGAGCGCGATCGCGAAAAGCCGGCAGTCATAACCCCAGACGGCTTTTACGAATTTTAAGTGCTTCCATTCGGCCTGTGCACAGCGCCAGTGACGTTTCCGAGAATGATGGATGCTGTCCTTGCGGGAATGAAATGGCAGTCCTGCTTGGTGTACTTGGATGACGTTGTCGTATTTTCCTCTACATTTGACCAACATCTAGAGCTACGCCACGCAGTATTAGACGCCATTTGTTCAGCAGACTTGGCCATCAAGCCCGAAAACTGCCACTTCGGTCTTGAAGAGCTTCGATTCCTCGGACACGTCGTCAGCTCCGAAGGCGTTCGTCCAGATCTCGAAAAGACAGCTGCTATCGCGAAGCTTCCGACACCCAAAGACAAGAAGTCAGTACGTCGCTTACTGGGTTTATGCGCGTACTATCGGCGATTTGTAGAAAATTTTCCGAACATTGCTGAACCACCTACTAATCTAACAAAAGACGACATGCCCTTTATGTGGGAAAGTGAACAACGGAAAGCACATGATGAGTTAAGAACACACTTACAAGCCTCTCAATCCTCGCCCACTTCGATGAGACTGCCAAAACATAAGTTCACACTCATACGAGTACCGTCGGCCTCGGAGCCATTCTAGACCAGCGGCAAAACGGCCAAGAAAAAGCGCTAGCGTATGCCAGCCGCAAGCTTTCAAAAGCTGAGACAAATTACTCTGCAACCCAAAAAGAGTGTCTCGCGGTCATCTTGGCCATAAGTAAATTTCGACCATACCTCTACGGTAGACCATTTCGAGCAGTCAGTGACCACCATTGCCTGTGTTGGCTGGCGAATCTTAGAAATCCATGTGGCCGACTAGCAAGATGGAGCCTTAGGCTACAAGAGTACGATATTACTGTGATATACAAGTCATAGAAAAAGCACAGCGATGCTGACTGCCTGTCACGCACACCAGTGCAGACAAATGAGCCGGAGGAAGAAGACTTCCCGTTTCTAGGCGTCGTCCAGGCATCATAAATCACTCAAAAACAACAAAATGACCCCGATTTGCTGCCGCTTATAGAGCGTCTCAATGAACTCAACGTTAAAGTTCCACGAACTTTATCCAGAGGGCTCCCTTCGTTCTGTCTTCGAGAAGGGGTCCTTTACATGAGGAACTACGGGCCTCATGGTGACAAGTTTTTACTCGTTGTACCTGCACATTTAGGAAATGATATTCTGCACGCATGTCATGATGAGCCAACATCTGTACATATGGGTGTCAGCCGTACATTCGCCAAAGTTCATCTAAAATACTACTGGCCAAAACTGTTAGCATCAGTTCACCACTATGTGAAAACTTGCCGTGAGTGTCAAAGACGCTAAACTCCATCCGTGAAACCTGCAGGCCTCCTCCAGCCAATAGACCCGCCAGATGCCCCATTCCAACGAGTCGGTATGGATCTCCTATGACCGTTTCCGACATCGACTGCACGCAAGAAGTGAATAGTCGTAGCCACGGACTATCTCACTCGTTGTGCTGAGACTGACTCACTGTACAGGGCAACAGCTCTTGAAGTTGCCAAGTTCTCCATCAACAACAAAGTCTTCAGACATGGTGCACCCAGCATCGTAATTACAGATCGTGGCACAACTTTTACTGCAGACCTAATGAAATGTCTGATGCGAATGACCCATACAGACCAGAAAAAAACTATGGCATACCATCCTCAAACAAATGGCCTAACGGAGTGCATAAACAGAACTGTGACTGATATGCTTTCAATGCATGTCGAGGTCGAACATAAACTGTGGGATGAAATATTGCCCTACATCACGTTCGCATATAATACAGCTGTTCAAGAAACAACGCGAGTGACACTATTTGAACTTGTATTTAGCCGAAGTCACCACTCCACTGGATGCCATGTTACCACTGAATGATGAAAGCAACATCCACGCGACCTAGCCAACTTCTTGCAAAAAGCCGAGAAAGCACGACAGATGGCGAGATACAGAATACGCCGCTAACAGCGTATCGACTTCTACCAGTACAATCAGCGTCGTACCGAAGTGCATTATCAGCCCGGTGACAAAGTATGGATATGGACCCCAGTGCGTCACCGTGAACTTTCTGAAATACTTCTTTGGCGCTACTTCGGGCCTTACGAAGTACTTCGTCGTGTAAGCGATGTAACGTACCAAGTCAGATCCGCTATACACGGGTTCTCAAAACGCCGCAACCCTACAGAGGTTGTACATGTAGTCCGGATGAAGCCTTACTATGAACGATCATCGGAAAACCAGTGACGCTTACCAGGAATCTATTCATTGCCTGACGCATCGGGATGATGCGTATAGGAGGGAGGTTATGCCGCAACATCTTGCCTGCGTTCAAACAACGTGCACGGATGATGATGATAGCACGAGCACACAGCTGGACCCGGCTGATGTGCGCCACATGCTCGGGACTTCTCTGGAAAAGGAAGAATATATATATATATATATATATATATATATATATATATATATATATATATATATATATATATATATATATATATATATATATAATATATATATATATATATATATATATATATATATATTGTTACACGTAAAGCTTTAGTTGAGGTTGCATACGCCCTCAGGAAAGTGCGACATATTCGGTTCTGAGCTCCGATACACTTCAACTTTTTCTATGGCTAGAAGCGTCCTCTAGTCAACACTGGCACCAACACCTACGTAACATTATGTCCCGGCGTAAAAAGCACCGTCTCGGTGCATCGTATCAGTGAACGTGACGTAGGGCTTGAGTCGGGAAAGCAGGCACAGTGTCGGTACCTGGTGAGGTGGACGAAGGCTTGGAAGTTAGCGGCGCGATCTCGTATGTGACCTTGGTAACTCGGCGAAGAACTCTGTAAGAACCTACGTGGCGTGGCAAGAGTTTTTCACTCAAGCCAACGTGACGCGAAGGCAGCCAGAGCAAGACCAGGGAGCCAGGGTTGAAACTCACGTCGCGGTGGTGACTGTCGTATGGCGCTTTTGGTTGGCCTGAGGGGCCAGGAGTCAATCACGGGCAACGCGACGTGCCGTAGCCGCGCGAATGATGGCGTCGTAAGCGTAGTATGTGGTTGAGTTTGCCTCGGAAGGAAGTAGTGAGTCAAGAGGCAAGAGCGGGTTACAGATAAAACAAAGACTAACCAGTAGTGTCGTGACCCGATGAGATGTAGACAAATGTCTCTATTGCTAACGTGCAGTCCCATTCCAGGTGGTCCTGAGACAAGTACATGGATAACATGTTTGTTATAATGCGGTTCGAGCGCTCAGTAGGTCCGTTTGTTTGAGGATGGTAAGTGGTGCTGCCCTAGTGAGACGTTGCACACGAGCGGAGAAGATTATCGACAACTTTCGAAAGAAAACAGACCTCAATTAGTCATTAGCTGACGTGGAGCAGCATGGTGTAAGATGACTTGATGGTGAAAAAATTCAGCGACATCGGTTGCACAGCTGGTAGGAAGGGCTCGCGTAATGGCATAACGTGTCATATAATCAGTCGCCACAGCCCACCATTGTTACCCGCATACGACGTCGGGAAAGGACCAAGGAGGTCCAGGCCAACACAAAAGAATGGTTTGCTGGGGATAGGTATGGGCTGAAGGTACCCAGCAAGAAAGAGAGAAGACTTTTTGCGGCGTTGGCAGAGTTCACAGGAAGCAACATAGTGCCGAACCGAGCGGTATAGGCCAAGCCAGAACAAACGTCTGCGCACACGATTGTAAGTTTGGTAGACACCCAAATGGCCAGCGGTTGGAGCATCGGGTAATTGCGAGGAAATAGTTGGTCGCAAATACTGAGGAAAACGATAAGCAGTTCAGCACCATGTGGTGTCATATTGCGTCGATATAAAGTGCTGTCATCCAGAACAAACATACGGAGGGCACCGTCCCGCGGTGTTGAAGTGAGGCGTTGTATAAGGAATCGCAAATATGGGTCGTGGCGTTGCTCGTCGGTGATGTATACGAAATTGCTGATGGACAAAATATAGGTATCTTAATCAGTTTCGTTGGTGTCAGGTGAGTCAATGGGATAGCGGGAGAGGCAGTCGGCGTCCCTGTGTAACGGTCCAGACTTGTAGGACACAGAAAATGTAATGTCCAGTGACCGAGGCGTCCCGTAGGATATTTAAGTGAGGAGAGCCAACATAAGGCATGATGGCCTGTGACCACGGTGAAATGTCGTCCAAACAAATAAGTGCGAAACTTGGATACTGCCCTGATAAAGGCTAGCCATTCACGTTCTGTGATCGAGTAATTGCGCTCCGAGGCTAAGAGAAGGCGGCTAGCACAAGCCATCAAACGATTGAGCTCTCCTTGTCGCTGGGACAAAAGAGCACCAATACCATGGCCACTTGCATTCATACGGAATTCCGCGTGTGCAGATGGGTCGAAATGACCCAGAACGGGCGGATTCCCAAGGCGACTCATAAGCGTGGGAATTTCCTGAGCTTGCTCAGGTCCCCAAATGAAAGTGCTGCCCTTTTTAGGAATATTGGTAAGAGGACTAGGGATTTTTGCGAAGTTCTCAATAAATCGTCTGGAATAGGAACACCACCTCAGGAAACTTCGGACATCAGAAGGAATACGAGGAATTGGAAACTCGCGCATTGCACGCACTTTTTCGGGATCAGGCTGTACGCTAGTAGCATCCACTAGGTGACCGAGGATGCGTAATTGACGACGGCTGAAATGACATTTCGCTGAATTCAGCTATAGGCCCACTCGTCGGAAGACGTCAAGGATGGCTGAGAGTGGATGAAGGTGGCTGTCGAACGTCGGTGAAAAAACAACAACGTCATTGAGATAAAACAAGCATGTGGACCATTGAAAACGGCGTACAAGAGAGTTCATCATGCGTTTGAAGGTGGCCGGAGCGTTACATAGACCGAAAGGCGTCACTTTGAATTGGTAGAGACCGTCTGGAGTGACAAACGCCATCTTCTCGCGATGTCTGTCATCAGTGTAGATCAGATGAGCGTAACCAGTGTAGAACACATGAGTAACGATGTGGGTTTGACCTGGCAGGCGGTTGTCGAAATCAAATATGTCTTCGTAAGTCACAAAACGCGACGGAGGGCGTCAGAGTACGAAGGTCGTAGGTCAGGAGCAATCATTTTGTTGAGCTTCTCATTAGATGGCGTCATCGTAGCTGAAGGTTAAGCAAACGCTGATGGGTGTTCATGGCTTTGTTCACATACTCCGGAGTCGTCCAAAGGGGACAACACAGCAAGAGATACGCCCTTAGGAGGAGCTTGTGGTGACCAACCAAAGTTCAAGAGAGGAAGCCAAGCACGCTTGTTGGTGAGCGTAATAATGGAGATAGGGAGAGCTATTTGACGCTCTAGTGTGACGGCGTAAAGTAGAAGACACGACCTGGTACTATTTTGAAGTGGTGGCCAAGGCAACATGTGGACATAATTAGCAGCGCCAGGTTGCAGCCGAACAAAGTCCGTGGAGTGAAGTCAGGGCTGGACATGTGCGCAGGCGTTGGCACAGCACTAGGGTAGCTCAAGCCTCCGAATACCAGTTGAACATCGATAAGAGCAAAATGAACAGTCGAAAAGTTCATTCTGAGAATCACCTCGGAAGGGCAGTCGGCAGTACAATGACGAAAACTAACGTTGAGCGGTCGGCGATAATGATACGGGCGGTGCACATTCCCATGATGGCAGTTGTGCTACCGTTGGCTACTCGTAGGACAGGCGATTCAGTGGGCGTTAGCACTTTGCAAAGACGGCTACGAAGGTCATGGTGCATGTCCGATACCTGAGCTCCAGTGCCAATGAGGGCTTTAACGGGAACATGATCAACAAAAACTTCGATAAGGTTTCGTTTATGGGTGAGGGTCAATGGAGGTTTTGCAGTCAGAGTCGTCAACGCAGCCTCACTTTCAGAGGCTGCATTAGTGGGTATCCCGAGAAAAGCCCAGGGTAGGATAGGGACGGGGACGGGGGTCGCCGAGATGTAGATGAACGGGACTGACGGCGCTGCGGAGAGGGCGAACGGCTAGTGACAAACCGGAGGAAGAGCGGCAGGGTCAGTATGGGACGATTCGGCGTGTGGCGACAGAGGACAAGCTGAGCGTTCGTAACGACGGTCAGTATATGGTCTAGGTGATGAATTCAAGCGGCTATGGCAGTGGCGGGAGATATGGCCGATCTGGGAGCACACGAAGCAGATTGGTCTGTCATCCGGCGTTCTCCACTCAGATGCGTTTCAGTACCGGTTCGCGGAATACTGTCGGGGCGTAGCAGAGGCAATGATCACGGTGGTCGTGATGGGATGAGGGCTACCGGTGGATAATATGTCCGTTTTCGCAATTTCTTGGTGAACAACAGCCTTAATAAGCGAGATTGTCAGGTTTTCATGCGTGTGGGGACTATGAGAGTTCTTGGCTATAGCCTCAAGTTGACGACGTATGGTTTGCGTCAAATTTGGTGATGCTGGTTGATGCAGCGGCACTGGTTCATTACAGGACGAAGTCGGAGCCGTATTAAAACTGAATGAAGCGTTACACGATGCGCTTGCCTTTTGCTTGCTCAAATATGCGGCACTCTTTGATGAGGGAGTGAACTGTTGTGCAGCTCTTACAAAACAAGAATTTGAACGCATCGTTGGCGATGCCTTTCATGATCTGTCCGACCTTATCTGCCTCCGACATGTTCTCATTGGTTTTTCGGCGAAGTGCCAGGACATCCTGAATTTAGGAAATGTACGATTCGGTAAACGTTTGGGCACGAGACGTGAGCTCCTTCTGGGCTTCTGCTTGGCGTCCGATTGGTTGCCCATAAATATCTCGTAGCCTTTCTTTACAGGTGTCCTAACTTCTCAGTTCGGCTTCGTGCGTCTCAAACCACGCTTTTGCGTTGTCCCCCAGGTAAGATATCACGTTCGCCAGCATAACTGTTGGGTCCCCCTGTAACTGTTGGCCAAACGCTGGTACATCGACAGCCACTCATGGATGTTGACCTTGCGAGTGCCGGTTAAGACTCCCGGGTCACGTAGCGGAGGCATCACGTATTGCCGTGGTGCCTGAGCGGCTGGTACACTGCCGTTAGTCATAGCAGTGGAACAGATATGACGTTCGCTGCGGAGATCCAACTCCCACTTCCGTAGATACGTACCTAGCACCTCCACCAGAATGATACGCGTACAGTTGCAGTTGATGTTGCATACGCCCACAGGCAAGTGTGACACGATCAGTTCTGAGCCCCAGACACTTCAACTTCTTCTATGGTTCTGTGGCTAGAAGCATCCTCTAGTCGCCACTGGGACCATCACCTATCTAATAATATATATATTGTAGTGAAGAAGATGAGGCTACTCAGAAAGGCAGGGGGTATGACTCAGTCGGTGAAGAAGACGACGTTCGGGGAACTGGGGACTCAGGCTAGTTCCGCCATTACCGCTTGACATGTCGTGACCGCTCTCCTGTTTTATAAAATAGTGCCCCTCTAAAACGCCTCATTATAATTGGTGGAGGTGCTGGGTAACGCCTAATCCTGGAAATGCGAAACCGTACGTTGCCTCCATTTGCTACGATGTCCACGAACGACGATCAGCAGGCGGCCGCCTCGGCTCCAATTACTGCAGCTCCTGTCTGTCTCGGCTCCTTTCGGCAACGCGATCCGCCTACCTTCAGTGGAACCGATGACAAAGACGTGGAAGACTGGCTCGACGAATACGACCGGGTGAGCAAGCACAACAAGTGGGACGATGCGCACAAGCTTACTGTCGTCCAATTTTATTTGACCGACGTCGCCAGTCTGTGGTACCGTAATCACGAGAGAGACCTCCCCACCTGGTCGGCCTTTCGAACGGCGTTTGCGGACTTGTTTGGCCGTCCAGCGCTTCGCAAACTACGGGCCGAACAGCGCTTGCGTACTAGGGCTCAGCATAATGGTGAGAATTACACCAGTTATATCGAAGATGTGGTCGACATTTGGCGGCGTGTCAACTCGGCCATGACAGAAGCCGAGAAAATCAAACACATCTTGAAAGGCGTGACCGACGACGCATTTCAGATGCTTGTCGCCAAAAGCCCGCAAACGGTAGCGGAAGTGGTCTAACTTTGTCAGAGCTATGATGAGCTCTGGAAACAGCGTGACACCACTCGTCGTGCCAGCACGCCATGTGCAACAATCTCCGCTTTAACGTCGGCTGGCACTGCTATAGACCACACCACTTTGCTTCTCGAGATCAAGCAATTTGTACGAGAGGAGGTCGCACGCCAGTTGTCCCTCGTGCCTTATACTTCCGAAGGTGCCCCATCTACTTTAGCGCCATCAATACAGCGAGTAGTCCAGGAGCAAGTGTCCGAGGCGCTACCAACAGCTCACGCACCACCGGTGGCTGCTCCATTGACCTATGCCGAAGCACTGAACCGAACCCGACGTCCGCCTGTCACGAACGGCCACGTTTCTTTGTCGCGAACACCTACGTCCACGCACCCCTTTGTCGTACAGACTGAGCCTATGTACCAGACTGCCCGTCTTTTCTCCCGACAACAACCTCCACGCTCTCAGAACCCTTGGCGCACTCACGACAACCGCCCCATATGCTTCGCCTGTGGAATTGCGGGTCACGTGGCACGATTTTCTCGGCGGCGCGAGTTTTTCCTGCGTGGTGACGTCAGGCCCAACAATTACGATTTCCCATCACGATCGGGACCTGCTGTATATGGCGACACTGCCACCATGGACACATTTTCACCTGGCCGGAACTTCAATAGACACCGGTCGCCTTCACCCCGACGCCGTTCCCTTTCCCCTATGCTACGTCGACCTCGCCCTGTCCCTGAGGAAAACTAGGAGCCGCAGTTCCGGGGGCAAGAACTTCGGATCTTTCGAACTCCACAAGACCTTGTTTTTCACCGTCCAACGTCGTTGCTGTCTCCGTTGAAGGTATACCTGTTTTTGCATTGGTTGATACTGGCGCCACAGTGTGTGTAATGACTGAAAAACTTTGCCGTCGACTAAAAAAAGTCACAATGCCTCTTCGCAAATTTGTTTTGAGCACTGCGAGCGAGCAATGAATTCGCCTTTTTGCTTCATGCACAGCACGTGTCGTTATTGCTGACAATATTTATGTCGTCAAGTTTGTAGTGCTCCCGCAGTGTTCCCATGACATTATATTGGGCTGGGACTTTCTCTGCCCTCATCATGTCGTCATCGACTGTGCTCGCGCCGAAGTGGAATTCGCGCCGTTATGCGACGCTGCTTCACTCGACTCGTCCCTTTCACCTGCAAAAGTTTTCGTTGCCGCCGACACTTCAATACCCCCGTTCTCGTCCGCCCTAGTTCCGCTTTCTTGTGACGTCTCTAGTAGCTCAACTGTTCTTTTTACGCCTTCTAAAACCGCTGTTCGCCGCAAGTGCTTCCTGATTGCTTTCGCCGTTCTGAATGTTCACGATAGATCAAGTGCACTTTATGTTTCAAATCCGTTTCCCTTGCCTTCCAAGTTACTGTGCGGAGAGTGCCTGGGCTTTGCCGATGACATTGATCCCTCGACTGCACGTGTAGTTCCTGACCACCCGACTACGCTACCTATTGACGCTGTTGATTGTTGCACGTCATCCTCTTCCCCATCATTCACCAACGCAATTTCGCGCTGTATCGACACCAACCTTACGGCTCAGCAGCGCACCGACATCATCGCCCTCCTCGAGCGCTTCCGCGCCAGCTTCGACCACCAGCAACTGACTTTGGGCCGTGCTTCTACAGTATCTCACGAAATCGACACTGGCCTTCACGCTCCTTTACGTCAGCGTCCGTATCGGGTATCCACATCTGAGCGTCGCATAATCGCGGAACAAGTTGACGACATGTTGAAGCGAGGTGTTATTGAGCCCTCTAACAGCCCGTGGGCCTCCCCAGTTGTTCTAGTCAAGAAAAAGGATGGCTCAATAAGATTCTGCGTCGACTACCACCGGTTGAATAAGATCACGCGCAAAGATGTTTACCCGCTACCTCGCATAGACGATGCCCTTGACTGCTTACAAGGCGCGGAGTTCTTCTCGTGACTAGATCTGCGTTCATGTTATTGGCAGGTTCCCATGGCTGAGGCTGATCGCCCCAAGACGGCTTTTGTTACCCCCAATGGCCTATAAGAATTTAACGTCATGCCATTCGGGCTCTGCAATGGGCCTGCCACTTTCGAGCGCATGATCGACAAAATCCTCCATGGCCTGAAATGGCGGACATGTCTGTGTTATTTAGACGATGTCGTGTTATTTTCAAGCGACGTTTCAACGCATCTTCAGCGGCTCGAGACAGTGCTTACTTGCCTCGCCGCCGCCGGTCTACAGCTCAACTTGAAGAAGTGCTGCTTCGGCGCTCGAAAACTCCTAATTTTGGGCCATGTTGTATCTAGAGATGGCATTCTTCCGGATCCGACGAAACTACGTGCCGTTGCCGAATTTCCTAAGCCGAAGACCTTAAAAGAACTTCGCAGCTTCCTCGGTTTATGTTCTTATTTTCGTCGTTTTATTCGCAACTTCGCCTCCATCATGTCGCCCTTGACTGACCTTCTTGCCGGAACAACGACCTTTCTAGTTGGTCGTCAGCTTGTGATGATGCGTTTGCCACACTCCGCCACCTTCTTACGTCACCTCCTATACTGTGACATTTTGATCCTCTTGTCCCGACGGAAATACACACGGATGCTAGCGGAGTTGGCCTCGGTGCTGTGCTCGCCCAGCGTAAACCTGGATTTGATGAGTGCGTCGTCTCTTACGCCAGCCGTGCACTCACAAAAGCAGAAGCCAACTATTCAGTCACCGAAAAAGAGTGTCTAGCCATCGGATGGGCCATAGGCAAGTTTCGACCCTATCTTTACGGGCGCCCATTCAGCGTCGTTACTGATCATCATGCATTATGTTGGCTCTCATCGTTAAAAGATCCCACCAGCCGGCTCGCCCGTTGGGCGCTTCTGCTACAAGAGTACGACATCCACGTCGTTTACCGATCTGGCCGAAAACATTCCGACGCAGACGCTTTGTGCCGATCACCTTTACGATGTAGTGACAAGTCGCCGTCTTCGCCAGCCCCAGACGTGTCTGCACTTAGTGTCAGCGACATGCTACAGGAGCAACGAAAAGATCCTTGGATCGCTTCACTTATAAACTTTTGAGTTGAACTCCCTCGCAAAATATCCCTAGAGGTATGCGCCGTCAAATACAACACTTCGTTATCAGAGATGGTTTGCTATACAGACGGAATTATCTCTCCGAAGGACGCCAATGGCTCCTAGTCATTCCCAGACGTCTCCGCTCAGACATATGCGCCTCCTTTCACGCCGACCCACAATGCGCCCATGCGGGAGTGTTAAAAACCTACACCCGCCTGTCCCCCCGCTACTACTGGCGTGGAATGTATCGCTTCGTTCGTCGCTACGTACGTTCCTGTCTCGCTTGTCAACGCCGGAAGAATACCACTCCAAGTTCTCCAGCTCCATTACAACCCTTACCTTGTCCTGCTCGACCGTTTTACCGTGTTGGTATTGATCTGTATGGACCTCTTCCGATTACACCGGCTGGAAATCGCTGGGTAATCGTCGCTATCGATCACCTTACGCGCTACGCAGAAACTTCACCACTCTCTTCTGCGTCAGCCAGTGACGTCGGCCGTTTCATACTGCATCAGATCATTTTACGTCACGGTGCACCACGTGAACTCTTGAGTGACCGAGGGCGTGTGTTTTTGTCGGACGCTGTCGAATCGCTTCTCAAAGAATGCCAAGTCATTCATCGCACCACCACCGCGTATCATCCTCAAACTAATGGCATTACAGAACGATTCAACCGTACATTAGGAGATATGCTGTCAATGTACGTCGCAACCGATCACACCAATTGGGACAGTATTCTCCCTTTTGTAACCTACGCGCATAATACTGCTGTCCAGACAACCACTGGTTTCTCTCCATATTTCCTCCTTTATGGTCGCGAGCCCTCTTGCACGCTAGACACCATCCTTCCTTACCACCCGGATGTTGCTTAGTCGACGACGATGTCACAGGCTGCTAAATACGCGGAAGAGTGTCGTCAGCTTGCCCGTTCCTTCACAAGTACTGAACAGCAACGCCAGAAACACCACCGCGATAGCCCGACGCCTCCGGCTTCTTATGCATCAGATGACCTTGTCTGGCTTCGCATCCCTTCAACCAGCCCTGGTCTCTCAACGAAACTGATGTACAAGTATGACGGACCTTACCGTGTAGTTAAACAAACTTCACCCGTCAATTACATCGTGGAGCCGCTGGAACAGCCCCATGATCAACGACGCCGTGGACGTGAGACCGTCCACATAGACCGCCTAAAACCGTATTACGATACCTCTATTGTCTCCTGCCCATGAGTCGCCAGGATGGCTCTTTTCCGGAGGGGAGGAAAATGTAGTGAAGAAGATGAGGCTACTCAGAAAGTCAGGGGGTATGACTCAGTCGGTGAAGAAGACGACGTTCGGTTAACTGTGGATTCAGGCTAGTTCCGCCATTACCGCTTGACGTGTCGTGACCGCTCTCCTGTTTTATAAAAGAGTGCCACTCTAAAACGCCTCATTATAATATATATATACATATATATATATATATATATATATATATATATATTGTCACGCAGTTTATTTACATACAGACCTACTGGAAGGCCGAGGAACGCCAGAAGAGCGAGGAACGCCAACAGGCCAAAAATACAAAACAAACGCAAGCTCGGGTCGTGCGTGTGCACCAACGCTGTGGCTTGCCGTTTCATGCTGCTTCGTCGTCGTTCGCATAGTTCCCTAAATTGGCCCCCGGTGAATAGCGTAGCCAACCTGGCGACTTAAGGCGTAGTCACTATAGCGGGGTCGTAATACGGCTTCAGGCGACTCAGATGCACAATTTCTCGGCCACGACGGCGTAAGTCATGAGACTTTGTCAAAGGCTCAATCTCGTAATTGACTGGTGACGTACGGGCGAGAATGTGGTAGGGCCCATGGTATCATGCCAGTAATTTCGACGAAAGGCCAGGAGTGCTCGGTGGAATCCAGAGCCAAACGAGAGCACCAGTCGTGAAAGTAGAGAGATGTCGGTCGGTGTCATGCCGTAGCTTCTGGTGGCCTTGGTCCTCGGTTGTCAGTGAATGGGCCAATCGTCTGCAATCTTCTGCGTACCTGGCAACATCAGAAATTGCAGTGTACTCAGAGGAGTTTGGCGTGTATGGGAGGATAGTGTCCAGCGTGCACGATGGTTCGCGTCCGTACAACAGAAAAAAAGGGGAGAACCCTGTTGTCGCGTGCGTAGCGGTGTTATACGCATACGTGACGAATGGAAGGACAGTGTCCCAATTGGTCGGGTCTGAAGCTGTGTACATCGTCAACATATCACCGAGAGTGCGATTAAATCGTTCTGTGAGGCCATTCATCTGCGGGTGATATGCTGTCGTCATGCGATGAACCATGTTGCACTGAGCGAGCAACGCTTGAATGGCGTCAGTTAAGAAAACACGCCCCCGGTCGCTCAAAAGTTCGCGGGGAGCACCATGGCGAAGAACAATGTTGCGTAAGATGAAAAACGCAACTTCCTTTGTGGTCGCTGCGGGTAGTGCTGCCGTCTCCGTGTAACGCGTGAGGTGGTCCACGCCGACAATTATCCACCTATTTCCAGAAGACGACGTGGGAAGTGGTCCGTATAAGTCGATACCGACGCAATCAAACAGACGCGCTGGACAAGGCAGAGGCTGAAGTGTACCGGCAGGGCGTTGATGTGGGACTTTACGTCGCTGGTATGCAGTACAAGCACGTACGTACTTGCGGACAAATGTGTACATGCCGCGCCAGTAGTACCGCTGACGTAGACGGTTGTACGTTTTGAGAGCGCCAGCGTGAGCGCTTTGCGGGTCGTTGTGGAAAGCAGTACAGATTTCCGAGCGCATGTGGTTGGGTATCACTAACAGCCACCTCCGACCTTCAGACGTGTAATTCCGCCGATAGAGGAGGTCGTCTCGAATAGCGAAATGTGTGGCTTGACGGCGGATAGTTCTCGAGACCAAATTAGCTAGCGGATCAGTCAGAAAAGCGAGAAGTTGGGAAATCCATACTTCTTTGCGTTGTTCCGATGCCATGTCTGTGAAGACGATTTGTGTTATGACAGCTGAAGAAGGTGACGAGGAGGTTGGGTCGGCCGGTAGCGGCGAGCGGGATAGCGCATCAGCGTCGGAGTGCTTGCAGCCGGATCGGTATACAACACGAATGTCGTATTCCTGTAGGCGAAGCGCCCAACGACCAAGGCGCCCCGATGGGTATTTGAGCGATGATAGCCAGATAGAGCGTGGTGGTCCGTGACGACTTCGTAAGAGCGGCCATAAAGGTATGGGCGGAACTTCGTCAAAGCCCAGACAATCGCGAGGCACTCTTTCTCCGTGACGGAATAATTACACTCGGCTTTCTTGAGGGTTCAACTCGCGTAAGCGACCATGTATTCTTGGTACCCTGGTTTTCGTTGAGCCAATACAGCACCAAGACCGACACCACTGGCGTCGGTGTTAGCCTCCGTAGGCGCATCGGGGTCAAAATGTCGTAGTATTTGAGGTGATAATATTAACCGCCGAAGCGCGGTGAAGGATTCATCGCACTCTTTTGACCAAGCAGACATGCCTTTGGAAGTTGTCAACAGGTTGGTAAGAGGCGCGATGATGGAAGAG
The DNA here is from genome assembly GCA_013436015.1 of Rhipicephalus annulatus. Classification (NCBI taxonomy): domain Eukaryota; kingdom Metazoa; phylum Arthropoda; class Arachnida; order Ixodida; family Ixodidae; genus Rhipicephalus; species Rhipicephalus annulatus. The sequence continues at coordinate 265,112 of WOVY01011946.1, forward strand.
AAGTTGCGCACAAATCGACGAAAGTATGAGCACAGGCCGATAAAACTTCGAAGCGTCTTGATGGAATTGGGCTTCGGATAGTCGGCCACGGCGCGGAGTTTTGCCGGATCCGGGAGAACACCCTCTTGGCAGACGACGTGACCCAGTATAGTGAGCTGACGTGCGGCAAAATAGCACTGCTTGATGTTAAATTGAAGGCCAGCAGAGGTGAGACACGTGAGAATAGCACGAAGACGAACAAGGTGAGTCGAAAAGTCGTGAGAAAAAACGACGATGTCGTCTAGGTAGCAAAGGCACGTGTTCCACTTGTAGCCGCGAAGGATGGTGTCCATCATCCGTTCGAAGGTAGCTGGGGCATTGCAGAGTCCAAACGGCATGACGTTAAACTCATACAGCCCATCAGGTGTTACAAATGCAGTCTTTGATTGGTCAGGATCAGCCATTAGAACTTGCCAATATCCTGAGCGTAAATCTAAAGAGGAGAAATATTCTGCTCCTTGCAAGCAATCGAGAGCATCGTCGATGCGTGGCAACGGGTACACATCTTTCCGAGTTATCTTATTGAGCCGCCGGTAGTCGACACAGAATCGGATAGACCCATCCTTTTTGCGCACAAGTACAACAGGGGACGACCAAGGGCTCTGCGAAGGCTGGATGACACCACGCTTGAGCATATCGTCGACTTGTTCGTTGATAATACGGCGCTCTTCCGCTGAAACTCAATATGGTCGTGGGCGTAAGGGAGCTTGAGTACCGGTGTCAATGTGGTGCGTGATGTTCGCTGTGCGACCCAAAGATGGTTGAGCGCAATCTAAAACAGAATGGAACTCTCGAAGAAGGGACAAGAGTTCCCTTCTTTGTGTCGGCGATAGCTCAGCGGCAACAGAGGGCTGGAATGAGTTTGGCGCGGGCCGTGTGGCCACAGGGGGCGTCATAGCATTGAGCTGGAGGTGAGGTGGGTGTTCGGCGAACTCTAGAGGGCGCAAGAGGTCAACGTCTTGTATGTTACCCAAACATTCTCCGCGAAGTAAGGTAACTGGCGACGATAGCGAATTCGCGACGAGCATGGCGGTAGCACCGGATTCCACGGTGAGTACGGCAAAGGGCAGGTGTAGGCTGTGGCGGCGGGTAAATACGTCAGACGGAGAAAACAAAACAGTTCCGGCAGGAGCGGCCGTACAGGTCAGGACTACAAGGGTGGATGTTCTCGGTGCTGTTTCCGTGTCTGCAACAACGACAAGTTTGTAAGCTTGAGAAAGACAATCCACCAAACAAGAGGTTGGCAGCGGTGTAAGGGCAACTTCTGCACGTGAGCAATCTATGATGGCCCGATGACGCGAAAGAAAGTCCCATCTAAGAATGACTTCGTGGGAGCATGATGCCAGCACAACAAATTCAATGGCATAAAGTTCACCTTGGATATTGACACGTGCAGTGCACACAGCTGTAGGTTCTATGCACTGCGAGTTGGCCGTGTGGAGCATCAGGCCCGAAAGAGGCGTCGTCACCTTTTTCAACTTGCGGCATAAGGTCTCACAGATTATAGAAACGGCGGCCCCTGTGTCGATAAGCGCTTGTGCGGCGGTCCCCTCAACATTGACGTCAATAACGTTTTGCGGCGAGAAAGATGGAGGCCTTAAGCAGTTCGAATTGTATGCAGCTGTTGCCTCCGGAGCTGCAGCGATCAGTTTCCCTCTTCCGTAGCAGGCCGGCGACGCATAGGTGACAGGGACTGTCGTCGGGGCGATGGTGACCGATGGTTTGCGTAGGGTCGAGGACCGTCAGTGGTGTACCTTGATGGCGTCCTAGACGACGACGCCATTGGCCTGCCCACAGTGTCGACTGGAGGGGGATTTTGGCGACAGTGGCGGGCGACGTGTCCAGTGATACCACAGGCGAAACAGATGGGCCTATTATCCGGCGTCCTCCAAGCGTCTGAGTGACGGTAAAATGGAGCTGACAATCTCACGTAGGGGTATGGCGCAGCAATTGGGGTTGTAGGCACGACATAGGGTGGCGCGGCAGGTTGAGCATACGGCATACGCTGTTGCGTAGGCCGAGCAGCGACGGCGGCGTACGTGAGAGGCGTAGTGACTGGTGGTTGCTGATGCATCGGCGGAAGGGCCTCAGCGCCTTGGGTCCGAATGACGTGTTGGAGGTCCGGTGCCAAAGCTTGTGCGGGCTCATGTGTCAGTGGCAGCAGTGACAGCTGGCGCGCTACCTCTTCGCGGACGAAGTCCTTGATTTTCAAAAGCAGCGGCTGCTGATCGGTAGGATGGGCAGCTAAGTGCAAGCTTGCGAGCGTGTCTGGCGTCGTGAGGGCTTGACGAGAAATTGCGCGCTGCCTACGCAATTCATCGAAGCTTTGACAGAGGGAAACGAGGACAGCAATTGTGGGGGGATTTCTCGCGAGCAACATCTGAAAGGCGCCGTCGTCAATGCCTTTCAATATGTGCCTGAATTTTTCTTCCTCAGGCATGGCAGAGTTGATGCGGTTGCATAGATGCGACACATCTTCAATGTAGCCCGTGTACGTCTCGCCTGGTTGCTGCTCACGGTGACGTAAACGGTGCTCGGCTTGAAGTTTGCGTGCCGCAGGTGGTCTAAAGACGTCCGTAATAGCAGTCTTGATTGCAGACCACGTAGTAATGTCAGCTGCGTGGTTATTAAACCACAGTTGCGCGGTGTCCGCAAGGTAGAATGTGACGTAGCCCAGCTTACTTGGGTCGTCCCACTTGTTACTTGCACCAACTTTGTCGTACCTCGCCAACCAATCTTGGACGTCCGACTCAGTGGAGCCCGTGAAGATAGGAGGGTCTCGTTGAGGATACACGGCGCCGCAAGTGACATGGATGGTCGAAGGTTCAACCTGGAGAGGCGTCTCGGTGTCCACGTTCGTGTCACGTAGAGGGGGAAGCTTACGGGAGCGAAGTTCCAGGTTTGTACGGGAGTTCACACACCTCCACCAGATGTCACGCAGTTTATTTACGTACAGACCTACTGGAAGGCCGAGGAACGCCAGAAGAGCGAGGAACGCCAACAGGCCAAAAATACAAGACAAACGCAAGCTGGGGTCGCGCCTGTGCACCAACGCTGTGGCTTGCCATTTCATGCTGCTTCGTCGTCGTTCGCATAGTTCCCTACAAATAATATATATATATATATATATATATATATATATATATATATATATATATATATATTAAAATGTAAATGCAAGGCCAAAAGCGGTAGCAGCGTTGGTACAGAAACAGCAAGATCTGGCCGAGTATACGGGCAGCGTCGCAGCAGCAACCAAGCAGCCTTAGCTCGCGCCTCGTGCCAACGTGTCAAAGTCGCTGCAGTGGTGGGCATTCCTCTTCACTACATTTCGTCCCCCGTCGGAAAAGGAGCCATCCTGGCGACTCACGGGAACACAGTGTACGAGCGGATCGTAATAAGGTTTCAACCACTGTACGTGAACGGTTTCACGACCCCGAAAGCGCCGGTCTGTGGATGGCGTAACGGGTTTGACGATGTAGTTAACAGGTGAAGTCAGCGAGACAATGCGGTAGGGTCCCTTGTATTTCGAAACAAGCTTCGAGGAAAGCCCTGTAGGGACAGCGGGAACCCAAAGCCACACAAGAGTGTCCGGAGCAAAGTTAGGGTACGGCTGGTTATCGTAACGTCGAGATTTTTGTCTCCATTGGTCAATGGTTGTAAACGACTGGGCGAGCTTGCGGCATTCGTCGGCTCGGCGGGCAGCTTCAGAGATAGGCATAGACTCGGAGGAATCGGGGTGTAGGTAGAATGGTATCTAGTGTGGTGGAAAAGTCTCGGCCATATAACAGGAAAAATAGCGAAAAGCCCGTAGTCGCCTGTGGAGCAGTATTGTATGCGTACGTCACAAAAGGCAGAATGAGGTCCCAAGGAAACTGGCCTGACGCAACATACTTATATCGCATGTCCTCTGGGGTACGGTTGAATCTTTCCGTCAATCCGTTCGTCTGCGGATGGTAGGCGGTAGTAGCCCGGTGAAAGATACAGCATTCGGCAAGGAGTGCGTTGACGACTTCAAAAGGGAATACACGTCCTCTGTTGCTGAGAAGTTCACGTGGTGCGCCATGACGCAGAATGAAGTTATGCAGGAGAAAAGATGATACGTCGCGTGCTGTGGCAGCAGGCAAAGTGGCTGTTTCCGCGTATCGCGTCAAGTAGTCGACAACGAGAACGATCCAACGGTTTCCGGAAGCCGTGAATGGTGGAGGCCCATACAGATCGATTCCAACGCGGTCGAAAAGCCTGGCTGGGCAAGGGATTGGCTGGATCGGACCAGAGGCGTGATGAGGGAGAGCTTTGCGTCGTTGGCACTGAGGGCATGACTGAATGTATTTGCGCTTAAAGGTGTACATGCTTCACCAATAAAACCGGGAGATACACCGAGCGTATGTATTAAGATGCCCGCATGTGCGCACTGAGGGTCAGTGTGGAAAGCTGAACATATTGCAGCACGAAGATGGCGAGGTATGACGAGTAACCACTTTCGGCCATCGGACTTGTAATTCCTGCGATAAAGGAGGCCATCGTGGACTTCGAAGTGAGCCGCTTGACGGCGCAACGTGCGAGAAGATGGAGAAGTTGACGGGTCCGAAAGGAATCGCAGAAGAGTGCTGATCCAGTCATATTTACGTTGCTGAGACGCCATGTCGCAGTTTTCTGGGAACGCAACCATTTCGTCCACGGCAGATAGACATGCAGAGCTTTCGGAGTACACAGGTGAACGTGATAGGGCGTCGGCATCAGTGTGACGTCAGCCAGACCTGTAGACAACACGCATGTCGAACTCTTGCAACAGCAAAGCCCACCGAGCTGAACGACCGGAGGGGTCCTTCAACGTGGATAACCAACAAAGTGCATGGTGATCGGTGACTACTTCAAAAGGGTTACGATATAAGTACGCTCTAAATTTACCTAGAGCCCAAAAAAAAAGATTGCCCGCAGCTTCCCTCGGGGGAACACTGAGGAGGATGTGGAGCATATAATTGATTAACGGGGTGTTAAAGTGCGACTTACTTGGGTCGATGGCTAAATTGGTTAACGTGGTTGTGAAATGGGGTGTTAAATTGCGACTTACTTGGGTCGATGGCTAAATTGGTTAACGTGGTTGTAGGAGGGGGTGTTAAATGAGTGAACACGTACACACGTATGCGAAAGGGCGGTGCTGGTCGAAGGGACGTCGATCATTGTGTTTGTGGATTCGTTGGAATTCATTTCACCGTGACCTTGGACGTCGACGCGCCGTACAAACCAACCGACGAGCGGCAACTGAGCGAGCGAGCGCCGACCTTGAGTATATATACAGCGCGACGGCGCATGCACTGTCAGCTGTCGAATGTTCGCGAAGCGCGACGGCGCATGCGCGTCCACTGGAGAATCAGGAGAATTGTAGAATGTTCTCGAAGGGGAGAAGCGCGCGCGGCACAGATGGTGGGTGATGGTGCATGCGCGCGTCAGCTGTCGAATGTTCGAGAAGGGGGAGGAGCGCAACGGCGCATGCGCGCGCGTCAGCTGCCGATGTTCTCGAAGCGCGATGGCGCATGCGCGCGCGTCAGCTGCCGATGTTCTCGAAGCGTGAAGGCGCATGCGCGCTACATTATACAGCTAGCGAATGTTCGTGAAGAGGAGAAGCGCACGCGGTGTGTAGAGGAGGAAGGGTGCACAGATGGTGGAGGAGTGAAGCGCGCGCGGTGTGTAGAGGAGGAAGGGATGCACAGATGGTGGAAGAAGGAGGAGGAAGCTTGCGGACGGCGCCGCACTACAAGCCTCGAGTATTAGATGCTCCGCATCTAATAATTGCCAGGACACTTCTCTGTCACAAAATAATTTTTCTCCGCTTTGGTGAGGATACGGCTTGCGTAAGCGACTACGTACTCCTGGAACCCCAATTTGCGCTGCGCCAGCACGGCGCCGAGTGCAACACCGCTTGCATCGGTGTGTACCTCAATCGGAGCAGTCGGGTCGAAGTGACGCAAGATTGGCGGTGAGGTTAACAGGTGGCGCAACTTTTCGAAGGCATCATCACAGGTAGGTGACCAAGTGAAACTTTCTGAGTCATTCCGTAAAAGTTCAGTCAACAGGGCGGTGATCATCGCAAAATTCCGAAGAAAGCAGAGGAAATATGAGGAGAAGCCAAGAAAGCTGCTCAGATCCTTCAGAGATGAAGGTTTGAGTAACTGTGCAACTGCCTGAAGCTTGGCGAGGTCAGGAAGAATACCGTCTTTAGAGACAACATGGCCGAGGATCGTGAGCTGACTTGTACTGAAGCGGCATTTTTTCAGGTTGAGCTGAAGGCCGGCGTCAGTTAGGCACTGTAGTACTTCATCTAGCCTGCGGAGATGCGTGGGAAAATCTGGCGAAAATACAAGCACGTCATCTAAGTAGCACAGACATGTTTTCCACTTCAGGCCACGCAAAAGATTGTCCATCATCCGCTCGAATGTTGTGGGCGCATTGCAATGACCGAATGGCATGACGCAGAATTCGTAAAGGCCATCAGGTGTGACAAAGGACGTTTAAGGCTGATCTTCAGGCGCCATACGGATTTGCCAGTAGCCACTCCCTAAGTCAGTAGAAGAGAAGAACTCCGCACCTTGGAGGCAGTCAAGGGCATCGTCCATTCTCGGCAAGGGGTAAACGTCCTTTCGAGTTATTTTGTTAAGACGACGGTAGTTAACACAGAAGCGGATTGACCCGTTCTTCTTCCTAACGAGGACGACTGGAGATGACCAGAGGCTATTCGAAGGCTGGATGACGCCACGCTTGATCATGTCAGCTACTTGGTCATCAATAACCTGGTGCTCGGCTGTGAACACGCGATAGGGTCTCTGACGCAATGGCGCATTGGTACCCGTATTGATGCGGTGACACACAGTGGACGTGCGGCCGAGGGGAGTATGCTGGCAGTCAAAGGAAGAATGGAACTTCTCCAGCAGTCATAGAAGCTGAGCACGTTGCAAAATGGTTAACGTGTTGGCGATGGAGCTGCTGAGTACGTCAGGCCTAGTAGTCTGCGGCGAAGAGGCACAAGTCACTCCGGCGACTTCGTGTTTGGCAGAAGGCCCAGTCGACATATCGACGATTGCAGAAGGGTCAAAACTGTCAACCCATCCGACGCACTCACTCCGAAGTAGTGTTACAGGACATGACAAGAGGTTCGAGATGAGCAGTCTTCTGACACCGTCATGAAGTTCTAGAAGGGCATAAGGTAGCGGGGAACACTTGCGGTGAACGAAAAGGGCAGATGGCGTGAAAAGGGCACTCGACTCGGCGAGCGAGTTGCAAGATACCATGGTAAGGGCGAAAGAGTGCGGCGGTATGACGACGTCTTCAGCAACAAATAGTTTGTCCCCGGTTGCAAGAGCATCGTTTAACGGTGCGTCGCCAAACACTTCAAATTCTACCTCAGCGCGAGAGCAGTCGATACCGGCCTTATTAGCGGAGAGAAAGTCCCAACCCAAAATGAGGTCCAGGGAGCAGGAATCCAAAACTAGTAATTCAGCCGCATAGATGAGGCCATCAATCGCGATGCGAGCAGTACTGGCAGCGGCTGGCGTGACGTGCTCTGCGCTGGCTGTACGAAGTGATATACTTGCTATTGGCGTCATGATTTTTTTGAGCAAGCAGAAGAGTCTGGCACTTATCAATGAAACTGTGGCCCCAGTGTCGACAAGAGCAAGTGCAGTGACGCCGTCCACGTATACGTCGAGAACATTCGTTGGGGAAGAGAGAGGCCTTGGTCTTTTCGCGGGTGACGCAGTTCCTGCCTCTGTAACTGCAGCAATCAGTTTTCCCGCTCCGGCGATGAAGGACGACGACGCATCGGGGATGGCGAGCGGCGTCGAGGTGATAGCGAGCGACGGTTAACAGGAGGGCGGTGGTCGGCGTACGATGAGATCTGGTCAATCGGATGACAACCTGTGAATGAAGGGCACGGTGCCACATAAGGGGCAGGTTCAAAGCTCTGGTGGTATCTGTGGTGGTAGGCAGGGACGCGTCGACGGCAGTATCCCGATATGTGGCCAGGAAGGCCACAGGCAAAGCATATTGGCCGATTGTTAAGAGTACGCCATTGTCCACTACCCTGGAGAGACCTTGGCTGAGCGAAGCGAGGAGTAGGTCGCGGTGACGCGGCTGATGGCAGTGACGTAAAAGTCTGAAGAGGTGGTCGAGCAGCCACTTCAGTCTAGCTTAGAGGTGCATTTACTTCGGCACAGGCAACGGGGATCGGTAACAGTGAAGTGTCACGGGCAGATGGCAGAGCCGCGCAAACTTGCTCCTGGATGGCCTGGCGAAGGTTTACTGGAAGATGGCCGACTGTAGATAGCAGCGATAGCTGACGAGCGACTTCAGCACGAAGAAACTCCTTGATCTGCGATAGCAGGGACTCAAGGTCAGAGGTGGTGGTTAGGCTTGAGAGTGTGTCATCCGCGACGTTAGGGCGTCGCGTGAGAAGGCGCTGTCGTCGGAGCTCGTCAAAACACAACTCGTTGAGCTCAGAGACAGTGACAGGGTTCTTCGAGAGCAGCATTTGAAAGGCGTCGTCGAAAATGCATTTCATGATGTGTCGCACCTTGTCAGTTTTCGCCATCGTCAGGTCGACACGCTGGCAGAGGTCGAGGATGTCCTCGATGTAGCTAGTGAATGTCTCACCAGTTTGTTGGAACCGGCTTCGTAGACGTTGTTCTGCGCGAAGTTTGCGCACACCAGGGCGTCCAAAAACATCTGTGATGAAGGCTTTGAAGGTCGTCCAAGTGGGGATATCCGCCTCATGGTTTCTGTACCATAGCTTGGGAACATCCGGTAAATAAAACATCACAGTACCAAGCTTCGCGGGATCGTCGCATTTGTTAGTAGCAATGGCTCGTTCATAAAATTCCAGCCAATCCTCACATGACGCCTTCTCCACATGACGCCTTCTGCAGACAGCCTCCGAATCATCGTGAGGGATAAACTGGCGTGCATGACGTGTGAGCAAGTCCCGAGCTCGCATACCACTCCAAAGCTCGAGAAGTACTTTGGTTTGGGCTAGTTGGTTCATAGTGCTCAGATAAGACCGGCAGCGCAAAAACTCGAGAAAAAAGAAGGACAGTAGAGACAAAGCGCTTACTAACAACTGAATTTTTATTGCCATCACTTGTGCATATATATGTGCCTAAATTTTAATGAGAGGAGGTTTAGAAGCAAGAAAAGAAGGCTGGTTTTACCCAGCGATAAAAACTGCAAACGATAAAATCTTGAAAGGAACTCGCGCAGGCATGATGAGAGGAATGCATCCGGTCAAGATAAAGCAAATAACACGAAAAATCAAAGAAGACCTTTAAGATAACTAATTTCAGCATCAGACAAGGATATGGAAGGCCTGCTCACGCACTTGTCACCTGCTTCATGAATGAAGAAAGCCTCAACAATCTCGCACTCAATTTTATCCCTCCCCATTTTAAAAAACCGAATACTACGAAAGTCAGGAGAGCAGCCACAATGCCTGCAATGGTCAGTCCGAAAACCACTGGTCGTATTGCGTACATTTTAGTCATGCTCCTTTGCCCTTTCATCAAAATACCTGCCAGTTTGACCAATGTACTCAAGTCCACAACTTAAAAGAAACCTATAAACTACATTGAAAATACTATCAGTCAACCTGTTCTTGTGTTTGGTTGTACACCCAGGGCGTGTTACTCTGTAGGCCATGCCACATAACCTCGAGAGTTTGAAGGGCGCAGACAGTACAACCTGCACGTCCTGCTTCGATGCAATTGTCTTTAAGCTATGCGAGAATTTGTGAACATAAGGTATAACTTGCACATGCTTCTTTTTGCTACCATCATTTTGTTTTGTTCGATCGCGTTTCATGTTCCGTAGCAGGGTCTCACACACCACAGAAATTAATTCAATAGGGTAACCCACCTGCTTCATTCTGGTAACCTCTGCATTAAAGCTAGGTGAAATAACATGTAAACACGACTTATTTAGGGCTGATTGCAGACAGTTCACTGCAACACCTCACTTAACAAGCTTCGAATGGGCGCAGTCATGACGTAAGAAGGGTTTCTTGGATCTAGGATTATACTTCCAACAGATGTCATGCCGCGGTGGTCTAGTGGCTAAGGTACTCGGCTGCTGACCCGCAGGGCGCGGGTTCGAATCTCGGCTGCGGCGGCTGCATTTCCGATGGAGGCGGAAATGTTGTAGGCCCATGTGCTCAGATTTGGGTGCACGTTAAAAAACCCCAGGTGGTCTAAATTTCCGGAGCCCTCCACTACGGCGTCTCTCATAATCATATAGTGGTTTTGGGACGTTAAACCCCACATATCAATCAATCAATCAATTATCGCCAAAAAGCAAGCCATTGTCAAGAAATTGCAATTCTTGCTTATCAGGCTTTTGATGCGTAAATCTCAGGCCTTGACTTTCACTCTGAAACACATGTAAAACATCATGAATGACTATGTTAAGGTCATCAACAATCATTCAAAATTACTAGAAAATCATCCACGTACCTATATATCTTGACAACCTGTGGTATTTGCAATTTATCCTGATTGCGGCAACCAAAGACCGACAAGAAAAGATCACACAACACAGGAGCCACAGCTGAACCAATACATATCCCTTTCATTGAACATAAAACTTATCATCAAAATTCACAACAGTAGAAGAGAAATAGAACTCTAAGAGTCTAACAAAGTCATCAGCAGAAACACTTGCTTCGCCTGAGAACTGAAGTTCACCATATTCCTGAAGCCTATGTCAAAAAGCCTGCAGCAGTCCTCCATGTGGCACAGAATAATAAAGTTCTTCAATGTCAACCAAAAAACCAATAAAAGAGCCAGATTTCAATCCTTGTAGGTGCAGCATGAAGTCCTCAGACTTGCGGATGACAAAGGGATCATTCTTCACTAAAACTTAAAGGTGCTATTGTAGGTAACGGCTGACGTGGCGTTGCCAGGTAGCAACTTCCGAAACAATTGCACGAAACGGAACATCGGGTTTGTGACTTTTGTGAGCACTCCAAAGCCTACGTACCAGCAGGTGGTTGCAGCGTCACCTTCTCAGCAATCAGCGCAGTATGTGTCAACTACACAGCCTTCACTGAATGTCCTCGCCCCAAGAGCAACGCCTCCTTCTTTCCAAGCCTGGCGTCCATCTCAACCAATTTGCTATTATTGTGGAATACGTGGCCACATATCATGGTTCTCTCGTCGACGTCAACAAGAAGAAGGGCGCGGCTATGATGACTTCGAGAAGGATGAGTTTGCCCCTGCTCCACAACATCGCCACCCATACTAACTGTACTAACGCCACTCACCATCTCCACAGCACTTCGATTAAGCCAGTACCTTCCACTTCTCGCGCCGTCGTACCCCGTCGCATATGCGCTGTTTCTCGTCACCTCTTCATCCGGCAGCCACGGCGTCTGATCATCGCTTGAAAAACTAAACAGTGCAGCTTCAGGAGGGAAAGCTGCATTTTGCGGACTGAATATAACTCCCTCAGAACGCCCTTCAGATGTACTTTCAGTGTGTTTTGAAAGTATAAGAACTGAAGCCTTGGTGGCCACAGGTGCATCGCTCTCAGTTATTAGTGTGGACTTGTCTTCAAGTTTGCGCAAAGTGAGGACATCGTATGATGGCCCTCCCCCTCGCTGTGCTAATGTGCTGTTTGTTTAGCCTTCTGGTGTTTGCACAGCACGAGTTTATATTGAGGGCATCCTTTATCATATACAGTTCCTCGCTCTGTCATCGTGTACTAATGCGGTCATTTTAGGACGGGACTTTCTCTTCTCAGCTTCAGCCGTGATATCTTGCCATCAGAAAGTCATTCGCATGTCTACAACTCACGCAGATATCGAACCACTTTCTCTGGTGCCCCTTCACGCAGGCGCACCATCTTACTCTGCGAGTACTGATGACCATGCTACAATGGCTGCTTTAGCAGCCACAACAAATTCCGATCTCACGTCAGCGCAAAAGCAGTAACTTTTCGGTATGCTTCAAAAACACAGGGCTTCATTTGATGTCAGTTCCAAGCTTTTGGGTCGCACTTCCGTCGCCGTGCATCTAATTGAAACGGAAGGCAATACAATTGTACGCCGACATCGAGTGTCATTGTACGCCGATATCGGAAGGCCCAATTGTACGCCCATATCGAGTGTCATTCGCACAGCGGAAAGTGATCGAGGACAACGTCGCTGATATGCTCAAACGAGATGTTATACGGCCTTCTTCTAGCTTGTGGACATCACCTGTAGTGCTAGTCAGAAAGAAGGATGGTTCGTTGTGATTCTGTGTCGATTATTGAGCACTTAATAAGAATCACGGGCAAAGACGTGTACCCGATGCCACGAGTCGACGACGCACTTGACTCTCTGCAAGGCGCTGAATTTTTCTCCAGGCTCAATTTACGGTCTAGTTATTGGCAAATACCTATGCACGAAGCGGACAAAGAAAAATTCGCCTTTGCAACAACAGGCGAGCTGTATGAATTCAACGTGATGTCATTTTCTTAATGTAGTGTTCCTGCCACATTTGAACACATGGTCGACACAGTTCTACGTGGCCTAAAATAGAAAACATGTCTTTGTTGTCTAGATGACATTGTCATTTTCTCCTCTTCTTTTCGTCAGCATCTTGATCGCTTGGACGAAGTTTTGACGTGTAATTTTAATGCTGGACTTCAGCTAAACACAAAGGAATGTCAGTTCATCAACAAGAGCATCAAGGTGTTGGGCCACCTTGTCAGCAAATATTGCTTTTGGCCGGATCCTGACAAGCTTGCCGCCGTGATACGCTTCCCTCGGCCAGAAAATCAGAAACACCTATGAAGTTTCCTGGGCCGGGCGTTCTACTTCTGCCGCTCCATCAGTCATTTTGCTGACATCCCCTCACCACTGCATAAGCTGCTGACATTCGGATCAACTTTCGCTTGGAACGACGACTGCGAGCACACCTTTCAAGCCATCAAGCATGCTTTAACATAGTATCCTGTTCTGTGCCATTTCGACAAGAACTCACCTACATGTTTGCACACTGACGCGAGTGGCCATGACATTGGTGCAGTTCTTCTACAGCGGAATTCCACTTCACGGGAAAGAGTTATTGCGTATTCTATTCGTGCTCTTACGGCTGCTGAACAGAACTACTTCATAACTATGCAAGAGTGCCTCGCTGTCATTTGGGCTATACAAAAATTTCAACCGTATCTTTACGGACGCCACTTCACAGTTACTTATTACAGACCATCGCGCCTTGTACTGGTTATCGTCATTGAGAAACTTGTCTGGTCGCCTCGGTCGTTGGGTGCTCAATCTACACGAGTACGATTTTGACGTCATCTATAAGTCTGGCAGAAGACACCTAGATGCAGATGCTCTCTCTCGCTGCCCCCTTCCACTGTCATCATCGAGTACGTCAGCTGATTGCTTGTCTGGTGGGCAAGACACTGCGTCACCCCTCACATTATCACACCTTACGGTTGTCGACACGCCGGCTTCAAATCGCTACAACGAGTTCGCCACACGCCAGCTTGATGATCCATATTGCAATAACATATCCAACGCCTAGATGGTATATCACCTACTCCTAATTCTAGATTGCGCCGACAACTACGGCAATTTAAGCTCGATAACAATGTGCTCCATCGTTGCATTTACACTACTGATAAACACCGCTTGGTTCCAGTATTTGCGCGTTCTCTAGTTACCAAGACCTCGAAGCCTTTCACGACGACCCATGTGCAGACCACTTGGGATTTCGCAAAAGACAAAGCCGCATCAGGAAACGTTTCTTTTGGCCTGGCATTTCTACCTTTGTGGCCAAGTACGTTGCATCTTGCCATCTGTGTCAACGACGGAAGTGACCAACTTCGTCTCCTGCTGGCCTTCTGCAACCTATCCCGTGTCCCGAGACACCATTCGCCATCATTAGCATAGACCTACTCGGACCTCTCCCCATCTCTACAGCAGGTCATCGTCGGATTGTGACTTCTGTAGATCATCTAATACGGTACGCAGAGACTGCTGCATTACGCAGAAGTTTTGCTTCAGACGTCACAGACTTCTTTCTCAAAGCCACTGCATTGCGTCACTATGCACCTTGCATCCTCCTGAGTGTTTGCGGCAAGACGTTTTTGTCCACCATAATCAAAACCATGCTCACAACCTGTGGTACGGCGCATAAGACGACGTCAGCCTTCCACCCCCAAACTAATGGGCTGACTGGAGAGATTTCATCGGACACTAACAGACATGCTATTGATGCACATCTCCCCAAACAATGACAACTGGGATACGATTTTGCCTATTATGGCGTTTGCCCACAACACCGCTGTTTAAAGAACTACTGGCTACACGCCAGTAGTTCTTTCTACCTCGTGTAGAACTACTTTCTACCTCGTGTACGGCCGTTCACCGACATTCACTAATGACGTCTCTTTTCTAGATGTACCAACTGACACCTCGGTAACCGTATCCGAGCGGTGCTTCACAAGGCTCGAGGGATGTCGGCAACGGGCTCGCTTTAATACAGAAGCGAATCAGCAAGATCGCAAGCAACGCTACGACAGCTCTCATCGCGACGTCTCCTTCAGTCCGGGGGATGAAGTGTAGCTTTGGACGCCCATTCGTACTCCAGGATTGTGCGACAAGTTTCAGTCAGGCTTCATTGGACACTATACAATCAATAAACAAGCGTCACCAGTGAACTATTGTGTCACTCCCACCGACCTTTCTTCGGATCGTCGCTGTCATGGTTCGAATATTGTCCACGTATCGCGTCTGAAGCCATTTGTTCGACGGGCCGTTTCCGTCTAAGACGCGTCCGGGCTGGCTACTCACGCGTGGGGGAAAAATAAGTGTGAGCATTATTCATACGCGTCATCTTATCACATGTACATACTCACCATTATCAGTCTGCAAGTAAAATAAGTGTTTTGCAGCCAAAACATTGCCTTACAATATATATATATATATATATATATATATATATATATATATATATATATATATATATATATATATATATATATATATATAGGTATGGGATATGGCACAACGGGAGCGTTGTCAACAAGGATAAATATATTTATTTCCCAACAGTTTCGGGAGGGGTCCTCCCTTTATCAGGGGATGAGTTATAACTCATCCCCTGATGAAGGGAGGACCCCTCCCGAAACTGTTGGGAAATAAATATATTTATCCTTGTTGACAACGCTCCCGTTGTGCCATATCCCATACCTTCACGAAGACTAACTGGCCCATTGAATTACTACTCCCATATATATATATATATATCCCTATTGGAAAAATTGCCATGGTGGATACTGGAAAACATGGTGGGCGTAGTGGAAATAATAGTGGGCATAGTGGAAATAATAGTGGGCATGGTGGAAACTATGATGGCTATGGTGGGCCGTTGTGGAAATTATGGTGGTTATGCCGGGACATACTGGGTGGTATGGTGTACAGATGATGGGTAAAGCGGAAATGATGGTGGAAAGCAGAGGCTAGATAGTGGGCAATAATGGGACACTCTGCCCACCATTGCGATAATGCTGGG
Organism: Rhipicephalus annulatus; assembly: GCA_013436015.1. Taxonomy (NCBI): domain Eukaryota; kingdom Metazoa; phylum Arthropoda; class Arachnida; order Ixodida; family Ixodidae; genus Rhipicephalus; species Rhipicephalus annulatus. The sequence continues at coordinate 280,702 of WOVY01011946.1, forward strand.
AAGCCCTAAGCATATGGTGCGTGGTGCTTATTATGATGGGCTACATGGTGTACCAAGCTGAGAAACTCTTCCCACCATTGCGATAATGCTGGGAAGCACTAAGCAGATGATGGGTGCTGCTTGTTATAGTGGGCCACATGGGTACCAAGCTGAGAAGCTCTGCCCACCATCGCGATAATGCTGGGAAGCAGTAAGCAGATGATGGGTGGGCTTATAATAGCGGGCAATTTATATAGTGTACCAAGCTGGGATCTGTTCTCTACATGTTCTACCACAATGATTTCCGTTAAAGGTTAGGCCTACCGACCACGCCCGTACAATTGTGTTATCCGTGCTTCCGGGTTTCAGAATACACGATTTCGACGATTAAGTATGACAATACAGCGCAGCCATGGCATCAATTAACCTAAATGAAGCATTTTTCATTGTGTATGGTGTCCGCTCAAGAAGCAACAAACATCGATGTGACGCGATTAAAGCACTCCCAGAGAACGTAACTAAGTGTCTTCTCACCGACAGCGGCCGGTCGCACTCGCCGGCACTTCTCTACCTTTTGTACGAGAACTCAGACGCGGCATTTTGTATGCTTGGTGAACCAATATGATAGCGTAATGTTTCCGGCACACTGCATTCGTTTTGGCCAAGCCGTTATGTAGTTGTTACTTTAGTGAAAGAGCTACAGCATTGCGCTGGCGGGACCGCCCTCTACATTGCGCGAAAAGCATCCCAATACTCAATCAAATAAATTAGGCGGGCGTATCTATGGAATGAGCCTAGAAGCGTCATAAAGCGTGAGCAGATGTCGCCTTTTGGAATGAGCGCGAAACGGATATTAAACTTGGCAGACCCCGCCGGTAAACTGTTGCTGCTCCCCAGTCCACTTGGTTTTTTTTCTTGAAGTTGTGAATTGTAAAAAAAATAGCCGTAGTGCCATTAACATAGTGGCAATCGTTACAGGCCGCAGTTGCTTGTGTTTAATAAATGTGCAATTTTTAGTAGCAGGTGTAGATCTTGTCTATGTTGTGTACACGACAAACATAACTTAAGTTGAACCGTAAGTTTGTATGCCAACTGAGTATTTAACACACAACGTCATGTTGGTGTGGCGCCGTGGTTAGCGTCTTAAAATGGAATCCGCAGGTTGCACGTTTGATCCTCCATGGCGCCTTGTTTTTTTTTTACGGGACGGGTGTTTTTTATACCGTTTTTATAGAATTCTTTTTTTTATTTTTTGAGGCAGCTCGTCACGGTGATTCTGACGTCATTTCGCGCTCAAGTGTTGCCAGTACTACAGCACCCATTATACCCACCAAGCGCCATGGTGGGCGTTTCCCACCATTCACCCACTACATTAATCCACTATAATGGTGGGAGGTGGTTTACACCATGCCCACCATTCGTTTTTTTCCGATAGGAATATATATATATATGTATGTATATATATATATATATATATATATATATATATATATATATATATATGACGCTACAAAATGGAGACACGTCGTGGTCCAGATGCCATGCGTTTATTCTAATGCACGCGCACTTCCTCTTCGTCGGCTTCTCCTAGAATCACCTTGTGAATGCGTCACACTTCCCCCTCCCCTCGAGAAAGTCTCAGTTCAGAAGGTTTAAAATAACGCCGCAGTTTGCTAACATGCACAATGTCACAGTTTCTACGTAAGGGTAGCACGGAGCGGTTGATTTCATAGTTCACTGTTGAGACCTTGCGTAGAATCTTGTAGGGTCCTTCCATGACAGAACTCAGTTTGCCGTTGTTGGGATGCCATGGTGTCTCGTAAAGGACAAAGCCACCGACTTGGAACTCAATCAGAAGAAATTTTCTATCATAAATGACTTTGTTCTTATTATGGTAGGCGATAGAATAGGTAACTGCAGTTTTTCGCGCTTCTTCGACGGTTTCTTCTCGTTGTTCCAGTACAGTAGGATAAGATGGAATTCCATACATCACGAAGGAAGGTGCGTAGCCGGTCACTTCATGGGGTGTTCTGTTGTATTCGTCAATTACCTCCAGAAGCAGCTTAGTCCAAGACTTCTGTGGTTGGTCATTGATCTTACATTTAAGTCTTGTTACGATAGTCTGGTTTGTCCGCTCGTTCATGCCGTTGCATTGTGGATGATGAGATGAGGTGAATAGTTGGTGTATACGATTATGTTTTAAAAACTGCTTGAATTTTCCTGCGGTAAATCCTGTTCCACGGTCTGAAAGGAGCTTCCGTGGTTTTCCAGAAGAAAAAATTGTTTTTAAGCATGAAATGTAGGCGTCGCTGTTCTCACTTTTATGAGCAAACGCCCATACGTAGCGAGTCGCATGATCAATAACCAAGTGTATAAACCTTTTTGACGAGCCATATCCAGAAAATCCTCCTATGGTGTCTATTGCAAAGAGGTCGAAGGGCTCTTCAGCTGGAGGCAGTGATTTAAGCGTCCCAAACTTTTTTGTTTTTGTCTTCTTGCATCTCTGGCATGTATCACAATGCCGAATGTAAGTGGAAACATCGGTTACCATATGCGGCCAATAATATTGCGGAGACAGGAGTGATAGCGTCTTCTTCACTCCGACATGCCCAAAATGTTGATGTGCATTCTTCAGAATGGTTGGGCGTAGTTCATGGGGCACGTATATTTTCCGTAGTCCTTTTCTTTTAACGATGATGATGTTATTTTCCAATGAGTGCGTTCCTTTTGGACGCTCATTGTTGCATCGCTGAAGGTTGTCGTGTGATAGAAGATTAACTATTGGGGCTCTGGAGAGCGCATCTGCTTCGACATTACTTGTGCCCTTTTGATGTTTGATGTTCACATCATACATTGACAGTTTCAAAGACCACCGGAAGAAACGACCTTGAGGATTTTTAACATTCTTCAGCCACTGGAATGCAGAGTGATCTGTTACAACAGTGAATGACTTTCCATGAAGGTAGCAATGCCATTTATCAATGGCATCTACAGTGGCAAGACATTCTCTTTCTGTAATAGCATAGTTCACCTCATGCTTAAGTAGTTTGCGGGAATAGTAAGCAACAGGATGTTTTTTGCCTTTGTCATCAGGTTATTTCAGCACTGCACCGATGCCTTCGCCAGATGCGTCACAGTACACAGTACATGGTCTCGAAGGGTCGTATATGCGAAGCACCGGTTCTTCAGTTATCCGCTCCTTCAGTTCACGAAAGGCTTGCTCGCATGCTTCTGTCCACACCCACTTGCTGCCTTTGTGGAGTAGTTTTGTGAGTGGAAGAGCGATATCGCTGAAGTGGGGGATGTACTGACGGTAGGTGTTTACAGTGCCCAGAAAACGCTGGAGATCTTTTTCTCGTTTTGGTGTAGGAAATTTGAGTATGGCAGCCACATTACTTTGCTTAGGTGTCACTGTTCCTTGTGAAATTTTGTGGCCCAAGTATTCAATGCTGCAGCGTGCAAATTGGCACTTTTTTCGTTTGAGTTTTACGTTCTCGGTTTTGAGAGCTTTCAATAGCGCCTCAAGGTGTCGTATATGATCATTAAATGTCTCTGAGTATACGACCACATCGTCAAAGTAATTAATAACATTAGTGAGCTGATGTTTCGCTATTATTGATTTCATGGCTCTTTCAAATGTAGCTGGAGCGTTCTTCAACCCAAACGGCATTACCAACCACTCAAAATGACCATCAGGCGTGACAAATGCAGTTTTCTGAACATCGTCAGGATGCATTTGCACATGCCAGTATCCCGACGTTACGTCCAACGTAGTGAAAAACTCCGCCTTTCCTAAGTGGTCAAGAATATCATCTATACTTGGAATTGGTTGAAAGTCGGGTACCGTTATGGCATTGAGTTTCCGGTAGTCAATACATAGACGAGTGCGTCCTTCACCTTTCTTTTCTGCTAAAATGACAGGTGCGGCGTAGGGCAATAATGAAGGCCTCACAACACCTTGCTTGAGGAGAGCGTTAACCTGTTTGTTGATCTCCACTTTGTCTGCCTGTGAACATCGGTATGGTGCTCGACGAATAGGGACAGCATTGGTAAGTACGATCCTATGTTTCTCAGTAGTGATGCACCCAATATCTGTCTGAGATTTCGAAAATATCTCGTCATACTTGCTTAAAAGAGAGTCGAGCGCCACAGACTCATGCTCTGATAAATTTTCTGAAGTCAGAGTTCGCATCACCGGGGCTTGAATGGTTTTCTTTTCATTGTGATGCGCAAGGTTCATATTCTCACGTGCTTGTGTCACTGACTTGCTTTTCAGATTTACAGAAAGATTGAAGTATGAAGCGCTGTCTAGGCCAAGAATTAATTGCGTTCTCATGCCTCGCAGCACATGTGCATAAACTTTCTTGATGACGTTCCCAATTTGTAACTGAATGTTTACGCGACCCAAAGTTCGAATGCTTGATGCAACTTGCTGGACCATGATGCTGGAGTCTCTCATCAACTGAAGCTTTAGCTGTTTGTACACATCCTCGCTGATACAAGTAATTGTTGCTCCTGTATCGAGAATTGCATTTACTGACTTTCCGTTGATGAGAGCACTGAAGTGTATTAATGAAACTCTGGGTCGCCTTCCTCGTTTCCCTGTTCAGTATCAATAGCGAACACATTGCCGCGACGCGGACATTCGTTGTGCCAGTGAAACTGTCGTGGGCAACCAGAATCTGAGCAGTATCTACATTCGTTTTGTGCGGCACGCGGTTGAAGAGTTATTGTTGGTTGCTGCGATCTGCTGAAGAGACGTGGAGCTCTTGATGCGATACTAGCGTTACGAGTAAAGGAAACTCCTCTCACCCGTTTTAAAGATGTCTCGACCCGTTGAGCAGCGGTGAGCCACTCTAATGACGAGTTGAAAGACAGTCCAGCGAGCGCCAGTTCCACATCAGGAGGAACACCATCAGTCAGCCCAGAAATGATGTGGCACTCTTTCAGGTCAGCCAAGGAACCCAGTCGCTTTTTCTCGTCGTAGTAGTCCTTGATGGTCTGCCCTCCTTTCAGTCGGTAGTGAATGAAGAGACGGAAGGCATCTCCGTCAGTCGAAGCAAAGCGGGCTTGCATGTCACGCTTGATATCGCCCCAAGTTGTCTCGCCGTTGCCGAAAATCTCTGTCAGGTACCACTTGAACGCTTCCCCTTCAATGTATTCGTTGAAGTGAGTGATCCGATCGCGGTGAGTCCATGATGCATCGGCTGCCTTCATGTCGAAAAGAAGAAGCCACTTGTCGATGGGGACGTCTTCTGGTGTTCCCTTGAACTTCTCTATGTTGAGCGGGGGCTTTGGCTTAGCCATGGCACGTTGATGAGGTCGATCCTGTCGACTTGTGTGACGCTACAAAATGGAGACACGTCGTGGTCCAGATGCCATGCGTTTATTCTAATGCACGCGCACTTCCTCTTCGTCGGATTCTCCTAGAATCACCTTGTGAATGCGTTTATTCTAATGCACGCGCACTTCCTCTTCGTCGGCTTCTCCTAGAATCACCTTGTGAATGCGTCACATATATATACTTTGTGCTTATATATATAGACCTGGTGCCGTTAGGTTGTATACGAGGGACTATTGGTCAGCTGCTAGCCCGTAATAGGTTCACGTGCTACGTGACGCCATACAGGCTCATAAAAGAGTGTGCCACACTCGCCGCCATGGCTACAAGTGGCGCTGACTGACACCCCCACGTTTAAATTCACATATAGGCTCAATAAATTGGCTGGGGGTTAGCCACCATGATAGCTCAGTGGTTAGAGCATCAAACTTGTTATTTGAAGGTGTTAGGTTCGATTCCTGCTCACGGCAAGTTATTTTTTCACCCCCTTTTCCTTCTTATTTACATTGCATTAGTTCTAATAACATCCCCTATAATTCCTTGGCAGTATTGTTTGTTAGATCTCATTTATATTGTGTCAAAACACGAAAAAACGAACCCTTAGGTATACACTTCTTTCCCTTGTCATCATTATATATATATATATATATATCATGCTTCTGCTGACTCTTTATACAAGCAACAGCACGATGGCCCCGATGACGAAGAGGGCCGACACGCAGACTGACAATGGTTATTGACAGATGAGGAAGATGAAGTCCAATAAATTGTTACACTAATTTTCCGCGTTGACGTAAGTGGCCAGCCTGGACACGAATTACGCTGTGGAGCGCATACGCATTAAACAGGGCTTGAGAATATATATATATATATGGCACAACGGGAGCGTTGTCAACAAAGATAAATATATTTATTTCCCAACAGTTTCGGGAGGGGTCCTCCCTTTATCAGGGGATGAGTTATACTCATATATATATATATATATATATATATATATATATATATATATATATATATATATATATATATATATATATATATATATATATATGACGAAGAGGGACGACACGCAGACTGATGATGGTTATTGATGAGGAAGATGAAGTCCCATAAATTCTTACACTAATTTTTCCCGTTGACGTAAGCGGCCAGCCTGGACACGAATTACGCTGTGGAACGCATACAATAGGGCTTGAGACGCGAAACGTCCACAATCTCTGTCCCGCGGCAGCGTTGATCAGTGGGGCCATGAACAGGTATGACACTGTACTTCACCGGTGAGGTCTGTTCCACAACTTTGTAGGGGCCAAGATAGCGTGACGCAAGCTTCTCGCATAAGCCAGGCGCTCGTCCAGGAGTCCTTAGAAGTACATCGTCACCAGGGCGATAGAGAACGACGCGGTGAGTGGCATCGTAACGATGTTTGCGATCTTGGCTAGCTTTGGTGTTTACACGGTCAAGACGACGGCATTGAGCAACATGGCACAGAAACTGGTCGCAAACGAATGGTGAAGAGCTGACCGGGCCAGAAAAGAAAGAAACTTTGAGTGGTGATGTCGGTTGGCGTCCGTATACTATGAAAAATAGGAAATAGCCTGTGGTTTGTTGAACTTAAGTATTATATGCATATGTGACAAAGGAAAGAATGGCATCCCAATTGCGATGGTCTGGTCGGATATACATAGACAGCATGTCGCACAGCGTGCGATACAATCTTTCCGTTAAGCCATTGGTTTGTGGGTGACAGCTAGATGGTGTTTTCTGAACTGTTTTGATATTTGAAGAACTTTACTGAGCGTGCTTGAAAGAAATGTCTTGCCCCAATCGCTCAAAAGAACACGAGGGGCTCCGTGACGTAGGCAGATAGAATTCAAGAAGAAAGTTGGTACTTGGGAAGCAGTTCCTGAAATTATCGAGGCCGTCTCAGCGTGCCAGGTCATGTGATCGACAGCGGTGACGATCCATCTCTTGCCGTCTGATGTAGTTGGGAGGGGCCCGAAGAGGTCGATTCTGACGACAGAGAACGGCTCTGCTGGGCAAGGAAACGGTTGTAGGGTCCCGACTGGAGCGATAGTGGGCCATTTGCGTTGTTGGCAAAGTGCGCACGAGGCAATATACTTAGCTACCGTCGTGGAAAGACCTGGCCAGACGAATCGACTTCGGATGCGCTCGCAGGTTTTGTAGTAACCCGAGTGGCCTGACGTAGGGTCATCATGTGAATAATCAAGGTGGACAATTGGGCGAGTTGGTGATGCATGATCGACGTATGTAAATGCGCGGTAGTAAACACGGACGACAAGAAGATACAAGGACTGCGCTTGTCCTTGTATCTTCTTGTCGTCCGTGTTTACTACCGCGCATTTACATACGTCGATCATCATGTGAAGCGCGCAGAACTTCAGCGCGTAGTGCTCGTGGTACGACGGGAAGCCATCGATGGCCTTTAGGGTGGAAAATGTATCGATAAACACATCGTCCTTCAACTTGAATAGTTGGAGTTGTTTCCGGGGCCTATCATTTGGGAAAGACGAAGCACCGGTAAGCCGACCGAAGAGATCAGTGCAATAAGAATTGGCTCGCTGGTTAGTCGTAAGTACTGAAGGACAGGTGGATGAAGGTAGAGCAAAAACGGATGATTTAGACAGGGCGTCCTCCACATAGCCAATTTGACAAGGGGTTGTGACGTGCGCCGAAGACTGTGGCAAAGGGCATTGTGGAAAAGTGCCGGCATCTTGGTGTTGTAGATGACGTCCAATTCATATGATTGTAACCGGAGAATCCAGCGGCCAAGTCGCCCCGATCAGTTTTTGGTTGTTGAAAACCAGCGAAGAGCATGGCGGTCTGTCACAACAGCAAAATGTCGACCATGTACATGCGCACAAAATATTTGGATGGATCATACAACAGCCAAGCACTCTTGTTCGCTTATCGAGTACCTCTTCTCTGTAGAGGCCAGAGTGCGGCTTGCATAGGCGACAACTTTCTCGCAAAATGCATGGTCGCGCTGGAAGAGTATGGCGCCGATTCCTTGTCCGCTAGCGTCAGTGTGTAATAACGTAGGTGCCTCGTCATCGAAATAACAAAGCACCGGTTGTGATGTCCGTGCGTTCTTCAGTTCTTGAAATGAGGCTACGCATTGATTATTCCCATCGAAGGAACCGGTACTAGCAAGGAGCTTGTCGAGAGGAGCGGCAAAGGTGGCAAAGATGCGAATGAAGCGGCGAAAGTACGATGCGAGTCTAAGGAAACTGTGTAGTTCTTTGGAAAGAAAGGGGCGCGGAAAATTAAGTACAGCGGAAATTTCGTCGGGATCGTGCTGGATTCCATCTTTACTAACGAGATGTCCCAAAACTTTTATAGCTGTGTTGCCGAAATGGCACTTCTTTGTGTTTAGTTGAAGTCCAGCATTGGAGAGACATGTGAGCACTTGATATAGGCATTGCAGATGATCAGCAAAAGTGGAAAAAAACATGACGATATCATCGAGGTAGCATAGTCCAGTTTTTCACTTGAGGCCACGAAGAACACTGTCGATCATCCTTTAAAATGTGGCGGGAGCATTACATACACCGAATCGCATTACATTAAGCTCGTAAAGACCATCGGGCGTAGAAAAGCCAGTCTTTTCTTTGTCTGCTTCGTGCAATAGGATTCGGCAATATCCAGACCGAAGGTCAAAGGTGGAGAAGTATTGGGCGCCTTGCAATGAGTCAAGTGCATCATCTATACGCGGCATCGGATATACATCCTTTCAGGTAATCTTGTTGAGTACGCGATAATCACCACAAAATTGAACCCATCCATCCTTCTTTTGTACCTACGCAACGGGTGAGGACAAAAAACTGGCAGAGGGTCGTGTAATGTTTCTCTTTAGCATATCGGTTATGTTCTCCTCGATGATTTTTCGCTCGGCCAAGGAGACTCAGTAGGGACGATGGCATACAACAGTCTGACTTTCAGTGTTGATGCGATGATGCGCAACTGTGGTCTGCCCTAATGCCGAAGCATTGGCGATGAAGGCGGCCTGGTGTTTCGTTAGAAAATTTACAAACGCCTCGCTATGAGAAGCAGAAACTGCAGTATTTATCCCGGGAGCAAAGGAGGAGGAAGTAGCAGGCTGGCCCGGTTGTGGCTGAGCTGGCAAGGCGTCCAAAGAGACCAAAGATACCGGTTGGGTATCTACATAACACGTGACTGCAGAACCTTGCGGTGGAAGAACAGGCTCCGGAGTAGCGTTCAGGCCAAGGATTATAGCAGCACTGTTTTCGAACCGCACCAGGCTGGAGAGGAGTACAACGCCGCGAGCTAGACTGTGGCTAGAAGGTGTGATAAGGGCGTCACCATTGGCAATATTCGGAGAAGTGGTGGTGATGAGTTCCTCCTGACGCGGGAGCAGTATAGAATTGGAAGCTGTAAAAAAACGCAGTGGTTTCTCGTCGACACGTTCACTGCAGCGATCGGTCTCAGTCATCTGGACTACACGTTGACGGCAAGAAATTAATGCAGATGCTGATGAAAGTCCCAACCTAAAATTATTTCATGAGCACACGAAATTAAAACAGCGAATGTGATGTGATGACAAATGCCATCAATGAAGACACGCGCTGTACATTGGGCTGATGGTATAATTATTGCCCCATTGGCCCCAATCAAAGATGATCCAAGGTAGGGTGTCTTCACTGTTCGCAATCGAGAACACAAGTCGGCACGCATAACTGAAATAGTTGCTCCCGTGCCCACCGAAGCCAGCACCCGCACACCTTGCACAGTTACCAATAGCATGTCTGACGGTCGTTTAGGAGGACTTTAGTCATTTCGCCGCGATGCAGTTTTCCCTCCAAAAACTACACTGTTTAGTCTTCCAATCGCTAGACAGGCAGTTGAGAGACAGGCTGAAGTGGTGAAACAGAGCGTCGGAGTGGCGAAGGGGAGCGTGGTCGGGAGCCATGTGTATTGTTTGTCGTGCTCGAGAGTGCACAGGAGACTGAGATCGGTGGTTTGAAGGACTGTCGGCATAATGGTAGTAACCTCGAGCACATGTGTCATCACGTTCAAAAGCGGTATAATCGTGACGTTCATCTTGCTGCCGACGTCGGCAGAACCGGGAAATGTGTCCTTGAATTTCACAGTAGTAGCAAATAGGCCGTGGGGGCCACCAGGAAAAATGGTAGAAAGGGTTTGGTAGACGGGCGACTAGAGGTGCGAGATGGTCGTTATCAGGCACAGGTGGTGGTACATGAGACAGTGACGGTTGCATGGAAGCGATCTGTGCGTATGAAGCGGATTGGGGCAAAGTGGAGCATGATGGGTGCTTTGAAATGCTGACATTTCTTCCCTAATAGTGCCCCGCAGATTGCTGCAGACGGGTTGAGCGGGAATGTTGTTAGAAGGAGGTGCACTGTAGGCTTTCAATTCCTCACGAATTATGGCTCGAATGATATATCGGATATCCATAGGGTCCGCCAGGGGGTTCTCAGAGAAGTCGGGTCACAGGCGGATTGACTACAAGGTATCAAGCCGCTGGCATACAGAGACCACATCAGAAACCATTAAATGGTTGTGCGAAGTGAGGGCGTTGAAAGTGGTATATCCGATACCCCTGAGAAGGTGTTGGACACGATCAGCTCCTGACATGGTGTCGTCGATATGGTGGCAAAGAACAAGCACAACCTCAATATAAGAAGTGTAGGACTCACCGCAATGATGAGCGCATTCTGCCAGTTGCTTCCAAGCAACTTCTGAACGGACGGTCGTTGTGCCGATAATACGTCGGAGCTGGTCTTTGAAGGTAAGCCAATCACGGAAGTCACTGTCGTGATTTAAAAACCACGTCTTAGCAACCCGAGAGACGTAAACCTAGACGCGTGCTAATTTAGATGCCTCGTTCCAGATGTTGTAGACACCTACGCGGTCATAGTTGTCGACCCAGTCTTCGACATCTCCGCCAGGCATACCGGAGAAGATAGGAGGCTCCCGAGGTAGGTTGTTGACCGGGCTAATGTTGGCGGTGGGTGATTAGGCCGGTGGGTGGTTCGGTTGGACTTGCTCTTGCGCCATGGTGCTCTGCTGGCGTAAGCGACCTCCCATACGGAGCTTCAAGAGCTGGCTTTGAATGGAGAGAGGTCGAACAGATCGCGAAGCGATTTCCATCACGTGAAATACCACGGTTCAGCTGAAGCATTATTCAAGCAACAACAAGATGGCCCCGATGATGAAGAAGGACGACGCGAAGACTGATGATGGTTATTGACAGATGAGGAAAATGAAGTCCAATGAATTCTTTCAATATATAAATGCCGTATACTTTTACGCATTATCTTGCTTATTCTATTGCTGTTTACTACACTGCTGAACAAGAAAACTTGTGCTAATTACAGGTGACCGCCTTCAATTTCTTATCAAGCTGCTTTAGGGTTATTCCCATGAGGTCGCCAAATTACCAGCTGTGGCGGCTGCATTTTCGGTGGAGGCGAATATGCTGTAAGCCCGTGTGCTCTGATTTGGGTACACGAAAAAACCCCAGATGGTCGAACTTTCCGGACCCCTTTACTATGGCGTCTCTCAATCATATGGTGGTGTCGCGACACTAAACCACACATGTCAATCAGTCAATCAGGTTTATCGCCACCATAATAAATGTGAAGCATTTTTAACAAACTTCGGTGACTTTTAGTGTATCTATCTATCTATCTATCTATCTATCTATCTAGCCGTCTATGGCTTTTAGTTATCCTGGCCGCGTCAATAATGGTTTCGATACCAGCTTGATATGGCATAGCATGGCTGTATGAGAAACATATTTGACTAGTCAAAAGATGAAAATCATGACATGTATGTGATCATTGTCATGATTAACATTTCATGGTCGTGCAGCTCTTGCGGGGGTTTCATTCACATGGCGTGTTGCAAAACTGGTATAATATGGCAAGATTGCATGGCGAACATAATCGACAGACCCGACATAAAAGTCATAGCATGCGTGCCATGTATCGACATGACAACATGCCACGCTCATAATACTCTCGCAGCCGTTTTGCTAGCATTACATATAAAAAGTTTGGTATTACAGCACGTGAATGGATGACGAAGGAATGTGACTGGCGCAAACAAGGTAATCATGAGATGCCTGTCATGTGAGAACTGCATGCCACAGTCAAGGCGCCAATACATTTCGACATGGCGCGGTGCGCGTGCTCGCCGGCGTTCATTTAGTCGCGTCACGCCGGCGTTGCCCCGCCAGGCGCCGGTCCTACCAGATACTTGCAGGCACGCGCCGCGCTGCGTTGCTTTCACGCATGCGCGTTTTAGCACGTCCGGCATGTCACCATCACGAAAAGAGGGAGACGCAGTGTTCTCTACGTAACGAACTGCCGCGAAATGCAGCATGTCGCATTCCGCGCCGGTGTCCGTCAGGCCGCCCCGTTGGACCAACACTACCTATACTATTGACAAGGCCCCTCCAGGGAGAGCGTGACGTCACGCTAGTTGCCCACCTGCACCCCGGCCGTCGTCGCCACTCGTTCTCGTTATATCTGCTGTGGGAACTTATTGAAAGGTGGTGTTTCTTTTTTTTGTTCTTTTTTTGTTCCTGCGCGGTCTGTATTTGTTTACGCCTGCCTTTACACTTTAGTGATCAAACTGTAATAGTCAGAAATGCATTTGTAGAAGTGGTTTTATTAGGACGAAAGGCCAGAACCATCCTACCTCAATTCTTGTTCAAGGTTCTGATTTTTCTGTCAGCTGCCTTTTTTGGGCGGTGCTTTGAATGGTGTCATTTCGAAGTCTACAAAAGTTGTTCAGAGTGACATTTGTTGCAACACGCACTACATGCCGCACGGTAGTCTCAGAGGTATGGCCATTTTCACAAGTCTCTAGCTCAACACCTCCTAGCAGTGATGTGGTAAAGGAGCTTACAATGCCACGTTGGCTGTTCGACGCGAGGAACGCCTTTGCATTTTCTCCTTTGGTGAGCTTTTCGACAACAAGCGTTGCCACCAGCACCACGTGCACAGTACATAGCTGCGGAAACTTTAAGCTTCCTCTTGACAAGTTGTCAATCATTTTGTTACCTTCCACATCTATGTTCCTGCTCTCCAGGACGAGCACGCTGCTTCGAAATGCGCATGACAGCTTCTTCAGAGCTGATTGAGCACAATATCCAGCGATATAAGCAACGACCTCCATGTCATGCTTTGGGTTGCAAATTTCATCATTTGAGATGTGAACAGAGAAGTTATGTTGCGATACTTCTGTGTCACTTTTGCTGCTGATGTCTGGCTGCGGAAGCATCAGGAGCTTTTGCAGACGAATTTTCTTTTCAGACTCCAGAAGCTGACTCACGGAAACATGATATTGTGCACCAGCAAGCTGACGGTAGCGACCGAAGCGATCTTCAAGACTGTCAGTTTGAAATTTTCCCAGCAAGACATACTTGAACTTCAGTTCTAAACAGTACCGCGACAGCTCAACAAGGGAGTAGCAAGTGAGTTTCAACGAAGAATGTGTTTCCCTTGTCAAGCAGCCACGGCTCATGTTGACGCTGCTCCAAGCATCCAGCCAGTCTACCATGCCACTAAGGAAAACCAGCTCTTGATCCATCGTAGAATTCAGTGGATTTTGAAGGGTGTCGTTCAGTCGGCGACCTTTCGAAGGGGTCTTCACGTTGACGATTTTCCACCACGTCGATATGATGTTTATGAAGTGAGCTGTTGAACTGGCACATGTGGTTTCAAGGGCATCGCCACGCGTCTCAAGTGCGTTTGATACAAACGGATTAATGACATTTAACACCTACTTTACATTTTGTCTCTCCATAGGTGTTGGATTGATTGCCTTGGAATTTAGCTTGTACCCAAGCTTGAGAAGCGATGTCTGCTCCAGTGCATACAGCTGCCGTACGGCTTCAAATGATGCTGCTTTCATTCTGGGCGGACCGTCGGGCAATATTCCTGACAGGCTCACTTCAGGAAAGTAAAAGCATATTCCTTCGTTTTTTTTTATTCATCCAGTTGTTCCTGATGCATTTCAGTATGTGCACAGGGTCTACGACATAAAACAGAGGCCGATTGTTGTCGGCTGGATGAGGATATACAATGCTTACTTCCTGTTTCTCTGAGACAAACGACATCATTTTCCGGTTGAGGGAATTGTTGTCGGTAATTACGGCAATGACCCTGAGGCCCATAGATTCCACTTCTAAAATTACTTTCTTGCAGAACTCGTGTAGAATTTCGGCGGTCATTTTAGCAACAGGAAGAATGTGAAGCACATCTTTGTTTGATGACAAGAGCGACTGAAGCATGAAAACATGAGCGGTTGTGGCTGCCTTTTGAGAATTGGCTGCATGTCCAACTATGCTGCCCCCTTATAATCGAAGTATGGCTTGATATGAATTTCATCAACCATTAGCGTCACCGTCTTTTCGTGCGGCTGCATGCACTTCACTCTTTCTCGAATGTAGGAGAGGAAGTTCGCTTCGTTTTGCTCCTTCAGTGGATCGCCTCCATACTTGGAACAAACGCGGCGCAGGGTTGAAGGATGGGGTAAAGTCAACGTCGACGCTGATCTGGCAAAATTATAGGCGTGCGGAGATATGGAGCAGGATGCTAGAAAACACTAATGTTTCAGCACTGTAGCGACGAATGGGGGCAGCGAGTGCGAGAGCTATTTGCTCATTTAGCGAACGAAACAAAGCACTGTGTTCTTCGGTCGTGTCACTGTCTTGGGACAGTTCATTCAATAAGGAGTCGATAGGCTGCAACACTGACGCTGTTTTCGACGAACTTGCAACTTCAGGCGTCTCAGTCATGTGGTTTTCCAGCTGCTGGAGCAGTGAGGACAACGTCCGGATGTCGCGCACTGCGTCTGGAACTGTGCCTCCGCAAGGTAATGAAACCAGCTTGATCATACCTGCTGAGACTGCAAGTGAGAGATCAGCAAGCACAGTGACGGAAAACCTCACGTGCGGTGAAGGATTATCTTCGATGCGGAGAAACATCACACAACGATCGTTGGCCTTGATGGTCCAGAAATCATTACTGCATACAGCAGAAAGCTTGCCTCTTAAGGGTTCGAAAGAGGACACAGCATTTCTCTCCTCTTCGCTTTTTTTTTGCGCATATAAAGTCCTTAATCGCTTTGCTCAAGGCCCCGTCTTCCATTCGAACTCGTTTCGATACAGGAGATTCTCGACGATTGCGATTCGTGCTCAGGTAGGACGGACAGTTCGGAAACACCGATGATATAGCATCTGACACTAGGCGCACCCTCTCGCTGTCGACTGTCAATGTCCTTCCCGACACTGCGTCGAAATGTGACAGCTTTGTGATGAAGTCAGCCTCGAGGAAGTGGAGTTCACAGACCTGCACCAAGCATAACAGTGACTTCATCACTTTCATATGAAACGGGCAAATGGGAACTTTGACACGAGCCTGAGTATTTCTGTTCTATTTTACTGCACTGCCCTACCTGAAGCGCAACAAAACTACCATCACCACTCACGATACTCGCTCCGTTCAACAGTAACAGAGCCAGAACGCCAGTAATGCGATAGAGCCGGTAACACAACAAACTTCAGCAGTTTCTCACCTTGGAGTGTATGCTTTGTGTGAAATCCTTTCGCGTAATGGCTTTTATCCAAGGCTCCTTCCGAGCTTCATCCGTGGGGAATGCGAAAACACGCACTTTGGGACCACTGTCATAATTGCCGCGGCACCCGGGAACACAACAACGTCCCATGTCGCACTGATCGATGTGTAATCACATACTCACAAATACAACACCAATAAAAATAGGACACGTGGGAACAGACGAAGACTCAGAGCAGTGCGATGCAGCACCAAGCCTAACGCAGTCTAACCAGCGAAGCAGGTAGCGATGAAAGGCAAACCTGTCGTGGCTTGTGCGCCGTTCGGGGTAAAAAAGTGCGCGGGGTGACCAACACCACCACCTGAGCGACGCGTCCTCGGCCACTGGACAGTTGGTGATATGTCCGGGGAGGGGTTGAGGCTGCCACCCAAGATCCGGCGAAGGACGACTCTTGCGACGCGTCTCACGAACAAGTAGAAGATGCGTTTAATTTACATATTTGCAAGAGAAGTACATTGCAACGAGAGCGTACAGACGCGCCTTTCCATCACAAGGGCCCAGAGCGCACTCGAGATGAGCGGGCCAGCGAAGTCCAGAGAGAGAGCACAGCGCACTCCCGACACGCTCCTTTTATAGCCGTCCGTGCACGCGCTAGACGCCGACTGTGTGTCCCAGCGACGCTGATGTGCATTTCCTGTGGCGCACACAGACGCCTCCCGCGTTCCTGCAGGACGCGGACAGCGTTTGACCGTTACGCCGACGAGCGTCCCTTGCAAGCCACCTCCTTGCTGTGCCGGTCATAACATCGGACAACTAGCGTGACGTATGCCGTCTGGAGAGAGGGGTATGAACGGGCCTTGTGAATAGTCTAGGTGGTGTTGGTTGGACGCTGGTCGCGCATGGCGTCAGACTATAGAGTGCTATCGTATTGCTAACGTAGCGTCGCTGTGCCCAGCGTGCGCGCGCGTCAACGCTACATTGGAGCCCTTCATGATGCGCTCGCGGCCGTTTTGCAAGCTCCACATATATCAAATTTGGTGTTACACGACGCCAACGGATGACGAAATATATGACTGATGCAAACTTGATAATCCTGACGCGCGTGTTATGTAAGAACATGACAACATACCGCGCTCATGGCGAGCTCGCGGCCGTTTCGCTAGCTCCTCATATACTACATTTGGTATCACGTGACGTGAATAGATGACGAAGGTAATTGACACATGCAAACATGATAATCATGACACAGAAGTCATGTATGGGATTATTTACCACTATGTGCATGCACCTCGTAACGTTGTGAAGATTTTTTATGTGGCATATCTACATTTCTCATTTTTGCTTCGCATATCATCGATTCCCACTGTATGAGGAATTTGCCATTTTTTTATCAGCACAAGGTACATGATGAGTATGTTAGTAGGTCTTTCTAAAGTTGTGAGACGGGTATTTCTAAGGTTGTAACCTGTGCGCGCCTACCTTGCATCACGCTTGGTGAATTCCACCCCTATTTTAATGACCGACGTTTCACCGTCACCACACACCCCCATGCTCTATGCTGGCTTTCAACACTCAGTGATCTAACAGGACTCCTGTCTTGCTGGGCACTCCATCTTCAGGAATTTACGTACACTCCGGCCTAAAAGTTCAGCCGTTTACACCAAGACGCTGATTGCCTATCCCGCTATCCTGTCGACGCTCCAGACCTCGCCGCGGAGGACACATCCATGAGCATTTTCTCGCTCTCTGCTTTCACTAACACTGCTGACGAGCCACGGCGTGACGCATCTTTACTCTAATAATTAACGACCTCACTAACGACCCGACGAAGCGTTTGCTTCACATGTTCCTCATTATAGACGACATCTTATACCGCTGTAAAATACACATTGTAGGACCAAAGGAAATTCTTGTTGTATTCATACATCTGCGGTCGACTGTACTACAGCAGCTGCATGATGTACCGATGAACGATCACCTTTGTGCTGCCAGAACGTATGACCGTGTTCGCCGAGGCTTCTTCTGGCCCAGTCTTTACCGTTCCGTACATCATTGCATTGCTTCTAGTCAGTCATGACACCATCGAAAAAAAAAACCTGCTGTACAATCTGCCGGGCTCTTCCAGCCTTTTGACATGCCTACCGAGCCTTTCCTTCGTGTCGGCCTCGACCTCCTGGGTTCCTCTCCTTTTTCTAACGCGGAAAACAGCTGGATCGCATTCGCAACAGAGATAACAACTGGATCGCATTCACAACAGATTCCGCAATAGCTGGCTGCGCCACATCTTCGAAACCTGAGACGACAATTGGGCGTACTCACAAAAGTGAAGTGGAAGCAGCTCCTGAACCCGCTGCTCAAACTGTGTGAAAAGCAAAAGCGGGAACGCAAAAGCAAAACAGCGAACCTCCTGGCAGAAAGAAAGTGTGTGGAGGTTCGTAGCAGTGCGTATTTTTTCTCAACCAGTCGTATACCCGCAGCATCAACATGATGACCAAGGTTAGTGATCTCTCAGCGGCCAAAGCAGCATTTTGAAGAATGGATATGAAGACCTGCGGTGCGAATGACTGGAAGTATAGCCGACAAGCGGTGCACGTCACTTGTGAACGAGTCTTCTGTTTTACAGTCAAATTTAAAGTATAGGCAGAAATAGCGTGATGATTGCTTAATATCTCTAAATAATAACAAAACTTTCCTAATGAATTTTAATCGGCGTAAAGACTACATTGCTAACACTTCCACACAACACAACTACCCCGGAGTCGCTATCGACTCTGCCAAATACTTAGGTATTCATATCTCATGTGATGTAACATGTACTTTACACATAACTGATTATGTTTGGTGTTTTGTGGCGCAAGGGCCATTTGATGGCCAAAGAGCGCTAGTTCTTGGAACTATAGATGTGGACAATAATTGTGTTAAGCGGCTGTTTAAAGCGCTTAAAATTCTTCGTGCTAAGGTGGGTAAAACTATAAAGGTAACAAAATCATGACCATGCCGTTAGAAGTGTGTAGAGTCAATGGATGACGAAAGTTATGAATAATAAAATCATGGTGGACATGTGTGCTATTAGCACAAATGCCTCGTTCAGTGACAGCTTTGCATTCAAAGGCCGTGAGGCAAGTTCTTTGTGCAGTGAAGCCACCACAGTGGAGACCTCTCCGGAGAGGTCATGGTAGGGGATGCCCAGGCATATTATATGAGACATACGAACTTCTCTCAAGAAAGCCAACAAGTATTTATGTGTGAAAACTGGTTCCCTCACGACGAATATTGCAGGATGAAGTGGTATCTGTTGCCGGTAAGGTAATGGAAAGTGTTGTCTTCTCAGCGTGTCCAAATAATTACATTTGAATAAAATGTGAAGTACGGTGAGTGCTTCTCCACATCTTTCACACAAAAGTGAATTGCCATCAGGCATAAGAAATGAATGTTTAGTGTGTATGTCCTGTTCTTAACCTTATGTATTACTTCTGTCTGGCGTGACTTGGATACTGGCGGCCAATGACACAGTTGCGGCTTGATAACATGCAGCTTATTGCCTGTGTCTATGTCCCATATGCTCTACATATAACCCCTGAGCTTTTGTTTCAGAAAAGGTTTCAAGTCGAGTGCAATGATTGGTATCGAAGTATTGGTAGTGGTTTCGTTAGTGTACACAGCTAGCTGGTCCACCAAAACGTTGCCTTGTATTTCGCGGTGCCCTTGCACTCAGCAGACTACAACAGGCTGTTTGGATAAGTAGACTGTGCTTAAACGTGAGTAAATAAAGCGAGACAAGGACAAAATTTTCGTGCTTTTTAAGAGTTTTCAGAGCTTTTACTACGCTTAGATAATCTTTGTCTATTATTTCCTTCTGTTGTTTTACCTGTTTTACCTGTTTTACCAAAATGACGAACAATCAGCTGGTAGCTCACGAGGAAGGAGTTTCACGTCACGTCCCCTCATGCGCTAATATTTATTTTCACGCTCGTAAGTCACTTCCACTGTAAGTAATGTGTAATAATTAACCTTCCTAGAGATCAAAGTAAAAGCATATTTTTGTTGTGCATTGCATTTAGCACCACGCGGAATGTTTTCAACACGTTCAAGCTTGAACAGCGAAGCAAAGCGAAGCGATATGGTCAAATTGATGAAAGGTGCAGTCCGGACGACAATCCAAGCCTCTCGGCTAAGTTCTCCTTTACATCACCGGTAACTTCAGAGTTTTTACACAAATTTTTTGAACGTTACAATGTTTGACGTTGCGAAAAGCTTGCGTGCGCAATCTTCTCGATATTTATAAATATTTTCATAGTGCTGATCGCACCTGCAGCACCGTAGTAGATACAATTGCAATCGTCTGGAATCTGAGCATGGCTTCGACACAAGCGCTACTGAATGGGATGTTAAAAGCTAATGTTCAGTTGCAGAAGAAACTTTATGTTCTTGACTGCACTATTATTGAAATAGCCTATGTTTGGGAGTCATGCATCATTACGTTAAACATCCGGGCCCGTGCAGCAGCAATGTCTCTCGCTATCAGTGTACTACATCAGGAAATCCATCAGGCAGGCTCGGTACAATCTACCTCAAAACACCGTTCAGTTCACATGTCTATTCTAGTTCACTAAGTTCTCGGCAGCACACACCGGATTTCGCAAAGCATCGTTTATGCACTGCTATAGAGCTGAAATATAACCTTTACCACTGCGGCATTTGATCAGGTGGTGAGCTGTCATGGTTTCAGAAAGTGTTCTGGTGTCACAATCATTTAGGTACAGCTGATGACCTCATTGCGTGCAACTGGCAGGGGCTGTACGTCCACATGTCCTGTCTTTTCGTATGCTAACGAACGAGTTGACCCTCCCCTGGACGCCGTCTTTGACCGAACATCACGCCACGTATGGTCAGTGGGAGTTGCAAATAGCCACCTAATGCTTACGGTATAGATGCACGTGCCGGCTCATAACTTTGTGGCACATGCTAAAGCCTTTTCTCAAAATGACAGTACACTAAAAATGACATTTCATAATCAATGATATCAAGTATAAAAACATCACTGTTGTATGCACAATTTACAATAATTTTGGCAGTGTCAATCTTTTAGCGTAAAAAACGTATGCAACGACTTTATAGCAATAGAAAACCCCTCAATTCAATTGTATCTAAAAAAAAGATATTTGAAGCCTAAATATTTTTGTCTATTTCACTTACATATTTGCCACGATAGTTTTGAGTGACATTGCAAAGGCATTTAGGGCACAGTCGATAGCTCAGGAAATAAAACACGAGCAACCTATATATACTTGCCGCTAGAAGAAAATTGAACCATTCTTATTTTAAAAACAAGAAGAATAAAGCCCCATAATATTGAATAGGAAACACACTGACAACTGCTACGTGTAGAACTTAGCACAAGCTATATTTATAAGGTAATAACGGAAATCATGACACGCTTGCGAGCGTAGTCGTGCGCATGGAAGGCGGGCGGCCGCTTTCCTGAATAGCCTTCCATAGTCATCTGAGAGAAGGAGAACGCAAACTGAGCCCCATACATTGTAATAATAGGTAGGGGGTGGTTGCTGCGACGAACCTTCCTCTCTGTGAAAGGTAAGCCTTGGCACTGCTATGCTTGTGAGTGGATGCGTCCGAAGCTGCGGTTAATGGCTGGTCAACGGGCGCAACAGATGATACTGTTATAGTCTAAATTTAGAAATCTCATGATAGTACGCTGATGCGATGTAAGGATGGCTATGAGAATGTAGCGCCTGCACGATGAAAGAATTCTGCACAAAAGTCCCGAGATAATTGGAATAAAAATTACGAGTAACGAGATACCTTCCGTTACGAAAATGTACGTTACTTGCTAGCGCTGCAAGATCCCATTAAAAAAAAAAAGGAATGCCCTTCTGGTAACAACGTGTATTGTAATTTGTTAACTCCAACGCTGTTGTAACCTCCGCCCCGAAATTCTTCATCCCCGGATAATGGGCTGCGTCGGTGTAAGAAAGTTTCATTATTGTTGGAGTAGCTTTGGTTCATGCGTCACATATATCGGAGATTGAACGCATACCTTCAGCGAAGCGTGAAAGATAGTTTCGGTCTTTAGTATCTGTCCTATTTCGCTAATTACCGCAGTCGTATACACTGAGAGGGGCATACGCTGCGGCATGTACGGAATAACCAAAAACGTCAATTCAGCAATGCAATAACCACGACATACCAAGCAGAATCTGGCGAAGAGATGTATGCCGCATATCTGATGATCCGAAGGAGAAACTGTAGAAAAATTGTCGGAAGACAAAAGTGAACCGCGGATATTGCGCCCACATTCTTACCCTCTTCCCCCGCAGCCGGTCAGGCCTTAAACTATGCAGTGACAGCCTTTAACGCAGGTGGCGCCTGGTGAAGTTCCTAAGCGTTACTCATTTCCTCGAAAACTTGTTGGTGAATCAGACAAGCCGCATAGTTCACCCGGCAGTCAAGCCTAGTCGCATGTCGTAGCAACACCTACAACCTATTCAGCCAACGAACTTGGTACGACCACTTACCGATCAATAATCGTTGCTCTTAAGCAGTCGATCTTTGGTGGGTCGTTATTGCAGCAGGGTTTTTGAACTACATATATCGCTTTTAGCTAGCCCGGAATCGAACGAAGTATTGGAAATGTGAAGTGCCACAACAGTTCGCTGAACGAATTTGCGCATAGGTCCACCACGTTGCCCGCGGTCCACGTTGAACAAGAAATGCACCGCTTTAAAACATAGGAGCTGGCATGGCTCAGCAGATTTGTGAGCTCCTCGCCCGTTCAGAACGCGCTGCGGCCGCAAATACGTTTGCAGAACTGAAGTTTGGGAATGTTCGAGTTTATTATGCATCTTTGATAAGAGCTGCTCTACAAAGGAGGGTACAAAAGAGAAAACTCGTGCAAACGACAAGTTTAGATAGGTGAATGGGTGTTCAAACTTTGTTAAGGGACTTGAGAGAAATGGCTAGTGCGCAGTCGGCTTGTCCCACGTCGAAACGGGCTGGCTATATGCCTCATCATGGGTTATTTATTTATTTATTTATTTATTTATTTATTTATTTATTTATTTATTTATTTATTTATTTATAGAATACTGTGGACAAAAATCCAAGCAGGGTGAGCGTACATGAAACACACTGAATAACAGAATAAAACAAGGTTGCAAAGCGTTTTTTACTCAATTTCTTTGCATATAAGGCAGAGGGGCTATGAATTAAAAAAAGTATCAGTTGAACAACAAGGTGATAATACAATTCTAAGGAAGTCATGGAAGAATAGTATTTACACAAATGGTCAAGGGCGTTGAGGAAATGCTGCGGTTAGTTTATTTTAATCATCTATTGTTTGTGGGAAGAAGGAGTACCGAAAGGTATCCGTCCTTGCGAAGATTGGCGTTAGGGAATGAGGATAGTGGTGCCGAGTGGGTCTGCTTAACGAGGGGGATACGTATGCTGCGGTGTCTAAGGATAGCCTGTGGTTTACTACGTCTGAAAGAAACTCTAGATGACTTTTTACTTCGAATTTGTAATAGTTCTATACCATTTACCGTTAGTGTAATGCAGTGGGGGAGTCGGTTGACATAAATTTACTGTATATGAATCGCACTGCTTTTCTTTGAATTCTTTCTAGGTTTTGAACGTGAAATTTTGTGTGCTGATACCGAACTATGCAAGCGTACTCAAGTTTAGGCCTAATTAAGAAGTTTAACACTAGGCGGAGCAGTCTTGAGCTTGTGGCGGAGAAGGCATAATTTACGGAAAGCGGCAGAGCAGATGTTATTTATGTGCAAATTCCAGAATAAGGTACTTGTTAACGTTAAGCCTAAGTATTTATAGGAGGCTACTTTAAGTAAGGTGGTTCAGCTGAATTCTATGTGTAGTCTAATGAACTTTTTTGCGCGTTGTGGGGAGATACACACTTTTCTTTGCATTAAGAAGCATTCCCACCATTTTGATACATTCACACCATTTTGATACATTGCCTAATTTAGTATTAAGTTCACATTGGTTACTAATGGAGGTTACATCTCTAAACAAAACACAATCTCCAGCAAATAGACGAATTTGTACTGGGGTGCTAATTACATTAACAATGTCATTAATGTAGACCAGAAACAGAAGGGGGCCTAGTACGCTTCCCTGCGGAACGCCAGAAGTCACCGGAAGGCAGCCCGATTGTTTTTCTCCTACCTGATCATATTGGTTGCGATTTAGTCGATAAGCTGAGATCCAGGAGATAAATAATTTCGGTATGCCAACTAACCGAAGCTTTATAATTAGTTTATCGTGTGGAACTGTGTGGAATGCTTTACTGTAGTCTAAGAATATTAGATCAATTTGGCCGTTAGCACCAAAACAAGCTGCAAAGGTATGAACGATAGTAACCAATTGTGTTGTAGTGGAAAATCCCTTTCGAAACCCATGTTGATGATTTGTTAAAACTGAGCGTTCTTCTAAGAATTCATTTATTTAGGAGCTATTATGTGTTCAATAAGCTTACAGCATGATGATGTTAATGAGGTCGGTCGATAATTTTGTAGTACCAGACGGTCACCTTTCTTGAATAAAGGAACGATTCGTGCCGACTTCCAGTCATCTGGCAATTCCACTGACAACAGAGAGACGCGAAAAATGACGACTAAGTAGGGAGTTTTAGTGCTGGGTACGCATTCTCTTGGGGCGATGCGGGCTTGGGAGCGCGCGGCGTTGCGTGCCCAACCCATACCCAACCGGAATGCCTTTTTAGTTGGCGCCACGGTGGCACGCACGCAAACGCAAGCCGCACGAAGTGCACGCGCGCTCGCAGAGCCGTAGCGTCTTTAAAATGTTAAGTTAAACATACATAGTGATCAGGACACTTTTTTTATTGTGTAAGGTAATCTGGTATACGCAAAAAAGTGAAAAATACAAGGTTATTGTAACGACAGTGTCGAGATCTTGTGACACTTTGTGCAACCGCAGTCATGAACATGTTAGCTTACGCGTAATGTTCGTTCTTGAGGTGAAAATGAATGGAAAGGTTACTCATTTGTAATATTGTCGCAGCGCAGTTTTTGCACAAGATGTACAATGCACGATGTTTCTGCAATAACAAAGTTGTGGTTGTCTGTTTCACTATGGCCGCGCTAGATGGCACCACCTATTCAGCTAGTCAGAGGCTGGCATATGTCTTTTAGTTTCTAAGTTCTAGGCCGTTCTAGCTTTGGAAATCTGGCTGAAACCGTGTAATCGCTATAAGTGCTCGCACTTTGGCTTATTTTAACTCGGCGGCTAGAGTATCCGCAGTGCGGATACCGTGAGTTCTTGCGAGGGTGGACCGCGCGGACGCATGGCCCCATCGCCCTAGTGATCTTGCGACGCATCTGTTTGGGGTTTCGCGCATGCGCAATACCGCCGCCCCAACGTCCTGAGTACGCAAGCCGCTTGGGTACCCAGCACTAAAACTCCCTTATAATGCCTTTTAGTTGGCGCCACGGTGGCACGCACGCAAACGCAAGCCGCATGAAGTTCACACGCGCTCGCAGCGCCATAGCGTCTTGTCGCGTAATAATTATTCAAGTATTTTTATGATTTCAAATGTTGAATTAAATATAAATAGTGATCAGGACACTTTTTATTGTGTACAGTAATCTGGTATACGCAAAAAAGTGAAAAATACAAGGTTACTGAAACAACAGTGTCGACATCTTGTCACACTTTGTGCAACGACAGTCATGAACATGTTAGCTTACACGTAATGTTTTTGAGGTAAAAATGAATAAAAAGGTTACTCATTTGTAATATTGTCGCTGTGCAGTTTTTGCACCAAATGTACAATGCACAATGTTTCTGCAATAACAAAGTTGTGGTTGTCTGTTTCACTGTGGCCGCGCTAGATGGCGCCACCTATTCTGCTGGTCGGGGGGCTGGCATATGGTTTGGCTCGTTACCTACGAAAAACTATAAATTTCATTAATACGACTTTTATAGCTGTTACAAGCGGTTATATGCGAGAGCCTATATTGCTGCACAGGACGCATTCAGCTGTGCGTATGCAGGCAATTGAAATGCCAGGTTGATCAACCGCGTAAAGGACGAAGCTGAATTCCAACTTGAGCGATTTAAACAATGCAGCAGCAGTTATGTCTGTCTACAGTACTCATGACTGATGTGCGCTTATTTCTCGAGATAATTATGTCATGTCACGACGAATCTATTCTCTAAAGGCAATGTTGACTCTCATCTACGCGGCTGAGTCTAAATTGTCGGGTTTTAAAATGTGGAATGAATGAACCGCCGTAGCTTAAAACAGCGAGATAAAGGAGTGTTAAAAAACTAGTGCACGCGTTTTTGTCTCAATTTCAAGCTAAGAAAACATGCACGTGGTTAAATACGTCGGCGCCGGTACAGGTGTTAACTCCACAACTTCATGAACAACGCGCGAAGGGGCTGCATTACAGCTCGAGTCAATCGCAAAAGATAAGTTCATTCGCAAGTTGTTTTTACTTAACGTACCGTCATACATTGTCAACATGAGAGACTGTGCTGGGCTCAGACGGTTGTCACTGCGTCCAGACATCTCGGAGATCGCCCCTCAACTGACCGGCGCCATTTGTCGATGCAGCGCAAAAACGTTTACCTGGTGGCTTCCCGTGCTCGCTGCACGGTGGCGCTACAGGCGTGCTGCTCCGACATCGCCGATGGTTTCGGTTGTTACGCTGCCTCTCGCGCTCGGATTGCGAGCGGCCTCTGCATCTGGTGAATCTGAGCCAGAGGACCAGAGCGGCCACCGAATACGCCTTTAGTTTCTACGTTCCAGTCCATTCCAGCTTTGGAAATCTGGCTGAAACCATGTAATCGCTATAAGTGCTCGCACTTTGGCTTATTCTAACTCGACGGCTAGAGTATCCGCAGTGCGGATACCGTGAGTTCTTGCGCAGATGGACCTTACAATACGGCCGATCCATGCTGTCCGAGATTTCGCGCCTTTGTGCAATGCTATTTGTATAGTGGCTAGCCACTGTATTATTTGCGCTTAAAACTTAAAACTGGCCAGCCTCGGCTTTGCTCGCCGTGAAGGTAACATGATGCGTCAGCATGTGCGCCGGGGCAGCTTATCTCCGCTAGGACGCCAGTGGTGGCAGCGTTGTTTATGGCCACGCGAACGCATGGCCCCATCGCCCCAGCGATCTTGCGACGCATCTGTTTGTGTTTCGCGCATGCACAATACCACCGCCCCAACGTCCTGGGTACGCAAGCCGCTTGGGTACCCAGCACTAAATCTCCCTAGTTTTTTGCAACAGACTCTGCAAAGCGACGTAGAAATATGTTGGGAATATTGTCGGGACCGCAAGAAGTCTTAGTCTTTGACTTCAAGAACATAGCACTAACCAGCAGAATAAGAAATAAAGTTAACATTTGCAGCATTGTCCGCATTTATGACAGATGGGAAAGCACTAAGTGTAGAAAATACACCATGAAAATACTCATTGAGGTGTTGAGCAATGGCAGCCTGATCAGATACCATTGAACCATTGACAAAAAACTGTGATATGGGTTTCTTTTTTGCGCTAATATAGTTCCAGAACTTCTTTGGATCATTCTTTATGAAGTTTGCGAGTGACGTATTGAAGTAGTATTCCTTCGAGGTGTGTACGGCATGTGCAAGGTTATCTAGAGCGTCAGCTATAACTTTGGGGTCAGCATGCTTTTTCTTTATTCTTTTAACTTTACGCTTGAGATGAATGATGCTTCTCGTCATCCAGGGCGTATGTTTATGCACCTTTTTAGGTTTAGATGGTATAAATTTTTCGATACAGTAGAAGCATATGCATTTAAATTGGTCCGACAGTATACAAACATAGTCCGACAGTATACAACATGGTCAGACAGTAGAAGCATATGCAAAAATTGGTCCGACAGTATACAATTGGTCCGACAGTATCAGACGGGTTTCTAGGTGCTCGATAATGCAAGCATCATGGGCACGTGTATAGTCTTTCACACAATGAAAGGACGAGTTGTCAGTTTCCGAAAGCGGTACCAGAGGGATAGAAACTAACACAAGGTAGTGATCAGACAGCCCTTGATCAATTACTACGGTATGTGTACTTAAATCATGGGGAATAAATACCAGATCTAAAATAGACCTAGCAGTACGCGTACCCTGATATTGCGTTGGTTCATAAACCAATTGTACCAAATTATGTGCGAGCATGATGTCCAACACTGCATTTGCATTCCTGATATTGGCTGTAAAGGTTTCAAAACGTTCCCAATCTACTCCGGGGAGATTGAAATCGCCAATCAAAAGAATTTTCTTGCCATGATATTTAGGCATGTGTTCCTTTAGTTTTAATAGGTATTCAAGAGTTGAGTCCGGCGGTCTATATAATGCACATACAATGAATGAGTGGCCCCATAAAGTTACTTTAATACAGATACATTCAAGGTACGGTACATCGTCCAACAAGACAGCATCAAATTTTTGTTGGATCAGGACGGCCACACCACCTCCCCTTGATTATCTGTCCTTACGAAAAGCCATATAGGAAGGTGGAAAAATGTCGCCCTCATTCACCTGTTCATGTAACCACGTCTCAGTTAAAACCGTAATGTGAGGATCGTACTGCAGTAATAGGATTTCGAGGGGCTTGGTTTCATTCATAACACTGCGGGCATTCAAATTAAGTAGACGAAGTTGCTCGTGCGCATGCATATTACGTCAAGTTTTAGACTGTTGGGGTGCGGTGTTCTTGTAGCCGGTCATTTTCACCCGCCTGTTTAGCACCTCATCCCAAAAATACATTTATCGATCTTTAGTTTATCGGGTATCAGGTTGATTCTTTTCCCTTGTTCTATCTCGGCCTTTGCGCTGTGCCAGAGCAGACTGCGTTTTTTAGCGTTGATTTTGAGTAATCATTCTTAACAAAGATATCTGAGCCCTTCAGTTTGCATGCGTTTTTTATTATCCCTTTCTTTTCTGTAAAGTTTTGCAGATACACTATTACAGGCCGCTTTCCTACGTGCTTACCCAATCGATGGATACGGCCAACACATTCAGATTTAAGCTTAAGTTTTTCTTGAAAATGACCCTTCACGCCCTTCTCCTTTAGTTCCTCTTCTCATTCTGCTGAGGTCTCAGGTATTGATGAATAATTACATTTGAACGTCTGCTGTGGTCTTCAAGGTCTGTTAGCTTTTTACTTTGAATAGACATTGCGTGTTCAAATGATTTCAATGTGACATGCAATTGATGGGTGTTCTCATGCTGTGCTGAGCGCTAAGTCGCTACAATTTCGACAGTACGCCTAAAGTGAAGCATGTATTCTCTCAGCTCAGAAAATAGTGTTTCAATTTCAAGTAGTTCCTTTCGCATTTCTGTCTGACCGTCAAGTAGTTGCTCGTACAGTTCCTACTGGGTGCCCCCAGGGTTTTCCTCGACATCACCGCAAATTAGTAGTTTGCAAAAGACAAAACAGTCATACACCATTACAAAACAACGCCGTGGGCACGGCAGAACCACTAAACCTCGACAATCACTACGTATTGAACTAGAACTGGAACTAACCTGCACCAAGCAGAGAAGTGTTCCGTTTAGCGACATGGCAGCTTTGGGTCCACCGTGCCCCCAGAAGGCGAAATCGTGCCGGTGCTCTTTTATAGCGGCGCCCCGCCGTGGTGGTCTAGTGGCTAAGGTACTCGGCTGCTGACCCGCAGGGCGCGGGTTCGAATCCCGGCTGCGGCGGCTGCATTTCCGATGGAAGCGGAAATGTTGTAGGCCCGTGTGCTCAGATTTGGGTGCACGTTAAAGAACCCCAGGTGGTCTAAATTTCCGGAGCCCTCCACTACGGCGTCTCTCATAATCATATGGTGGTTTTGGGACGTTAAACCCCACACATCAATCAATCAATCTTTCATAGCGGCGCCAAATGATATCGTCACGCTGTGATGCTTGAAAATAAAGGCCAGTAGAACTGCGTCGTCGGGTGCCGACAGCGCTGAAAACTGGGGGCCTTTGCTTATGAGCTGGCTCGTGTCGGCGCAAGACGCGTAAAGTGGCTGCACGCATTGAAAAGCACCGAAGCCAAGAAAAACTTGCAGCAAGCAGAGAAGCGTTCCGTTTAGTGACATGGCAGCTTTGGGTCTGTGATGAGTGAAGTGGCCGTGCGTGATCGGGAAGATAGAATTGTGTTTGAAGTGCGCGCCACAGAGACAGTCGAAGAAGACGACGCAGGAAAATCAGGGGAAAATCAGGGAACAATCCCTCAAATTTTTAAATAACATATTATTAGATTACTTGGAGCATGCAAAAACTAAAAATATAATAGCCACAGATGCTTCCGTAAATATTCAAAAGGCAGGTGTAGGCATTGCGTCTGATTTGCTTGACTGGTCCTTTTCAGTGAGACTGTCTGATTTTACTCCAGTTTTTGAAGCGGAGCTCTTGGCGATTATTTTAGCTCTTCAAAAACTTCCGTCAAATCAAAACAACGCAGTAATAATGACGGATTCTCTTTCAGTTTGTGCAGCTCTGACGGCTTCAGAGAACTCTCGAATCCTAAGCACATTCAAAACATTAGTACCCCCGCAGTTGAGACTCCTGAGATTACTATGGGTTCCGGGACACTGTGGATTAAGATTAAATGAATTGACCGATTCTTTAGCACGAGCCGCACTTGATGGGCCAGTTTTGTCCATACTGCCAGATGTTGAATATATCACGGCAATAAGATATCGAAAATCAGCAATCTCCACTGATACGATAGAAAAAGTAATTCCACGGACAGACTATAACCACCTCATGTTTCCATGGCAACACCACTGGAGTCAGTCCAGAAAGCTCGAAGTCTTAATTACTAAATTTCAATGTCGTGTCCCCCCTCTAAACCTGTATCTACACAGAGCTGGTCAGACAACATCACCCCTCTGCGCATTCTGCGGAGAAATGGAATCACTAGATCATTATTTTTTGTATTGTCGCCGATACGAGATACTTAGAAAAAGGTTACTAGTTATGCCATTTCGGAAAATAGGCCTTAGATTAACGGCGGAAACGGCGCTAAGCTTTGGCGCCTCAGCTTTGGGACATTGCAACAGGGATGCTTTCAATGCCGTTTGCAATTATATTCAGGCAACCAAGCGTATACCATTGTGATCTTCAATCAAAAAAAATTATTTATTACTCCCCAGGGCAGAGTGAAGTAAACGCAGCTGAGTGCTAATCATAACACCTCAAATCTCAAAATTGCTCAACTTGATTTTTTTTTTCGTTTGCTCTTTTTATGTTGTTTTTATTTTTACATTAATCTCATTATAATACCAATTCATTAAACATTGTTAAAATGATTACAGAAAAACTGCACTACACTTTCTTGGCCAATCCCCCTGAGTGGGTATGAGCCAGCCTCCCAGGGAAACAAAACAAAACAAAGGGTAGTGGGGTGGTGCGAAGAGGAAGGAGTGAGGCAGACGTGGCTGGAAGGAAGAAGCAAGGTTGAAGAACCAGTGCCTAGGAGCGGTGACCCGTCGGGTTGTGGACTCGAGGTCTCAGCGGGCTCCCACCTGGGGCCATACCAGCCGTCCTTGCAGTTCGGGCCTGGCGTGGGCGAAACGTCGCCAGGACGTTTCCGCCAGGCGAGTCCGGCACTTACGGCAGCGAGCGCCAGCCAGCGTTCGAGATAGGCATGTCAAACGCCATGCGTGCTCCAGGTCAACGACCTCCGCAGTGAGCCGCGTTCTTGGCCGCGGCTGTCATTGGACTCACCAGGCTACCCTAGCGTCGGCCGTCCCTTCCCAGCGTTGAGTTTGCCGCCGGGACTTGACCACCGCCTTCCTCTCCGGTGAACTCTTTCTGTTTTTATGCCCTTGTGACTCTCACACCAGTATTCCAAGCATGTTATATTTTTTCCCTTACTTCATTTATTAGTAGACATTTCATGTCTTTTGAAAATACATTTTTTTGTGTGATTGCATAAACGGCCTCGTTACTGCCCGATGACGATTAAGTCATCGCAGGTTTCCGTACAGAAACACGAGCGTCTCGTCTAGAGCTTTGTCTCTCTATACAGCTCGTTACATTGGCGTCCAAGGCGACAGGACGAAGCCGTTTATTGCATTATTAGTTACTGTTCCCTGGTTATATTTTGCTAAAAACAGATCAAAGATGAGTTCGGATTTAACGGCACTGGCGTTGCACATGGGGCTAGAGGGAGCTGAGTTAAGGGCTTGGGTAGAAGAACGGGAGTCTCGAGCTCGAGAAGAGAGGGCTGCAGAACGTGAAGCAAGGAAAGAGAAGATGGAGCAGATGGAGTTAGAACGGCGACTTCAGGAGGAATACCAGAAGACTATACAGTTGCGTCTTCAACTTGCTCAGGCTGAAGGCGTTAGAGAGTCAGTGGTGGCTGACCAAGGCCGACCAGTTCGAGCATCTCCTACCATTAATCCTCACAATTTCATGCCAGGGTTTAACGAGAACCGGGACGACTTAGACGCATACCTGAAAAGGTTTGAGAATGTTGCTACCGGTCAAGAATGGCCAAAAGACAAGCGGGCCACGGCCCTAAGTTTGTGTTTGAGCGCGGAGGCTCTCAAGGTCTTTGGTCGTCTGTCGCCAGAAGAGGCTCTCAATTATGACAAAACCAAGTTGGCGCTACTGCAACGATTTCGTTTCACGGCGGAGGGCTACCGTGAAAAATTCCGACACAGCAAGCCACAAGATGGGGAAACGGGCGTGCAGTACGCAACGAGGCTAACAAGCTTCTTCGACAGATGGGTTGAGATGTCGAAAACGGAAAATGAATACTCCTCAGTTCGGAATCTCATAGTAGCGGAGCAATTTATAAACAACTGTCATGATAAGGTGGCGCTATTTTTGCGAGACAAAAATTGCCGTAAGCTTGAAGAGATGGCGGAAGCGGCCGACAATTTTTTAGAAGCTCAGCGACAGTCAAACTTGCTTGTTTTCTGTGACAAAGGGGAGAACACTCCTGCAGGAAAAGGCGGTAATTCAACTTCAAAGGCTTCCACTCGATGTTTTGTGTGTGACAAGACCGGTCACATAGCTGCAGAATGCCGAACTCGGACAAGGCAACCATACTGTGGGTATTGTCGTAAAACTGGGCACGACACCCAAGCGTGCACCAAGACACCCAGCACTACCCGGCAAGCCTCATGTATATGGTCGCAAAGTGAGAACCTTAACGAAGTCGAGCA
Organism: Rhipicephalus annulatus; assembly: GCA_013436015.1. NCBI lineage: Eukaryota > Metazoa > Arthropoda > Arachnida > Ixodida > Ixodidae > Rhipicephalus > Rhipicephalus annulatus. Next base: position 313,811 of record WOVY01011946.1, read on the forward strand.
GGTGGAGGACGAAAAAAGCGAAAAGAGTATGGTTAGTGCAGTGTATACCGAACCAAGGATGACGAAGCATCAGATGCCTGTGTTGCAGGGCGTGATATTCGGCAAGACTGCCTCAGTATTACGGGACACAGGAAGTAATACGATGGTTGTACGGCGTTCCCTCGTGCCAGACGGAGCACTTACGGGAACCACGGCAACATTGTTCTTGGCGGATGGAAGTAGAATTAAGGTTCCAGAGGCAAAGGTGGAAATTTTTTCACCATACTTTTCAGGCGTATGGAACGTAAAATGCATGATTTCCCCGTTATATGACATTATCGTGGAAAATGTGCCCGGATCACGTCAGGCTCACGACCCTGATACAACATGGAAAGAGAGCACCAAGCAGTTCGCTGCGGTGGCTGTCGCCATGGGCACCAGCGGTGGCGGATCGGTACCGTACCGGCCTCGTGAACCAAACCCAAGGATCCCTCGCAAGGAGAGCAAGACACCGGCGAGCCACATGCATCTACCGCCGTTTCTGGCAGCAGTGTCGAGCAAGCCACCCACCAAGTCACCGTCGCTGAACACCGCGACGCGCGTGCAGGTACCTCCGAGGGCCGCTGCCTTCAAGACCAAGGACTTCGCGTCGACAGTACCACTTCCGTTTCCGCTGAGAGCAGCTTTCACAGCCAACGAATGCTGTGCCTCCCCGGCCCTTCCAAAAAAAATGAGACATCCGGTACGAACTCCGGAACCGGCCAAGGTTCCAGTGGCGGCGGCGGAAAGTCCAAGGCAGCCGGAGGTGGAAATATGACTGCGCGTCGATCTAACAACAGCGGTGGCGTTCGCGAGTCTGACATGCTAGGGGCCAAGCCAAAGAAGCCGCCTCGCATGAATAACATGACCTTCACAAAGTCATCAGAACGGTCAAGTGGAAACTCGTCGTACAACAGTGGCAACAAGGCGTTCAGCCGAACGCCGACATTTAGGAACAGCCCGAGGGTGTACAGTCCCACAGTTCTCAAAGATTTCAACTCTCCTAGCAAGCAGGACAACGGCCGCGGTGCGGCGACTGATTACAAGCCTATGCTTTCAGTGCCCAGGGAGGCTCCGACGAAGGAGCAACGAAGCGCAAGACAGGAGAGAAGAGTCAAGTACAAGGCTGAGATTGTAGGCACTAGTGTGGGCAATAGAAGTTTCACATCTTTGTGTACAGAACGCAGTTTGTTGTGCAAACTGATCACCAACTATTACAATATCTAGCTAAGGCCAAACACCTGAACAGCAGAGTACTGAGATGGAGTCTGGCATTACAAGAGTATTCTTTTGTTATTCAACATATTAGAGGCTGAGATAATTCAGGTGCCGATTTCATGAGTAGGCTGTAACCTAAGCTTTCATGGAAGTGTATTGCAACTGGTTTACAGTTTGTCTACAATGTATATTTCTGAACCACGTGGTTTATTCACCAGAAGAAAACAGTCATCGTGCCATGGCTGACTACATGTTTTTCCTTGTTTTTTTATGTGTGAGGGTGTGTGAACATTTATTGTGGACATATATCACCTCTATTCACTGGTGCGGTGCAGTGGTCTTGTGCGGACACGTGGTGATTGCGACTAAGACGTGGCTAGAAAGTTTTTTTTTAGAAAAAAAACTTTTTCCGAAGGAAGGGCATGTGTGATGAGTGAAGTGGCCGTGCGTGATCGGGAAGATAGAATTGTGTTTGAAGTGCGCGCCACAGAGACAGTCGAAGAAGACGACGCAGGAAAATCAGGGTAGTGGGTTGGTGCGAAGAAGAAGGAGTGAGGCAGACGTGGCTGGAAGGAAGAAGCAAGGTTGAAGAACCAGTGCCTAGGAGCGGTGACCCGTCGGTTTGCGGACTCGAGGTCTCAGCGGGCTCCCACCTGGGGCCATACCAGCCGTCCTTGCAGTTCGGGCCTGGCGTGGGCGAAACGTCGCCAGGACGTTTCCGCCAGGCGAGTCCGTCACTTACGGCAGCGAGCGCCAGCCAGCGTTCGATATAGGCATGTCAAACGCCATGCGTGCTCCAGGTCAACGACCTCCGCAGTGAGCCGCGTTCTTGGCCGCGGCTGTCATTGGACTCACCAGGCTACCCTAGCGTCGGCCGTCCCTTCCCAGCGTTGAATTTGCCACCGGGACTTGACCACCGCCTTCCTCTCCGGTGAACTCTTTCTGTTTTCATGCCCTTGTGACTCTCACACCAGTATTCCAAGCATGTTATATTTTTTTCCCTTACTTCATTTATTATTAGACATTTCATGTCTTTTGAAAATACATTTTTTGTGTGATTGCATAAACGGCCTCGTTACTGCCCGATGACGATTGAGTCATCGCAGGTTTCCGTACAGAAACACGAGCGTCTCGTCTAGAGCTTTGTCTCTCTATACAGCTCGTTACAGGGTCCACCGTGCCCGGGACGGCACAAGGCTGGTTCCCCTTGTTGGGGCTTCTTAAGGCGGATCACCTCTTGGCCGGGTCGAGTTGATGGCTCCCTAGCAACTAGAGGCATGGCCAGAGCATATGCTTTATGTAAGCTACTTCTCCACAACGGGTGATTGAGCAGCTCGCGTGAGTATCTTGGTAGATTTAAAAAAAGAGGGCCAGATTTAGGTATAAACTCGTCTGTAAGAGTAAAACATAGGACCCATATTGACACAATGTGACTTCAAATTACGCGCGCTAGCAAATACTTGTGCCTTCTAGATGGTTTGCGATGCACGAGCCTGCGGGACCCAGCTGCGCGCGAACCGGGTTGAAAGAAAAGAAGAACGTAGAAGAAGAGGCAGAAGGCAATCCTCGAGACAATCTAGCTGTGCTATAATTCTCGGGCACAAGTTCGCCCAGCCTACGTTAGCTTATTAAAAGAGTTTATTGAAAAGTGCGTTACAAATCTGGTGGAGGTGCTGGGTATGATGCCAAGCCCCTCTCGAGTGACGGAGCACAGTCCAGAACCACAGCGATTTCGACCCAACGAGCTGACGCCTATTCATCAGCGCTGCAGTCGACGCCTACGTGGTGAGTGTCCTGAATTTTCACCTTTATCGACTTCGCTTGGAACATCAACGGCTGTGAACGGGTACGCAACCGACATGACAGCTCAGGTCACTCCAGCTAATATTATCGTAAACCAGCCAATGCTACCAAAGCCTTTCCACGGTGAAAGCTACGAGGACTCAGAGGACTGGCTTGAGCACTTTGAACGCGTCGCAAAGGCTAACGGATATGGGGAAGAGCGCAAACTTGGTAGTGTTTACTTCGCACTGGAAGATAGCGCACGAACGTGGTATGAAAACCACGAAGCCACCTTCCGGTCATGGAATTGTTTTCGACGGGAGCTGCTCGCTGCTTTCCCGAACACAGACCGTAAAGAGAGAGCTGAAGCTGCGCTCCAGACAAGAAATCAGCGCAATAACGAAACTGTCGCCATGTATCTGGAAGACATGTCTCGCCTATTACACCGAGCGGATCCAAATATGAGCGAAGACAGGAAGCTGCGCCATCTGATGCGAGGCGTCAAGCAAGAACTCTTTGCCGGACTAATTCGAAGCCCGCCGCGCACCGTCGCCGAGTTTTGTTCCGAGGCGACTACAATGGAAAGGACGCTACAACAGCGAGCAAGGTTATACAACCGGGATGCGATCGTCACTTCCTTGGACATGTTGCCACCAGCCTTCGGTAACGGCATGGAAGCACTACGCGAGCTGGTGCGGTCTGTTGTGCGAGAAGAGCTGCAGAGGCAGCGTCTTGACCAGAACGCTCCAATGCTTTCATCTCTGGCCGATGTGATCCGTGAGGAGGTCAGGCAGGTGGTACGCGAACCTTCGAGCAACGCACAGCCAGGGCCGCCACTACAACAGAAGACGAGAATGACGTATGCTGATGTGCTACTACGAGGACCTCCAGGACGTGCGGACGTCGCGGCGGCTACACCTATGCAGTACCCGATGCCGCCGAGCACCCTGCAGCCAACGCCAGAGAGGAGACTAAGGAAGAGCGATGTCTGGCGCACTCCCGACAGGATACCGCTGTGTTACCACTGTGGGGAGCCTGGTCATCTCTACCGAACGTGCCACTACCGCCAGGCAGGACTCCGTGGTTTTCCTGTTAATGCACCTCGACCACGAAATGGTGAACGTCCCTTCGAAATTGAAGAATACCTGTCAGGTCGTCAAACCTCAAGTGGCTTCCAACGACACCAACCTCGGGCAACGACAACGGGGAGGTATAGATCGCCTAGCCCCCGACCTTCAGCAAGCTCCCCAAGGTCTCGTTCCCCAAGCCCGCGTCGGGAAAACTAGAGTCAGCGACCTGTGGAGGCAAGGCCGCTGTCGACGCTAATGCAGAAAAACCTCCATTGCTGACTCTCAACGACGACCGATTCAGAAACCGGTGCTTCGATAGTGACGTTGCTTCCGATTTACGTGTGTTCGTTGACGGCTACGAAGTCATCGGACTGGTAGATACCGGCGCAGATTATTCAGTGATGAGTAGCGGACTTTCTAAAATACTAAAGAAAGTGATGACTCCTTGGAAGGGACCACAAGTTCGCACAGCAGGAGGGCACCTCATCGACCCTACTGGAATATGCACAGCAAGAATCGGAATACGGGGTTTCACGTACGTCGCCAGTTTTATTGTGCTGCCGGAATGCTCAAGAGACTTGATTATCGGCATGGATTTCTTACAAGCTAATGGCGCTGTAATTAACTTGCGAGAATCTTCCGTCTCATTCTCGACTAGACACGCGATTGGTACCTTTGAAACGGAAGAAAACGTATATGACCTCTGTATTGCAGATGATGGCGTCATGGTTCCGCCAAGATCGAGCATATCTGTCGCAGTAAACAACAAAGCATTCAGTGAATTCGAAGGATTTGCTGACAACAACACTGCCTTACTACTCCACACTCGCTTGCTGGATTTCGGGCCGATCGGTCGTGCGCTCGCGCGCTCCGCGCGCTTGCGATCTCCCGCGTCAGCGTGGCTCTGGCCGACTGGACTCGCCCTACGTCATCTCCTGCCGCCGACGACCTTCCACCTCCGACGACAGTGCAGCTCTGACTTACTGGACTTGTTCTACGCCATCCACCGACGCCGAAAGGAGCTCTCGCAGGTGCGCCCCGTCCTCGGACTCCAGTGACCGTGCTCCATCTTTCCTATCTCTTCTATCCCCTCGGTTTGTCCTCGCTCGCTGTGGCTTACGACGATCGGTGCGTCCCCCCCTTCCTTTGCTCGCTCTCTCCTTTCTATTTCCTCTCTTCGCTCAAGTCTATTATCCCCCATTCCCCTTCCCATGTGAACCACTGCTGAGGTGTCGCACTTAGCTGCAGACAGTTGCGGGGTTCACTTTTCTTTTCTTTTCCAATTTTAAGAACCACTTCCCCCTACTACTCCAAAAAGGGATCTGCATGGCACGAGGCCTTGTTAAGTTACGTGACGGATGTGCAAATGTTCTACTCACAAACTTTGGAAATGAGGTGCAGCACGTTGCAAAAGGAACCGTCATCGCCAGCCTGAATGATTTCGTCCAGGTTACGGAGCTGCGAACTTTTGAAACCAATGATTCTGATTTCGAAGACGTGGAGTCTGTCCTTGCAGCCATCGACATCGAGCCAGGCCTACTACCAAGCGAAAAAGAGCAAATAGAGGGTCTTTTAAGGGAATTCGCCGAATGTTTCTCATTGTCATCTAAGGTTCGACGCACTCCTGTCGCTAAACATCGCATCATTGTCGACGAGTCAGTGAGGCCAATACACCAGCATCCCTACCGAGTGTCACCAAAAGAAAGAGAAGCTATTGGTAATCAGGTTAAAGAAATGCTCAAAGACGATGTAGTCCAGCCTTCATCAAGTCCATGGGCTTCACCTGTTGTTCTTGTGAAGAAAAAAGACCAAACCTTACGTTTCTGCGTTGATTATCGGAAGCTGAATGCCGTCACCAAACGGGATGTTTATCCTCTGCCAAGAATTGATGACACTCTGGATAGGCTGCGAAATGCCAGGTATTTTTCCTCATTGGATCTTAAAAGTGGGTATTGGCAGATAGAAGTGGACGAAAGAGATCGCGAAAAGACAGCGTTTGTGACACCGGACGGTTTATACGAGTTCAAGGTACTCCCTTTTGGCCTTTGTTCAGCACCCGCCACATTCCAACGGATGATGGACACAGTGCTTTGTGGTCTTAAATGGCAGTCATGTCTGGTTTATCTCGACGATGTTGTAGTTTTCTCTGCTACCTTTGAGCAACATTTGGAAAGGCTCCGGGCCGTGCTCACTGCGATCAAATCAGCGGACTTGACGATAAAACCACAGAAATGTCATTTCGGCTTCCGTGAGCTCCTTTTTCTCGGCCATGTCATCAGTGCAGAAGGCGTCCGCCCAGACCCTGCAAAAACTGAGGCCGTAGCAAGATTTCCGAAGCCAACAGACAAAAAGGCTGTTAGGCGATTTTTAGGTCTCTGCGCCTATTATCGACGGTTCGTTAAAAATTTTTCACGAATTGCTGAACCACTGACACGGCTGACAAAAGAGGAAATGCCTTTCGTATGGCTTGCCGAACAAGAGGATGCCTTCAATGAACTACGAAAGTGCCTTCAAAGCCATCCTGTTCTGGCGCATTTTGACGAGGAAGCGGAAACCGATATCCACACGGATGCAAGCAATTTAGGTCTTGGGGTCGTGCTCATCCAATGGCAAAACGGACAAGAACGAGTCATTGCGTATGCCAGTCGCACTCTTTCGAAAGCTGAGGTGAACTACTCAGCGACCGAGAAAGAATGCCTTGCCGTGGTATGGGCTATCAGCAAGTTTCGACCATATTTATATGGTAGGCCTTTTCGAGTTATAAGCGACCATCATTCGCTATGCTGGCTGGCTAATCTCAAGGACCCATGTGGACGGCTTGCACGATGGAGCTTGCGATTACAGGAGTATGATATCACGCTTGTGTACAAGTCAGGTCGCAAGCACAGTGATGCGGACTGCTTGTCACGTGCTCCGATTCAACCTGCTGCTTCTGCGTCCACCGAGGATGGTGAAGACTTTATTTTCTTGGGAGCTGTGACACCATCAGAGATGGCACATCAGCAGCGATCCGACCCTGAGATACTCCTCTTGATCAAGTACCTACAAGGACAGTCTGTCGATGTTCCACGACCTTTTGTCCGCGCCTTGTCAGCATTTGTCCTACGAAACAACATCCTGTATAAAAGGAACTTTGACAACAATACAGCGACATTCCTGCTTGTCGTCCCTTCACCTCTGCGACCAGAGATTTTGGAGGCTTGCCACGACGATCCATCAGCTGGACACTTAGGAGTAAGCAGAACGTTAGCACGCATCCGCACTAAATACTACTGGCCGAAGTTGCTTAGCTCTGTACGACACTATGTCAGAACCTGCCGGGACTGCCAAAGACGTAAAACGCCACCGCTAAAACCAGCAGGTCTCCTTCAACCGATAGAACCACCAGAAGCCCCATTCACACAAGTGGGAATGGACTTACTGGGCCCATTTCCTACGTCGTCATCGGGAAAACGGTGGATAATAGTTGCGACCGACTATTTAACCAGATATGCCGAGACAGCGACTCTAGTTAAAGGATCAGCCGTTGAAGTAGCCGAATTCTTCGTCTCCAACATAGTACTGCGACGCGGAGCTCCAAAAGCGTTGATCACGGACCGAGGGACTGCATTTACGGCCGACCTGATGAAATGTATTATGAAAATGACGCACACCAGTCATAGAAAAACGACGGCATATCATCCTCAAGCAAATGGTCTAACGGAACGACTGAACAGAACGCTGGCTGATATGTTGTCAATGTACGTTGATATAGAACACCGTACTTGGGATAAAATATTACCCTATGCAACATTCGCCTATAACTCTGCGATGCAAGAGACAACACGGATGACGCCATTCCAACTTGTTTTTGGCCGGACGGTAACGACACCTTTAGATGCAATGTTACCTATTGACGAGACGCCCGAGAATTACTATGACGTTCACGACTACATACAAAGAGCAGAAGAAGCTAGACAGCTGGCACGATATCGCATTCTCCAACAGCAGAAAACCGACACGCATCGATACAATCTGCGAAGAAGAGACGTCCAGTACGCACCAGGAGACAGAGTATGGGTGTGGATTCCTGTACGAATACGTGGCCTGTCAGAAAAACTGCTTCGCCGCTATTTCGGTCCGTACAGAGTGCTCCGCCGCGTCGGCTCGCTCAACTACGAAGTTACGCCAGAGGGACAGGATATTTCATCCCGACGGCGGCATCGCACGGAAACTGTGCATGTCGTCAGGATGAAACCATATCACGACAGGCAATGAAACGCTGAAGATACAACGTTCTTTGACGTTAACGACATCCCCGACGAGGGTTTGTGAATGACTGCCATGCAACCAGTTTGACACAAGCATCGGGACGATGCACTCTGGAAAGGGGGGCAATGACACAATGTGACTTCAAATTACGCGCGCTAGCAAATACTTGTGCCTTCTAGATGGTTTGCGATGCACGAGCCTGCGGGACCCAGCTGCGCGTGAACCGGGTTGAAAGAAAAGAAGAACGTAGAAGAAGAGGCAGAAGGCAATCCTCGAGACAATCTAGCTGTGCTATAATTCTCGGGCACAAGTTCGCCCAGCCTACGTTAGCTTATTAAAAGAGTTTATTGAAAAGTGCTTTACAATCTAGTTGCTAGGGCCATGCCCTAGCAACTAGAGGCATGGCCAGAGCATATGCTTTATGTAAGCTACTTCTCCACAACGGGTGATTGAGCAGCTCGCGTGAGTATCTTGGTAGATTTAAAAAAAGAGGGCCAGATTTAGGTATAAACTCGTCTGTAAGAGTAAAACATAGGACCCATATGTAAGAACGTCACATGTTTACCGTCCTTAGAAAAAGGTCAAGAAAACACATGTGACAAAAATTCATAAATCAATCAGCAAAGGTGGATTCTGAGCCAACAGCACAGCAACTAAAATTACGATATGACCATCCTGTCAATAAACTCTCAATGATTAACAGCTAAAATTTGTCGCCGAAGGATTTTCAATTGAAGTGCCTAATGGTCATAAAGTATTTCGGGGATGCCTCATGCCGCGGAACACATGTGAACCTATAATACCCTTCTCCTTGAATTTTGAAAAAAATGTAGACCATGTAACTTATTGTTAAACCGAAGGTACCGGAATTCGAGAATCCTTAGTAAGCATATTGTGACACTGTTTAAGGATATTTTCTAAACGCCAGGCCAGGGCGGATATCGCAGCAGAGTTTCGGCGAATGCTGTAAGAGCGCCATTTTTATATCTCCGTTGAAATTTCTCTGGGGGCTACCTTGCAAGTGCCCACTGCGCAGTCAGTCATATTTTTGGTTGAGTTGGTAAACACCCATTGTACCTTGCTCATCATTCTGAGGAGAAGAAAGAACCTGCAACTCATTTGCAAGGCATTATGTACACGTTATCGATACGGTGGCTAATGACGATGAAGAATCCTGACTGAGGATTTTGTAAAGGCTTCAAAGCATTCAACGACCCACACGTAAAGTAAAGCGCATTGTGTGGTGCCTGGTTGTTGTTGGACCCTTATAGTCGCGTTATATTACATATCTTCACGTCGTTCTTTTTCGACATAAGGACTGTACAGCGTCTTTTTGTGAAGGATTTTGAAACAACAGCATGGATCAGTGGTAAAATACTGGATTGTCACGGAGAAAGTGGTAGAATACTGAATTGTCACGGAGATGATCGATTTTAAAACCCTGTTTTATCTTGGATGTCTTTTTTTCTCTCTTTTTTCTTCCTCCCTTTTGTTTCACGTGATAGTTGTTTCGGCCACCGGGTGCGGAAGCAGCGTACAACTATACGGTGCTATAAACGACTGTGGTTGTAGTGTCATAAGAGTCTTCACTAAAAAACATCTCTAATGATCACTTTTAAGATATTATAACGGCATCACGTGGCAGAAATTACGTTCCTTGCATATGCACCCACCGCCTTGCGCTGGCAAAGCTTTGAAAGTGACTCAAATGTTTTGTTTCTTCACCTGGTAATGTATACTATAGGATTCCAGGTCAGCCAATATATAACGTTTAAAAACTTTGTAGTAATCACCAGATCAAAGATCGACTGCTTGAGAGCAGCGAACATTGATCGGCAGGTGGTCATACCGAGTTGTTTCGGAGAATAGGTTGTGGGTGCTGCTACGGCTTACACCTCGGCCTGACTGCCAAATGAATTGTGGTGGCTTGGCTAATTCGACGACATTTATTAACTCAAAGAAGCTTGGCCGTACCGCGCTTACGTTGTCGGCTGTTACTGTGAAGTGCATAGCCTGACCGGCTGTGGTGGAAGGGGAGAAGAACATGGGCGCAGTGTCCACAGTTCATTTTTGGTATCCAAAGTTTTATCACTTTCTCCTCCTTTTCCCTGCTCGGCATAGATATCCCATTTACCGTAAATCGCTTAGCCAGATGTCGCATGGCATGTGGTGATTGTAGCGTTTCTGTATATGCTCCTATGTGGTTGCTTTGTGCCGAATAGACAAAATAGGTCATCCTGAACGTGCCACTACTTATACGCACCTCAAGAGGTGTGCACAAGATTCGGGCATTCCGAAAGCCCCAGTGCAGCTTGAGGACCAGGCTCGGGTTGGCCGATGTCTTCTCATCTCGCACCTGGGCCTGGCTACATTGTTTTTTTATCGAGAGGGCCGTCCCAGATGCAAAGAATGCCCAGTCAAACACGAAATATAGACGTAGTGCCCAAACTTTGTTACCATGTTGCGCCTTCTCAGCGACCACCTACGTCCCCTTTTTCTCGGTTCTCCTTCACTGTAGACAAATTAAATGCAAGGGAAGTTGGGGTAGTCACAGAAGATACTTGCACAAAACAGTCCCCTCTCGTACATTCCAGGTAGTAAACTTCTAGAAAGACAAACGTTTTCCAATATTTCTGGAGCTTGCCTTGCTTGCGGAACAGACGTTGGTGATCACGGCTACTAGTGCGAGCCGGAAAAAGACCTTCAATTGGGCAGGATATATGTGATGTGAGAGCGCCGCACTTCACTTAAGCCCTAATGATTGGACAGGCTATTTCTATACGGCCCCTTGTCCTCGTCGCTTATGCTGACTGTCATGTGTTGGTTGTTTCTCTTTCAATTTAATCATTATCATCAACCTAACTACGCCAACTGGAGGACAAAAGCATCTCCCGTAATCCGCCAGTGAACTTCGTCCTGTGCTTGCTGCAGCCACTTTATACCCGCAAACTTCCTAGTTTTATCTGCCCACCCAGCATTAAGTCTGCCCCTCATCCAATTGCGTTCTCTTAGAATCCAGTTATCTTGTCTTCGCGCTACGTGCCCTCTCCATGACCACTTATTCTTCTCGATTTCGACTATGATGTCCTGAACATCCATTTGTTTCCTGTGTCACAAACGAGCGCTTCGAGAAAGCGTGCGCCGCTGAATTCTAGCGACAGTAACCATACCAAGCGCAGAGAGGCGCCTCAAAGTCAACTATAAAGAAGAAAAGAAGCATCCAAAGACTCCCCGGGCACGCCGTCGCTCTTCCCTAGGAAGCGTAGTTCGCCGACTAACCTTCTTACATCAGAGGCCAAGTGAGCCCTGGAAGGTTCTCGAGGAAAAGGGGCGTGGTGATGCAGAGTTGCGTCATGTGTCGCGAACGGCCCTCGAAACGTCTCGTGCTTTCCCCAGCCTTCGCTGCGCATCGCGCCGACGGAAACGATGAGAATTTTCTGGAATCTAGCGCGAAGGGTATTTAACTGAGCAGCAGAGATGGGAGGGAAGGAATGTTGCGCTAGTGTGCGTAGGGTCTTCCCGCCGTGTGGGTGGAGCCTTTTGCCCTCAGTGACAAAGGAGGTAATGAAGAGGATTTCCACCTGAGTGGTGAAGACTCGTGCTACAAGCAGAAGAGTGTGAAACTACCGCCAGAGAGCGAAGACACGTCCTGCAATCGCAACGCGTGGGAAGCCGACGTGTTACTGGCGAAGTTTGGTGCTTGGAGAGCGGCCAATTGAAGACGCAAGGTTTTCTGGAAAGAAACTTCGGGGTCAGCGGAACAACAGCAGCGCTGGACTTTGAAAGAGTTTTTTTTACATTTTACATTTCATTGAGGTTGTTATGACCACATTTCAAGAAATGCACAACACTGATTAGACCCATAGCCATAGGCTAGTAAGGGGTCTAACGGGAGAAAGTATACAAGCGGAATACAATTTGTATATAAGAAAAAAATCAAAACATCAAAAAACGTTGATTTTTCAACAAACGAACAAAAATACAAGAAGATACACACTGTTGCACTTTGTTCATAATTAATGAAATAACCAAGTATAGACAAAACATCAAACTATGTGTAAGGCTTAGTACATGGTCATTACTATTGATCTACATGTAGCAAATATTTTTTGAGTGTGCTCGAGAAAACCCTAGAATCTTTAATCTGAAGTGGTATGTTATTCCTTACTTCAGCTCTTACGAACAGTAGTAAGCGTTCACCATACACGTTTTTTAGTGGGTGGAAGATTAAAATTCCGCAATGTCATGCATCTAGTGACGCAGGACGAGGAAGAAAAGATAGATATATCGAAAGATACACTGTGTGCAATAACATTGTTGATGGTGACTGCGGTTTTATGCTGCCGTATGTAATCAAATAGTAAAATATCCAACTTGTGAAACTAGAGTGATTCTCGGAAGAGTATCATTCAGACGTTTGTTCCGAGGACTTTGGACTGAATGGGTTTTCGAACTCTTTAGTCTTTAAGTGCCTTGGATGTTTGATGCATGCGATTGCATTGTAGTGCGTATTGTTGTTTGCGTCCGTTGTTTCGAGTGCGGCTGATTGTACTTTGTAGTACGTTGTTTATTGGTGACATATCGTATTGAACTATTGTCGAGTGTGCGTATTTGTGTATCGTTTTGATCTGCCATATTTGAGAATATAATTTTGTTTTGTTTATCAACTCTCGGCTCTGACTTGTTCTTGGGGGCACAGTCGGCGCCCGCTGGCGCGCCAAATAGGACCACTTCTATATTGTCCACGCTTTCATGGTGCAGTTCAGGAACCGATACTTCGGCCCTTGGAATCAGCCCGGCGATCGCCTCCCTAATTAACGGGACCTGTGACACCCGATACACTCTGCTTTCTTCTTTTTCCTGCTAGTTACACCTATTGTTTGTCTTTCCGTTGCTCGCAGCTTAGTCCTCGACTTAAGTTGAACCCTCTTTGTAATCTTCAACGTTTACGCTCCACAGGTAAGTACCGGTGAGCTACAGCTGTTATATACCTTCCTCTTGAGGGATAGTGGAAATTTATCTTTCATGATTTGGGAATGCTTCACTTTATTATATTAGATAAAATGCCACATCACCGGAAACAGTATGTTGACCCCACAGAAAACATTTATAATAATAGGCCGGACAGGGCTGGGCCCGAGCTATTGTTTTGGTTCGTTGTGTCGGGCAGGGCAGGCTCTCAGCCTTCTGACGTCGGACTCGGGCACACCTTCGACACCGTCAGCGATGCCCACTCGGGCTGTAAAGTTCTGCGCACGCACAGCTCTACACTCCTCAACATTAGCACTGGTTAGCAGAAGTAAACGAAAACGCGCGCCGAAATGAAATTTAATGATCATCTGCGCTGTGATCTGAAGTCGTGAGGACTATTTACGCGAAAGTGCCTCGGCACTACACAGCACAGATGGCCGCTTTGGCACGCGAGCTAGGGTCCTTACACTTTCTCTCACGGGTGTACAGAAGCGGTAATTCGGGAAACCTCGAGTTCGGATAGTTGTTGGATGGTCATCGTGGAATGACTAACAGCGCAACAGAGTTGGAGTGTGGAGTCGACAGTGTTACTCTCTTCTACTGTCCGTATCGTTACTCGGTAGGGCTGTTAGTCATTCAGTACCGGATACATACCAGGGCGTCCTTCATTGTCTTCCTCACTTTTTGAAAAAAATATTCTCAGAATGCACACACACACTCCGGTGTCCGGTATTCTTCCGTAGTGCTCTACTTCAGCCGCACACCAGCAGGAGACCGTGCTTGGCGAAATGAAAATTAATAACGAAAACCATGGAACTCAAACATTCGGCATTCTGCCACACCGGCACTTCGTTGTCCTTCCCGCGCCGCCAGACAATGTCCTGGAAAGACGAGATGCTTTCACGTGGCTTGGATGTCGGGCGCACTCGTTCGTCAGGTCCCTTCAGGTTCGCCTCCAGGGCCAGGGGAAGGATGTGGCTCCAGGCTCAGTTCCGTGAACACATCCCATTCTTAAGGGCAAATCCCAGCTCCACTGGCTTGTCGACAAAACTTGTCGACTAGCTTCGCTCGTCTCTTCTGATGATTTTCGGGTCTCAGTACTTGTCGATGGTTCTGCAACTTTCCAAGAACGGTTCGACAACAGAACACACACGACACAAGCAAGTGCCCTCGGTTACCCGACAGAACATCAGACAAAATATTGTACAGCAAATACCTAGCTATCAGAATTTCGTTCCCTCTAGATCAAGAGGCACATGTGGGACACAAGACTCTCAAAATGAGAACTCACATTTTTACACGTACGTAATGAAGTATAATGTAACATAAAGTAGGCCCCTTGAAATAACTCTGGACGAGAGCACTCAGCTAAGTCCATGATGAGGACAAAACTTTGCCCTGACAGCCAGCGAAATACCGAAAGGGGGAGAAGGTACTAACTTAAACGTACGGCTCAATGCGTCTGCATTAGCGTTTAGCTTTTTTTTCTTGTAGCAAATGCTGAAGTTGTGCTGTTGGAGTATCATGTTCCATCTCAGTAACCAGCCGCTTTTTGGTGACATGTTATTTAACCAGGTTACAGGACAGTGGTCCGTTTCAACCACAAACCCCGAACCGGAGACATAACAGGCAAGCTTTTGAACGGCCCACACGAGGCAAGTGCATTCATTTTCAGAGGTTCTGTATGCCTCTTCCCTGCAGCTAAGTTTTCGACTTACATACGAAACTGGTCTTCCATCACCGAGCACTGTCTCCTGGCACAAAATAGCTCCGAACTCCACCATTTTATCGATCTCCTGTTTCATGATCTGCATTTGCACAGGGGAACATCGATACGGCTTGCTACGGATTGACTCCTCAGAAGTTATCTCGATATCCTGTTCAATTACCGTCTTGTTTCCGAGGCGGTCCGAAACCGCGTCTTTAAACTGGGAAACAATCCTCAAGTCCTCCTACTGGACTTCACTTCATCTAGGCTCCAGCTTCAACTGCTCCAAGATTACATCGGATCCTCTTTTGATTACACCTCTCGAAGTCAAAATTTTTGCTCTTTCTTCCTCTGAAGCATTCAAAAACAGATCTACGACCGCTTGACGTTGTACGTATGGTTTTATCAAGTTAATGTGGTAAATTTTGTTCGGCTGCCATTCTAATTGCGCTTCATATTTGGTGCCAGAAAGCTTCGATATTACTTTGGCGGGCCCTTTCAATGAACCTCAAGCTTGTTCTTTTTGGACAGCCGCAGCAGCAATACCTGACTACTTACTTCAAAGGTGCGCTTCTTCGCCGATTTGTCGTAGTACTCCTTCGACAACACTTCTGCAGCCTTCATGTGGCTTTTCAAAAAACTTGCGCTTTTCAAAGCCTCTGTAGGAGGTCTAAAACATACTCAACTACAATAGGATTCTTATCGAATTTCTCCCAGGACTCGCGTAGCATTCGCAATGGTGTTCTCTAATTCTGCCATAAACAAGCTCTGCAGGGCTAAAACCAGTGCTCTTATGAGGAGCTGATCTTAAAGCGAACATAGTGGGAGGAATACATGCTTCCCAGTCGCATTAGTGCTCGTAGAAAAGAGCTCTCAATATACGTTTCAAAACGGAATGCATACGCTCTACCGAATTAGATTGCGGGTGATGGATCGAGCTGTGCACTACTTTTATTCCACATTTATCCAAAAAGGTAGAGGTAAGGCAGATGGTGAAGACGCTACCATTTTCACATTGAATTTCAGAAGGAAATCCGACGCGTGCGAATTTAGAGAGCAGAGCATCTACGACATGAGAATTGACCTCCTTAACTGGTATCGCTTCTGGAAACTTTGTGGCCACACAGAGGGCCGTCAGGATATACCGACAACATTGCCTTGACTCTGGCGACGGCGCGACGCTATCAATTACTAGGTGCCGAAAAGGTTCTGTGATAATTGGTACAAGCTTCATGGGTGCTTTCCACTTGTCCTGTGGATTTCCCCGCACTCTGCCAAGTGTCGCATGAGCGTACAAAGTCTTCGATATCCTTCCAGCATTTCGGCCAATGAAACTGAAGGGAAACTCTACCCATGGTCTTCTTTATGCCGAGATGCTCTGCCCACGCATTGTCATGCGCCAGCTCCAATAGTTGGCAACGATACTTTTGTAGCACCAAGAGCTGCTCATACGTTCGACCTTGCACATTTGTGTTGCTCCGATACAGCGGCCCTGCCTTCTCAAAAAAAAAGAAACATTCTTTTTCTTTGTTCTCAACTTACGCTTTCCATTTGCGCTTTAATCGAGAGGTCCTCACGCTGCTCTCGAATGAGCGTTTCTCGATTGACTCTCGACAGCTCACTCCAATTTTCCGCTACAGGCGACAGCGTTGCACCCTTCTTGCTCTGACTCAATGGCACCATGTCGCCACCTCCGGTGACAGAGACAGCGCCAGTAGCTTCGGCGACGGGCCACTCAAGTGACTTCTCGAGTGACTCACTCGGAGAATTTCCTTTCCGAGGTTCCGTCGACTCACCGCCAAGGTCACACAGTTCAGCAGGTTTTGCAGGTGGTCTTTTACTACATTGAACAAGATCAAGTTCCTCCGAAAGCTTCCGCGTTTGCGATCGCGTGAGGGCCATGTACGCTAAGTTGGAGAAGAACGATTTACCCTGCTCTTTAAGAAGCTGGTCAGAGTTATTTGAAAAAAGATAAGGAAAACGATCGGGAAGCGCGGTAGACACAGCCGCTTTGGTGGGAAGCTTACCGAACGGGCCTTCAATGACAACCGTAGCGATTGGTAAGCAAGCACTCTGCTTTTCGGCAACTTTCCTTAACCACGCGCATTCTCCTTTAACGTCGTCCGGAGAGACAATGAAGGATGGACAACGTTCATGGTTGCCGCTGAGTCTCGAAGTGCTCGACACGTTTTCCCATTGACACTAATTTCCAGATACGGCTCTAACAACGGCATGTTCTTTTCCGATTCTCGGATTGTCGCGAAATCAAACTTTTGTTCACAGTTTGCTGCCATGTGCCCTTCCTTTTTGCAGTTGTAGCAGATTAGCGGCTTCCGTGATTCAAATGCCCATGTGGTATCAGTGCGTTGTTAAGGAACCTCACTCAATTTCTCCGCTTCCGTTGGCTCTTCCCCTACAGTGTCCTTCGTAGGAGACAGCTACTTCCTGAAAAACGGTGCGGAGAGGGTTTCCATTCATCAGCTTTTTTGAAAAGCCCTCTTTTCTTTCACCCTATTCAACGTGCAGTGCCCTACTTATGCAACTTTCGGCGAGTATAATACTCCGCAGCCAACTCTGCTGCCTTGTTAAGGTGCACTTCACCAAGTTTGTCCTGCTGCCAAAGCTTGACACCATCCTCGATGCAGCGGTAGAATTGCTCCAATGCAATGTATTCCACCTTTTTATCGCGATCGTCATAAGCACATTCGCCCTTGAGTCATTCGTTTAAATCGGCTTAAAGACGAAATGCGAGGTCAACGTGTGACTCACTGCCCTTTTTTGCGTACCGGAACCTTTGCCGAAAAGCCTCGGGAGACAGCTTATAACGTCTCAAAAGCACTTCCTTAACCTCGTCATAGCTCTCAAACGCTTCCCTCGGTAAGCACGTTATCACGTCGGACACTTCGCCGGGACGAAGAGCTAACAGATTCTGTGCCCAAAGAGACCACTTCAAGGCATTTCGCTCACAGACATGTTCGAACTTGACGAGATACTTTGCCATGTACTCGCCGACTACGAACGGTGGTAGTTGGTCTTGAAAACTACGCTAGGTGCCTGCGAACACTGTATAGGATTACCAATTCTATTCGCTTCAACTTAAGGTGCTCCTGCGTCTCTGCCGCCTCACGGTGTTCTCGCCTTTCAGCTTCCCGTTCGCGAACTTCTCGCCTTTCAGCCTGCTCATGGCGTGCTTTGATATCCACCCAGGCCTCATCGACTTCCTCAGCCATCATCCTCAGTGCATCTTTAATGATCTCAAGGATCGCTTGCTTTCGCTTCGCACGACCCAAAATAAGGCCAATTTCCTCACAAATTTTGATGAGTTCCTTAACTTTAAGGTTCTCCATCATTCACGACAGCCTTTTGCTGTTTTCCCCTGTTAAGAATATACTTGCCATACCCACTATAATTCGATTAGCAAGACGCGCAAGCGATTTATAACACTGCCTTGTTTACACCCTCCACATTAACTTTGGTTTCAAAGCGCTCTGACTTGGCTTGAAATAATCAAAGCTCACTTCAGTGCTTCACGCAGCCTTCTCTAAACTACTATAATCTGTGCTAGAGCAGTCTGGTGAACAGAGAGGAAAACATGAGGCCCTCCCGCATTGATGTCACTGATGCCGGGCTATCCCGCACCTGCCATCCACTGTTATACGAAGCGCGACGCCAACACGATCCCGAAGGCGCCACTGCTACGAAACTCCGCTGTCAAGGTCACGGCTTGGCCAATGGCGCAAGGGCTCGAAGAGCTGAAATGTTTTCTCTGATGCATAGGTCGGCTGCTTGTCGATGAGCCGTTTGGCTTTTTTATAGGCCCTAAATTATCCTTTACGTCACCAACATACTATCGGAACCACCGCTTGTGGCGTAACCTTCCTGAAATCGGGATCCGCTTCTCGAGGGAGTCATAATCCTCCCATCCGGAGGCGCTGCGCTGGGTTGAACCCAAGGACGAGTGATGTTGCGCGCATTGCGTAAGACTCACCAGATTGGATGGCGCCGATTGCTTCATCGGGCAGCTATCGGGCCCGTGGGCTAAGGGAGCTCGCTGTGCATTGCGTAAGATAGACCTGCGCTGCCACTTGATGACATCGTTGAGTTGATGGCATCAGGCGGGCTCGCTCGCTGGCCTTGACAAAGATTGCCTTTGCAAAGACAATCTACGTTCGGTGTAGACTCCCAGGCGTAGCAATATGTAACACTTCTATTTTTATGCTGTACATAGACATTTTTTAACTCACCGTCATCTTGTACGCTCGTCTATCAGCTCTGTGCAGATGCAGTCGCGAGCTGAGAAACGCGCTACAGAACAGCCTTGGTGGCCCATAACCTCAGCGCACTACGCAACAGTGTGGGCGGTGGTGTGAGTCGTAACGGTGCATGGTTAGCGGATACAAAATGTGTGAACGGCAATGCAACAACCCGTATTTCCATGTGTCAATTCTTGCAAATTTTGGGTAACATATGTTTTGACATGTATAAGGCACAGGGTAATCTTTGTTTCAATTGAAAGAGATGATCAACAATATTCGCTATGTAATGTGTCTGTTTTTTGGTGTGAGACATTGCTTGCACAGAGCTTCTTTCATTTCTTGTAAAAAACTATGCCTAATATGTATATTGCTCGTAAATTCACGTTATAACACGCCCACTCATGTTTTTCTATTGTGCATTTTTTGTCGTGCGTCATATCGCTAGTTGCAGAAATTGCTCGATGTGCCCTGCTATTCATCATCATCATCATCATCATCAGCCTGTCAACGTCCACTGCAGGACAAAGGCCTCTCCCATGTTCCGCCAGTTAACCCGGTCCTGTGCTTGCTGTTGCCAATTTATACCCGCAAACTTCTTAATCTCCTCTGCCCACCTAACCTTCTGTCTCCCCCTACCCCGCTTCCCTTCTCTGGGAATCCAGTTGGTGACCCTTAATGACCAGCGGTTATCCTGTCTACGTGCTACATGCCCGGCCCATGTCCATTTGCTCTTCTTTATTGCAGCTATGATATCCTTAACTCCCGTTTGTCCCCTAATCCACTCTGCTCTCTTCTTGTCTCTTAAGGTTACACCTACCATTTTTCTTTCCATTGCTCGCTGCGTCGTCCTCAATTTAAGTTGAACCCTCTTTGTGAGTCTCCAGGTTTCTGCTCCGTAGCTAAGTACCGGCAAGATACAGCTGTTATATACCTTCCTCTTGAGGGACAGTGGCAATCTACTTGTCATAATTTGAGAGTGCCTGCCGAATGTGCTCCACCCCATTCTTATTCTTCTGGTTACTTCAATCTCGTGGTTAGGCTCTGCAGTTATTACCTGCCCTAAGTAGACATACTCCTTCACAACTTCAAGTGCACTATTACCTATCGCAAAGCGCTGCTCCTTTCCGAGGTTGTTGTACATTACTTTCGTTTTCTGCAGATTAATTTTAAGACCCACCTTTCTGCTTTCCTTGTCTAACTCCGTAATCATGAGTTGCAATTCGTCCCCTGAGTTACTCAGCAATGCAATGTCATTGGCGAAGCGCAGGTTACTGAGGTACTCTCTATTAACTCTTATCCCTAACTGTTCCCATTCTAGGCTTCTGAAAACGTCCTGTAAGCACGTAGTGAATAGCATTGGGCAGATTGTGTCCCCCTGCCTTATACCCTTCTTTATTGGTATTCTGTTGCTTTTTTTATGAAGCACTATGGTAGCAGTTGATCCCCTGTAGATTTCTTCCAGAATGTTTATATATATTTCATCTACGCCCTGATTCCGCAGTGTCTGCATGACGGCTGATATTTCTACTGAATCAAACGCCTTCTCGTAATCTATGAAGGCTATGTATAGTGGTTGGTTATACTCTGAGCATTTCTCTATTACCTGATTGATGGTATGAATGTGGTCAATTGTTGAGTAGCCTGTTCTAAATCCTGCTTGTTCCTTTGGTTGATTGAATTCTAATGTTTTCTTTACTCTGCTAGCAATTACCTTTGTAAATAGCTTGTATACTACAGAGAGCAAGCTGATCGGCCTGTAATTCTTCAAGTCCTTGTCATCTCCTTTCTTATGTATTAAGATGATGTTAGCGTTCTTCTAAGACTCTGGTACTTTTCCCGTCAGGAGACACCTCGTAAATAGAGTGGCTAGTTTTTCTAACACAATCTGTCCTCCATCTTTCAGCAGATCTGATGTTACTTGATCCTCACCAGCAGCTTTGCCTCTGTGCATGCTCTCCAAAGCTTTTCTGACTTCTTCTATCATTACCGGTGGGGTGTCGTCTGGGTTACTGCTAGTTCTTATAGTATTAAGGTCGTGGTTGTCTCGGCTACTGTACAGATCTCTGTAAAACTCCTCCGCTATTTTAACTATTCTATTCATATTTGTAGTTAATTTGCCTTCTTTGTCCCTTAGTGCATACATCCGCCTTTTGCCTATCCCAAGTTTCCTCTTCACTGCTTTGACGCTTCCTCCGTTTTTCAGAGCATGCTCAATTCTCTCCATGTTATACCTTCTTACATCGCATACTTTACGTCTATTAATCAGCTTCGAAAGCTCTGCCAGTTCTATTTTGTCTGTTGTACTTGACACTTTCATGATTTGACGCTTCTTAATTAGGTTCTTCGTTTCCTGGGAAAGCTTGCCGGTGTCCTGTCTAGCTACCCTGCCTCCAACTTCCACTGCACACTCCGTGATGATACTCGTCAGATTATCATTCATTGTATCTACGCTAAGGTTGGTTTCCTCGCTAAGAGCAGAGTACCTGTTCTGCAGTGACACTGTGAATTCCTGTACTTTCCCTCTCAGTGCTAGCTCATTGATTGGCTTCATGCGTATCAGTTTCTGTCGTTCCTTCTTCAAGTCTAGGCGGATTCGAGCCCGTACCATTCTATGGTCATTGCATCTTACCTTGCCAACCACTTCCACATCCTGCACGACTCCTGGGTGTGCAGTCATTATAAAGTCTATTTCGTTCTTATTTACGCCATTAGGGCTCCGCCATGTCCACTTGCGGTTTTCTCGTTTTCGGTAGTAGGTATTCAAAATACGCAGACTATTGCGTTCTGCGAATTCTACTAGTAGCTCTCCTCTGGCGTTTCTAGTGCCGATACCATAATCTCCTACTGCCTGGTCTCCAGCCTGCTTCTTCCCTACCTTTGCATTAAAGTCGCCCATTACTATAGTATACTGTGTTTTCACCTTACTCATTGCCGATTCCACGTCTTCATAGAAGCTTTCAACTGAAGCGTCATCATGGCTGGATGTAGGCGCGTAAGCCTGTACTACCTTCATTTTGTATCTTTTATTCAGTTTAATTACAATGCCTACTACCCTTTCATTAATGCTATAGTATTCCTCTATGTTGCCAGCTATGTTTCTGTGAATTAGAAACCCTACTCCCAGTTCTCTTCTGGCTGCCAAGCCTCGATAGCAAATGACGTGCCCATTCTGTAGCACAGTATAGGCCTCATCTGTCCTCCTAACATCACTCAGCCCTATTATATCCCATTTAATGCCTTCTAGCTCCTCGAATAATACAGCTAGACTACCCTCACTAGATAACGTTCTAACGTTAAACGTTGCTAAGTTCAAGTTCCAATGGCGGCCTGTCCGTATCCAGAGATTCCTAGCACCCTCTGCTGCTTTGCAGATCTGTCCGCCGCCGTGGTCAGTTGCTCCGCAGCTGGTGGGGACTGAGGGCCGTGAGTTAATTGACGAATGCCTACGGGAGGGGGTGGCCAGATACTGCACCAGGGTGGCCAATCCTTCTCTGGTGAGATCATCGGTGCGTACCGGCTTTAAGCCGGTACGATCAGACAGTAGTGGGAATGCTCCATGCATGTCTTCCTTATTGTTGTTCAGCAGCGTTGGCGGCCACCCACCACGGAGCCCAACAAGGGGACGCTACAAGGTTACAAATGCTGAAACCTGCAGACGCCAGCCGTACAACGCCACTATAACCCAATGCGCCTAGACCAAGGTAGGCCATTTGCACAGGGTTAACCCTAGCCGCCAGGAAGTTTGGAAGTAAACGGAAGAGAGTAGAAGACAGGACAGATAAATAGTAAAAGATAAAGACGAAGATGTAGGGAGAGAGAGATAGGAAAAGGCGACTGCCGATTCCCCTGGGTGGGTCAGCTCAGGGGTGCCGTCTACGTGAAGCCGGGGCCAAAGGGGTGTGTTGCCTATGCCGGTGGGCCTTAACGGTCCAATCACCCAGCGTCGGCTCAACCCCCAGGATCCCCTTTTCCTCGGACACGGCAAAGCCACGCACGGCTAGGCGTGGGAGGGAGTCGAAACTCCACCGTTAGCTCGGGTTCGTGGTGTCGCTACACACCAAACGCCTACTTGCGCAGGCGCCCCTGCGAGGTCGTTTTAAGCGCAGTGACGCAAAGTCACCGATCAGCGGCTTGACGTAGCACACAGCTCGTCGATTGGTCTAAACCAGCCACGACGATGGGCTATGCCTTCCCCTCCCTGTGAGAGAGAAGGATGATGAAGCCAAGTGAAAATTTGAAACCAGATGAAACCGATGTTCTAACCCCTGTAACTTCTATAATAACTTCTTTATTATAGCACGTATTTGAAAAATTCTAGCGGCAGCATGTTCGCAAAACAAAAGTGCACATATTTCTCTTTATAACAATTTTTGGACCTCTAGGTTGTTTATTGGCCCTTTAGAATATCTCTCATTTGAATGACGACAGGTGTATGAAAGGCTGTAACCAAATGTTTTTACTCTCCACCTCAGTGGCGTCTGGACGCTGGTATTGTCGACCATAATGTGAACAAGCCGACACCCCTTTACAAAAATATTCATGTACCCGTATCTGCAGCGATGGCATCAGGGCTCTATTTTTTTTCTTTTATCTCATGATCAAATGTTTTTTTCTTCTGCCTTATGCACATTTTTCACCATGAAAGGTGCAATACTTGATGCAGCTTAGTGTTGTCTTTCAACGACTGCGGTTCTGCAATGTCAGCCGTGTTGCTTGTGTTCATTCTATCTGCTACGGCTACTGGCTAAGCGTCGTTTTGGCTTATGGTGGTCATATATTCTATGATGTCAAATTTCTATACGTGTTTATTTAGCAAAGCAAATATTCACAAGTCTTTTAAAATAAATAACATCATTTTTCTAATACTCTACATTTATCTGCCTCCACTTTTCTGACCATGTTTTTGCTTAAATATCGACAATGATATCATGAATGAACCGCACTATTTTTCCTTATAAGAAACCACCACGGATTGAATGGCATTCATTGCACATTGCACCGAATGACATTTGAACCTGATGGCACTATCACCTCCAGTGTGGCAGCGGTATTAAAGAGAAAATGAGATGAAGATATGCACCCCTGATTCAAAATCGACACCTTAGGAAACACACAAATACTTCAATTATAAAGTTTTTCATGAAAGAAAATATACGCTCTCTGTAACATCAAGTGCACTGCTACGTAGCTCGAAGCACTTCCAAGATGATTGTACATTACTTTCATTTTTTTCAGCAGATTAATTCTAAGACCTAGCTTCCTACTCCCCTTGTCTGATTGGATTGAAATTCGTCCCCTGAGTTACTCAGTGAAGCGCAGGTTACTAAGGTACTCTCCATTAACTCGTCACAGCAGGCATGTGTCTAGCAGAAAGGACCTAGTTAAGTTTAAGAGCCGTCGAGTGGGAGGTGGCACAGTGCTCATGTGGGTTCATCATCATCATCAATACGGTTAGTGCGCCTGCAAAGTCACCCGGCTGTGATGCTACGTGGCCGCACAGGCAGCAAGAGCGAGTCTCTTTGGCCTGTGGCAGCAGGCACAAACTGTTGTCTCCCCCGGTAGGTTCACGAGGAGCATGCTCGCTACAAGAATCTGACCAGCAGAAGACGACAATGACACAACAAGCACGAGATGGTCGCGTCCTTCATCACAAACTCGTCCCTTCAGCCCTAATAGCTCTGGCCACTGTTCTACTAGTCCCGATAGGCTTTGCTGGTACCACTGTCATTATAGGTGGCGTGAATGAGACTGTCACCAGCCATGTTCGTGCGTGAGAAACAACCAGGCCGAACAGTTATGGCAACCACTTTTCCTCGCTTCAGGCACAGCCGCCTCTTCCATGTTACCGATAGTAGCACCAACGTCTGCTACATCGTTGATAATGGCTCTGAAATCTGTGTCCTTCCTCTTACATAGGCTGAAGACACCATCCTCCCCACTCCCCTCCTCTCACCATGGTCCAGACTCACGGCCAAAAAACTCCCCACATTGGCATTAGACGTACTTTTTGCCAGTTCTTTGTCGTCACAAACATGCGACAACCAATAATCCGAGCCGACTTCCTAAGGCACTACTATAAGCCTTTCGTGGACATGCGGCATAGCTCTGAAATAAGCTTAGCCATTCAAGGCATTTCCTTTCACGCTTCATCGCTCCAACTTTCCTAGGCGCACACAACCATTCCTGACCCTCGCTCAAGAACACAGTTTCCTAAAATTAACTCATGTTTAACTCACGAAAAAGTATCCTATTTTCTTTTGCACGGCATTCCGCTTGTCAGCGATGATGTCTGCCTCAATTTCAGCTACACATCATGCTGTCACTGTTCATCGATGCAGTGTTATCAGTGCTTCGAGCTTCACCGATACAGTGTTATCTGTGCTCCGAGCTCGTTGGCTGTGTAAGCGCTGCCAAAAATCGGATGGCGAAAGCTATAAGTGATGACTCTAAGGAAGTAGAACTTTCGAGTAGCCTACTTTCCGGACAAAACGGTATTTGTTTGCGCCGATTTCTTATCTCGCTGTGCTTGCTCTACTGTTGAGTAGTACGCAGCATCAATCTGAAGTGTATCGCTCATCAAACTTGGTCCCACAACGTTGTCAGTAGACAGCATCGTTAAAGTTTCCGGCGGATCCAACGGTTCCGGGCGCGACTGCAACCAGCTGCCAAATGATGAAACCGATGTTCTTAAAGTAAAGGTAAACAAAGGTAAACAGTAAATAAAGGTAAACAGTAAAGGTAAACAATAAAAGTTTACCTTTACTTCTGCACAATCACGCACTCGTTCGTCGCCAATGTGAAAGCAGTGAGAAGCTTTGTGTCGTGCTGTGGCGCCTTCTTGTTCCAAGGCCGTGTTTACGGCTTCCGAAAGCTCGTCGCGTCGATGGTTTCAGGTGGAAGTCTCCAGGTATCTCGATTACGGTCAAAAACTACCGGTGCTAAGCGAAACAGCGTGCGCCGAGAAACACGCGCGATCGCAAGAGCAGGCACACACCAACAGCACCTCCACCAGATGTCATGGAGTCGTGACGTGGATGAAGGGAGCAAACAGTAAGTCAAATAATAAACTGTTTATTCGGGCCGAAATTGTGGCCACGTAAAAGGAAAGTTAGATTACAGCAAGACACTGCACTGATAGCGGCGAGCAGAGCGTCGGCCGTCGATCAACTGACAAGCAGAGAAGTGCATTGGCATTTATACACTTGCCATCGAATGTTCTAGCGTTATTGCTAGTGGCGATGTAGGTTCCAGAATAATCCGTGATGTTCCTGGAGTGGGCATAACCTTAACAAAACAATCTCCTACAGCCTCGAAGCTTTTCAAACATTGTAGGTGCGGTTTGCGCTGAACGTAGTGTAACGTGGCAATAGAATCTTAACAAATGTGGCCTGTCCTTAGGGGAATAGAGTCGAACCCTTCTATAAGAGACAGCATTGTACCTACAGTAAAATACAGGGGAATATAAAAATGCATACATGGTACCCTGCTTATAATTTCGTATAAAAGACTAGAATTGCTGCCCATAGCATGCCTCTAATAAAGTAGTTCAACTGTAATCGCATGTTTGGGAATATATGTGCAGAGGGTTTGTTTGATTGCAAGGTTCAGACCTTTTATTTGCGGTGCAGTCTCTTTGTCCTTTTCTGACAATGACATGCTTGGTTGCCACATTTCACTTCATGATAAAAAAAGCGAATTATACAGAAAATTGTATTAACTAAATTCTTACTTTAATCTCTCTTACATATAAGCCTAAGTTTTAGAGACACTTACTGACACTTAGTATACACCAACGCTAGTATACACCAACAAATATCACTACAATGAGAAGAGCCCCAGTTTGTGTTTTTCACAGAAAAGAAAGCCACTTAAAATTCAAGGATACCTCTTATAATGTTGGGTAGAGATTAGCAGACTACAGTATAGACTGCTAATAACATAAGTCGTGGGAGTCACGAATATCAGCACTACCATATTTACTGACGTAATCTTCGCAATAGCATAATTCTCGCACCCCCCCACATCACCCAACAAAAATACTTCTTTTTTCTTCGAGTAATTTTCCCACCCCCGAAAACTGCCGTAATAATGTCGTCTGCTTGTTCCAGCCACTGACAATGATAGCGCTTGTCATCTCGCGCCATCTCTTAAGCATCAAGCATACTATCATTGCTTACAGATTAAATTCAATTCAAGCCAAGCCAAAGTATCAAGTGTGCATTGCGGCGTGTTTTGTATGTTGTGCCGGTAATCTTGTCACGTTATGGGGCGCTACTGAAGCAACACGGCTGCTTTCAAGTTGAAAATGATAGATCATGCACTAAACAACAGCAACAGGGCTGCCGGTAAGCCCTTTAGAGTCTACGAGTTTTGTGTTCGCTACTCGTGACGTCAGCTGAAAGCCACCAAGACGTATGGGGCCTGCCGTGTGCCTAAAATTGGGATTGATGATAAACTTTATTTCTTCAGAAGGAAACTGCAGACTATTCTGTTAAATAGCCATCAGCCCAATACTGACACCCTACGGTTACCTTTTGAGGGATCCTGTTGAGTGACGAACGCTACCGTTACGCCCGCGACGCCCTCAAGTTTCCGTATGGTATTCTAATTCTCGACTATTTGCTTGCACTTTTTGTGTCTCAAATAAATCTTGCCTTGTGTTGAACCTGTGCTTTTGTTGTTGAGGTAAGTTTTAATTAGCACTTTTCAAAGCTTGCTGTTATAGTCGCTGGTGGGAGAATCCCGATTTGCAGCCGCTTCTTTTTCTTTTTCACTCTGTACGCTTTCCCGGAAAGCTTTCCCCGCGTATTTCTCGAACCCCCCCATTGCAACACTTTTCCCGCCAACAAAAGTGCGAGTATTATGCGAGTAAATACGATATTATAAGCAGAACGGCACTATAACCAAAACAACCTTTTTCAAAGGCCGCAGTAGCACAAAATGTGTTGAACATGCAGCTCGCGTGTCTGAGAATCGAAAGATGCGATGCGCGCTTGCTAACATTGAAATTTCCGACTATTAAAAAAAATTCAGGTTCAACGACGCTTGTTGCCAATGAATTGAACACGAAATGGGGGTGTCCAACATATGAAAGCACCATCGCGGAAATTCACCGACTACTAGACCGCCTCGATTATGTGCATTATACTGAAACTATGTCGAATCACATCCATATTTCGACGCGTTGAAATACGCCAACACGACCGCTACCGATCGAAGTGCAACCAACGCCGATTAGCCTTAGCTTGGCATTTGGTATGTTGTCGAGGAAAGTTTGTCAAAAACATAGAGGTTCGGCGTGAAAAAGATCGCACCAGCAGTGAACCAAGAACAGCGTGCGTGATACAAAGTGTGCGTTCACGGCCGGGAGATCAGGAACAACGACAACTCGGCAAGCTTACGCAAGACAGCGCACTTGCAGCAAAAGTGAAAGGTCGTGTCATAAAACCATAAAAGTTTTTCAATTTATGGACGAAGAAACATATGTGATATTTATTGCACGCTCAATAGCGACGACGTCTTTCTTAACAGGAAACTTAAATGCATTCAGTTGATAAGGACCAGATCGCACATCGCGGAGATTCACCGACTACTAGACCGCCTCGATTATGTGCATTACACTGAAACTATGTCGAATCACATCCATATTTCGACGCGTTGAAATACGCCAACATTGAGCGGCGCTTGGCCGGGGCCACGCTAGTGACGTAATACGCTGTAGCCGCGTCCACGCCGGTGCAAAGGCTTATCAGTGAACGAGGCAATCCTCCTTCTCCCTTACTCCGAGAGCCCGTGCAATGTCCAGCGGTCTTTTTTCATTTTCTTTCTCTTCCCCCACTTTTCGTTCGTTCACTCTGTGTACCCTCCTCCCCCATAGCAACAGGACGTTTCTCTTGTATTTTGAATGATATGTGGTAGAGATTGCTTCTTCCAGGAACTGCTTCGCGCATATATGGTCAGCAGGCTGAAGCTTCCGTCAGCTTTCGCAATCACCCACCGCCCGTTATCCTAGCGTTCTGGTTTACACGGAGCCTTGAAAAGCGACACACGCTCCGTACAAGTTCGATACCCCGACTTACAATTCAGGAAGAAACACCACTTGCCCCTTTCAAGGCGCAGCCAGTGACAAGGCCACTGATGTGTACTAGGAGTCATAAGCCACGTCGAAGTACACATGCACTAAAACACAGGCAGGGCTTACAGGCACAGGAAAATGTGTGACTAGATCTCCAAATCCCATGCCTGCAAACCTTTCAGGAATATGTTCTTTCGCGCTCAAATACCTCGTGCCCCATACAGTAGCGTCATCTCAACTCGCGTGACAGGAACTACTCGTACCTGAAGGTCATCGGCAAGCACAATCTGCCTTTGCTCCCTTCTTGCGCGGAGTAGCAATTGTCGACACCTTGGTTATTCTTACACCGTGATCATGGCTCACATCATATAGCTAAGAAGACATGCCCTGGCGGTGCCCGATCTTACCCTGTAGTAATGTAACCAAGCTGTCCAAAAGGGAGTTTTTGCAAAGGCCACATGGAACATACCAGCAGACTGTACATACAGGTTCGCAGTTGAAACAGGCAAGGGACAATTATTTTTCTTGCAGGCAATTGACTTCATCACAATTGACTGTGTAATATTCATGTGTTGAATGAATCAGTGATGTTGCAGCACCTGAACTGACTTTCCGAAGTTCCCTTATGCATTACATTTACAATAAAATATTTACATAAACAAATAAGGTTATTATAACACTTACATGTCTGTGTAGAGGAGTCCTTCACTTCATGGCGCTGAAGGCCTCGTTCTCGCATGTCAATGTAAAGCAACAAACAGATTATGCGAATCAATATAAATAATTTGTCGCATATTTTTTTTAGCTTTATGATCCTTAATGTTGCGCTGTTTGCCATAGTGCTGAATAATAAAGGTTGTGCTCACTATACAGCTGCCCACGCTGCATTTCTCATTATACGCTGCTTTATAGGCTTATGACTACCATCTTTTTATTTATGCGCATAAGTTACATGATGAGTATTTTAGTAGGCCTTTCTAAGGCTGTCATTAGCCTGGACGTTTGTCTGTGTTGCGCATTCATCACTAGACAACACTTCGGAGGGCCTTAGACGTTAGGGCATTATAAAGATACACTCGCATACAAGCCGAGTTCTAGGTGTATTAACCGAATATTCTGTCGTGCACGTGCGCGTGTGTGTTTAGATATAGCAGAACGTGCGATGGATCAATAGAAATGTTATTATATGGCTTGAGTATATTTTAGCACGCGTATGAAGAGCCACACTGCAACGTGCTTGAACGTGGCCTATCAGATCTTGGAACTTTGTCGGGCTATTTCCATTAAAACAAACCTCTGCCTATTGAAAATTATCGTAGTGATCGACTCCGCCGAGATCTATCCGGCGGGTACATGTATGACCACTGCTAGAGCATTAATCCCATCGCCGAGCCAACTTAGAACACTCGCGGCCGAGATTCCTGCCCAAAATCTCACAGTGTTAAGCCTCGAGAAACACCGCGACACGTTTTTCCGTATGCAGACCTTGTTCATTGTAAAAACACCCAGCAGTGATATTGTGATAGTAGCAGCGCTTGGTTTCTAAATCATGTAAGTGGAAGTGACCAAAGAAAAATAAGTATAAGTTGAGTAAGTGGCAGGGCGGTGGGTGTTGGACGAAGAATTTCGAAGGGAAAAAGCGGAACCCCCCCCCCCCACCCCCTTCTTGGCTACGCCACTGTGATCAAATGTGCCCGTGTGACACGGGTATTATATAAATACAAGCCAGCAATGTTTGCAACCATTTGTTTATTATTTGATTTGCGTACACGGATACCCAAGGACTCAAAGGAAACAGGGAGATACCAAGCTGCAGCAAATGCCACCTTAAGGGGCACAACACCTGCTAGATTTCGAGAGGAGAAATATAGGAAAGAAAGATAGGAGGAGAGAGGAATCAAAATCACTTCTGTATGAAAATGATTGCCCCGATAAGTTGGGGTGGCGCCACCAGGTGGGAGGCAGCACGGACTCTTTCGATGCCCAGCGCAGCGCGCCTACATAACAATACGCTCGCTTCGTGCACTGTTCCGCTGTTTGAAGCTGCAGATAAATGTGACGAAAACAGAATCAGCAATGTTCCTGGTAAAACAATAAAAGTTTACCTTTACTTCTGCACAATCACGCACTCGTTCGTCGCCAATGTGAAAGCAGTGAGAAGCTTTGTGTCGTGCTGCCAGCCCCTGTGATGAATTCCATTCCTGCCCACAGCAGCTGCAGTATTCTTAGGGTGTGAAAAATAAGAACATGCTTCTGCTTGAATACAACACACTCACTGGCGCACAACCATGCATACTTGAGACGGCAGACACCATATATATATATTATTAGGTGGAGTTGTTCGTGGGTAATTTCTTCAGGAAATATGGAGGCTTCTCCTCCTCCAGTGTTATTTGTATCGGAGGAATTCACTTATCTATGGACAGTGCTTTCACTGGTGTTCGAGTCTCGTGCTCGCGTGCAGTATAGAATCTCGCAAAATGTAATATTGAATACACTCGACTATATAGAATATCGCCGTCGCTGTTGCGTCTGTTGTTCTCGCGTATACTCGCTCACTGAACACGCTGTTTAGTTTCATGTCTCTCTTGCAATAATTTTGGAGCTTCATTTCACTGAAATTCTTCTTGCTGTCAGATTCCGTCTTCGTGTAAAATCGTAGCAATGGTGCTGTCATGCTCGTAACTACCCTAAATAGCCACCTCGCATACACTCATTCTTCTTTCAGTTGATAACGTAGACATGACGTGCGAGAGCAGTCGTCCACTCATCAAGACGAAGGTTGTTTCATTATTACTTGCTTGGGTCACGTCTCTGAGTGTGCGATCGAATGATTTCATTTCGACTTTCTGCCGTTCGCTATGCGGTGCTCCCACGTGAAGTGAACATTGTCGTTTGTGACGTGCCGTTAGATCACCCCAGCATTTCACGCAACTCAGGGACTACATATTGCCTGGTGACTATTGAGAAGAAATGTGTACATATACAAAATCCAAAAAAACGGACATATTTCAACATTTCTGAATGTTTGTGTGTGCGAAAGTACTATTTTGTTAATTTTCCGAATATGTTAAATGAGTGCTGATGATAGTGAACTTCCTGTAGACTCTCCTGTTGGAGAAAGCGTAATTCTGGCAAGTCATATAAATTATTCGCAAATGCAAGCGTAACCTTCGCGGCCAAGTGAAATGTATTTAGTGAATAAAAAGCGTATAATTTCGTTTGTGATACTTCAGCCCACATATGTTCATAACCCAGAGCCCATATATATGCTTAGTTGCAATCTCGTTAGCACCACTCAACACACTTTCTGAGCACCCATTTTTTGCCCTACGCAATGAAAACGACTGTCTTGTTCTGGAACACAATTTTCACAATACAT
Source organism: Rhipicephalus annulatus (assembly GCA_013436015.1). Lineage (NCBI taxonomy): Eukaryota > Metazoa > Arthropoda > Arachnida > Ixodida > Ixodidae > Rhipicephalus > Rhipicephalus annulatus. Next base: position 346,542 of record WOVY01011946.1, read on the forward strand.
CTTCCGTTCGGACGCATCCTACCCTAAGCTAAATTATGAAATCGTTTTTACGGCTTCGACGGATGTTTTACAGGGAAGGGCGTCAATTTATTAACATAAGGTGTTCATGCATGCACCCTCGCTATTTTTAGAACTTTTCGGTAGTTAATGTACGAAAAGTGTAGGCTGTGTAATTGCATGTATTGTATATGTATTGGAGCTACATGTTCAGGTGCATAACTCGTGAATTTGGCTCTACCTCTTTATCTCCTTCCTGTATTTAGTCGTTCTGTTTGTGGTATGTCGAAATCGTTTCAAGCAATTAGCCAGACTGTTTGCTTCATCACGCGTTACACTGTTGCAAATCGAATTATTACATGCGAATTGAGTGGTGGATCCAAACCCACATGCATTACGAATAAGCCAGTACATTCTAAAACGCGAGACTAGAATCACTCTGCGTTTCTACAAAGTACATGCACTTGTTCTTCTGTATATATATATATATATATATATATATATATATATATATATATATATATATATATATATATATATATATATATATATATATATATACATATATTTATACGCGTACAAACGTGCTCACGAATATGTTTACGTAAGGTATGGCTAACCCGCTTCCCCGAAAAAAATTCTGACCCCTGCTAACGGATGTTCAATGATAACGTCAAAGGAAATGAGTTGCCTCAATTAATGAACTCATGAGAACCTACGGTTACGTTTCGCATAATATCCGAATACGGCTTCAGCGCAGCGGCGGATCCACCCACTTGCTCGTTTTAGGGGGGAGGGGTGCCTGAATTAACATTAGAGAGGGGGCGTGGTCATGAACTTTTCATTTTCACGAGCAGAAAAACCCCTTCAGAGCATAAATACTATTATTGTGAGCTCACAGCAGGTTCACTCAATCATTTGTCCTAATCGGTGATAGGAGGCTGACTACAAGCTCTGATGTGAAGAAGGGGGGGGGGGGTGCTGAAACGAACTTTTTTTCGGGGGGGGGGGGGGGGAGATCGCCCTCGCCTTTGGATCTGCCACTGCTCCAGCGCTACACTTCGACCACACGTCTAATTCAGTCGTTCAAATGATGTGTCGATTCGCGCCTCTTCCTTTTGCTGATGGAGCTCTTGTGGTTGGCTAGTGGTTCATGAGGAAAAGGAAGAAGGCACCTAATTTCTGTCTGCCTACAGGCGACACGGCGCAGTGCCTGTTCTTTTGGCCTCTGAAATGTGCGTACCCTAACTGCGCAGCGCACGGCGCCTAAAAAAAAAAAAAAGCGAACTGCGTTGCCCTTGCCATCTCAGAGGCCACGAGATGACGCAACGCTGTTGCCCCCTGGCGACGCGCTATGAAAGGAGCGGAAATAAACCGCCGCTGCCGCAGCTGAGTGAGCCAGGTCCAGCCAGCTGACAAGCTTTTGCGAAAGACAACAAAACGAGAGACAACATGGCGACCCATAGCGCGGACAAAGAGTGAACGACTCCGGACTCGCTGCTTTGTTTTCAGTTCCCTCACCTCTTTGCTTCCGAACCCATCGTCGCGTATTCGCAGCTGATGCGGTGCTAGAGTGATTGAGCGCGCACCTCGCAGCAACAGCGGCTGGCTTGGTCATAAGAAAAAGCGTTCAGGGCGCGCCTCCAACATGCTCGAGCTTGACGTCGTTCCCGAGAAGTCGCTGGGCAATGAAAGCTGGGAGCTGGTTCTCGGTGAGTACCAAGTGCGCCCGTCGCAGGATCGACTTCGTGCTGGTGTGTGTGTGCCTTTTCCTCATGTTGGCTGCGTGTTCTAGTTCATCCGCGCATGCTTTGTGTGTGATACGTGCTCGACAATTGTTTGGAAGATCAACCCTGGCCTCTCCGTCGTCTGCTGTTTCTTCCTGAGATTTTGCATGCGTGCGTCCGCGCGTGCAAGCTGCAACAGCAACCCTTTCGTGCAAGCGACAGTGTACGGCGCAGTGAGTATGTGGTCAGCGCGGTCGCTTTATCTCTCATATGAGTGCGGATGATCTCCAAGTGCGATCATTTCGAAGAAGAAAAAAAGTGTCGGGATGTCGTAGATACCGCGAGTAGATTGTAGCTTGTATACGTCGCAGAGCCCAAGCGTTTTAGTCGCGGGCTCCTCTTTTACGGCCCTCGTCTTGCATACAATCAGCTGATAGCTGCATGCTACCAGACAGGCACCGCGGCGTTCACGCCCAAATAAATCGCTCGCGGACTATGGCGTGAAGGAGACGTGTTGTGTTTCTGCTTTATGTTTAATGCTTCCCCTTGAACTAGTCGAGAAGGAGGGTCTCATTTTCGCGGCAGAAATGGCACGACGGCAGCGAGCGAGTGGTCGACCTTGCGTGCATTTTTCGTCAGCCAGGTTTCATTCTCCTTTCGCTTCAGTTCTATTTTCACCTTTGGCAGGGCGCGGTGGTTCGACGAAAGTCCGAGCTGACCGCGATAACCTCGGTAGCGTCAATTGTTTCGCGAGCACGGGGGATTTCGAGACGTGTGGTCGATGCGAGATGTCTCAGCGGAGGCCGTTCCTGGGGGGGACGAGTTCTCCGTAGGAGCAGTGAGCGAGCAACAAGTCAACGTAGTAACGCGGAGGGGGGATACGTCACAAGGCCGATAGCAACTTGCTGCTGCAGCAGCCGTTCGACATTGGAAACGACGCCGCCAGGAGATGTAGCGGAAAAACAGCTGTTCGCCGCGGGAACACGTCATCTGTAAGCACGCGCCGAGAGAGGAGAGGCTAGGCGAGACAGCTGGTCTGTACCATTGACCCTGCGGCCGATCAGTGTTCTGCTGCGAAGCCCGTCGATGTCTCCTCCTCGGAAGACGTTGTCAGCGCTACCACCTCCCAGTATCGGCAGACGTCGCGTTTCCTTTTGTCTGCCTGGACGAGCAGCGAACGACGCAACGTAGTACGCAGTCGTCCCAGCGACGATGCTGTCGCCCACCGAACCCGTCCTTGTCAAGGCAGTCGGAGTGCCGCGCGGAACTCTTCATATGGGTGCTGTCGTCATTCCCCTTGAGTCATACTTTGTTTATTTCTTAGTTTGACTGTTCTCGGCTATCTGAGTCGTTGTCACGTGCCTTGCACAGTCGATCTTTTCGCTGTGTTGGGTGTGCCGTGTTCAGGATGTGGCGTGTGTGTGTGTGTGTGTGTGTGTGTGTGTGTGTGTGTGTGCGCGCGCGTGCGCCAAGTGCCTGCTATCTGTCGCACGTTGACAGCAGTGCATAAATGCTGGCATCGTTTGTGCCTGTTGTCCTGCATATGAAATACAATAGAATGTTGCTTTAGAAGTAACTCCTATTCCGTAATGGATTTCATTTCTACATTTGCCTGTCTAAGCTTCATAAGCATTAGATGCTGATATGTCAGTAGTGCCATAGCTTCGTATTGCCCTTCGTATTCACAGCTTTAAGACATGCAAGACAAAAACTGGTTCGATTAAGCAAAATTGACAAAGGACCCTTATGATAAAGCTGTGCACAAATGATCCTTATGATAATGGAAAGAGAGAGACATGGTAGGTTTGAAAGCATCACATTGTTTAATTTTAAATTGTTTGTAAGAAACTGACTTTTGTGGCTCTCATTCATATTCTTTGACCAAAGCCTTAAGTAGTTGGCACAGCTTGGGGCATAGTGCTCGCAGATAACGTAGTTTACAGTAAACCTAGCACATGTTCCTGCATGTCAACCTGGTTCTGTCGCACACAACCACTTTGGAGCTCCTAGACAGGGTGAATTCCTGGCTGCTTTTGAATTTATTGTCATTGGATACTCTTCTTGCTGTGCATGTTGTCAGCTGTAGCCACTGCCTGGAAGTCATTATACAGTGGCAATTTTTATGCAACAGAACACGCAACCACATAGCCTGCGCACTCCGGCGGGTGCATGCCGCGCCTTCAAGCGGGATTGCGCGCAGCCACAACCTCTCTTGACGCCATCTATTTGCGAGGGAAAGAAATGGCCATGGGAGACATGCCACCAGCTGTTCGATTAGAACCCCCTCCACCTTCAAGCTGATTACGCAAGCGGCCGGGCATTTTTTAAATAGTGTGATTTCTGTGAAATATCTGGAGATGTGCACATTCAGAATTTCAGGACATATCTACATATCATAGTCCTGTGGGTACCCAGCATAGCGTACTCACATTTTGAAAAGCATGTCGCACTATTATTCAGTCTGAACGTTTGAGAGCATCATCACACTTACTTACACTTTACCAAAGCAGCAGAAAATTTAGACGTGTATTTGTTGGTCATATGAGGGCCAAACTGTGGCTCTGTTGGTGTGCCTGCATAGCCGCAACAAACTTACCCTAAAGTATAATGAATCAATGCCAAGTGGCACCATAATTCGCATACTACTTGTACCACTGAGCCAGTGATAGTTCAGCAGCAGAAATTCTTCAAAAACACTTTTTAACACATCTTGTTTAAAACACATAGAAGATTGACAGTGCCATTGATGTGGCAAAAAAGTGGGTGTGCATAACGTAATGCTATCATCCTTGTTATATTCCAGATCTGTTATCGACCGCATCCTCATGTTTGAAAATTTAATACTCAACCGGGTTTAACACAGAAGGTTAGCCATTTTGTGCAAGAGATCTGAATAGAATAGGAAAGGCTATTTTGTTATTTCACACATACCGAATGAAGCTAGCTGTAACTGTGGTATGTAGATATATGGCTAAGAGTCTCGGAAAGGTCCCTACAATATTGGATGCCATGCTTTCTTTCCCTCTAGTGGCTAACGTACTCGGCTACTGCTACTGACCCGCAGGTCGCGGGATCGAATCCCGGCTGCGCGGCTGCATTTCTGATGAAGGCGGAAATGTTGCAGTCCCGTGTGCTCAGATTTGGGTGCACATTAAATAACCCCAGGTGGTCAAAATTTCTGGAGCCCTTCATTACGGCGTCTCTCATAATCATATGGTGGTTTTGGGACATTAAATCCCACAAATCAATCAATGCTTTTTTTCCCAGTGATTTATCTTTGGCTAGAGAAACAGTGTCATACTTTTATATACAGCACCACCAGCAAATGCGGGAAAGCCTAGCTCATAGCTCTAAATTCACTGTCCTGATGTTAAGTCTCTTAAAATGGCAACTGCAAAGTATCTCTTTGCAACACTTTACTGGGTCTCTGAAGTTCACACGTGCGTTTCACTTTCAGGAGGCTTTGTTTAAGTCACATCAGCTCAGCGTGATTCAATGTCAAGACTTGCACCAATGAGTTTGAAACATGTTCTCTTTGTCTATGAGCCAAATAAAAGGAATAAAACTTGTCACCCTGCTAACCTACTGCCGATAAGTGAGCTCTTGGTTCCTTTAGTTCTCTAGTGCCCTTAACAATTACACCACAATATAATGAACAGATATATGTATGAATTATTGCATGAAGTGAGCATTAAAGTTTGTGTCAATAATATTAGCATAAACGTAGGATGCTTGAATAATGAATAATAAATGCCCAATATCGTACTCTGGTCAAGACATTCTGCTGTACATGCATGTAGGCACGGTTTACTCGTGCGATTATACTGTATGTTTTCAGAATAGGCCTTTGTATATTCCTCTGTTGTCATTCTTTCTGTTTTTTTTTTTATGAAGATGGCACATATGTGGCATGCATCAGTTCTTGTGAAACTAGTGTATGGGACCAGAAATATTTATTCTCAAAGGTAACATTACATGGTTTGAAGGGTCAGGTTGTGCCATTATGTTTGCAAAATCTTTTTTAAATGGTTGTGTTTCTGTGGCAGGTGTTCTTAAGTTTATCTGATTTCATGGGCAGTTAGTGGCTTTTATATTTGTGCTATTACTTTCTTACAGTTAACTTTCTGGCAACAGGGTTCAACTTGTGGTTTTTGAGTGGAAAGTCACCTTTAATTTGAAAACTGCTTGCTTACATTGTTTCTCTTCAATGAAAAACCTACTTTATTTACACTCTATGTGTAGTTTCGTTTATTCACGTTTTAACTACTTGAATCTCAAGCGGTTTAGGTGCTCAACTGCTGACCTGAAAGTTGCCGGTTTCACCTCAGTGATCGCATTTTGATGGAGGCAAAATGGTAGAGGTCTGTGTACTGTGCAATGTCAGTGCTCTATAGAGGTCGCTAAATGGTCGAAATTTCCGGAGCCCTCCTCTGCGGCGCCTCTCATAAGCATATCTTGGTTTTGGCATGTTAAGCCCTGGATAATATCATTAATCATACGCACTGATGCTCTAGTAAGTATAGTGAACAGATTACCTAATGATTTCTAGTTTAGCAAATTCTGTATAGTAATGATAATCTGTAGATAGAGGAGGGGGGGGGGAGCTTCTCGGTGCGCAGTATCTAAGCTGTATCAGAGCCAAATATAAAATGCAGGAATGAATAGTAAATATTCATAAAGTGTGGTGCCTTATAGTAGCCTTCCAGGCAGTGTGCCTGATGCGCGTTACTGCAGGCTTTTGCACACTAGGGTTATCGGATGCACCACAGCATAGGTGTGCATTGGGCGCTGTCTCAATGTAGCATGAAGCGCAAGTTCCACTTCACCAAGTTTACTGCTGTTTCAGCACCCAGCAACTGTTGAGAACTATTTGGGTGATCCTGTTCTCTGTTGGTTCTGTTGTAGGCATGGCGTTTAGCCAGGTGGTCCACATACTGCAGCAGCAGTTCCGGATCATCAAGGGTGTCCAGATTATCTACAATGAACAGGTGAGCACGCAGTGTTGCCTTGATGCACAAGAGATGGATGCTCTAGAACGGGCTGCCTAAACTTGTAGCTCGCAGGTTGCAAGGGTTTCACCGACTTGGTAATCAGTGCAGCCCAGGCTTTACAGAGTAATACTTACCCTGCTAACATTTAAAATGCAATTGGTACTTATCAGCCATATATGAAGCGAAAGAATGAGTGAAGAACTGTGTCTGTAGTTTGACTCGAAAAGTAGAAATAATAATCTAATAGGGAACGAAAGTGGAAGACCAAAAAAAGAAATTTGCTAGTGTGAGCCAAATCTACAATCTCAGTTGTACGCTGAGGTTTCGATCGGCAGCAAGTTTGATTAAATTCACTCTGTTTTATGTAATTCACTGGATTAAATGGTTACCGCGACCCCCTAGAGACTCGACAGGCGCCCGCTCATGCGATCTCATCGTAAGTCTTGCGCTAAAAACTAAAAGTGCCCATGGTCATGATGCGCTCTGACGAATGGATGCACCTTGGTCCCCTTGTCATCCCCTGCTTGCACAGCTTTCGGCACGCTCGCTTATATGGAAGGAGCGAAAAAGCGCTTGAATGGTGTGACAGTCCCCTGTAGTACCACCTTGTTTTAATGTATTCTCAAAATGTTTGCTGCCGTCTATTTGTAAGGCAGTAAGCTGTTATATTGAAGCCACTCAACAATTACTCCGAAAAGTGTGGCAGGGCTAAATTTTTGTAGCAATTCGGGTATTGTACAGATTGTACGAGAGGATTTCATTAGGAAAAGTGCTGTCCTTATTTTCTTCTTTCTTTCACAGAATCTGAAGCTGAGAGTCAGACATCTTGGTTCCTCTTTGTTCTTCCTCTTTGTTCTTCTCAGTAGTAGTACACATGCAATATTCAGTGTACTCTCTCTTTTGTGTATGTTGGTTTATTGTGTATTTTAGAACATTTAGAAAATTTTAGAACATTTAGAAAATCCCCGGCAGTTTTTTTATGCATTATATGCAAAAATGTTTCAGTTAAATAAACTTCTTAGGTGGCTAATATTTCAGTTGAATGAACTTTATCTGCAAACCCAGGCTCATTTTGTATATCAATTCAATGAAGTTTTGTGCTCTGCAGCATTGGCGTAGTCGGTCCAGTCTGCCCCAAAATTACCCATAGATCGGCAGCGGTGCAACGTCACCTGTGCGTGCAGCGCCACTGAGGCAAAGAGACCATATGGGAGACAAAAGCTGCCATGTGCGCCTGGGTACCTAACACAGGACTATCAGATTTGAAAATTTTTTCCACTGTTCTTCCGAAACTGAAAGAAAAAAAGTGTGAAGTTTTAATGACTGAGACAGGTTCAAATCCTGTATCTCTATTCGATGCTGGAGGATATTAGAAACTCGGAAGACTTCGTGTCACAGCAACTTAGTATGCCAAAGGCAGTTCACAGAAGCTAGACTCTCGTTGACAGTTTTGTCACTTCTTGCAAAGGGTGCCAGTAGAATTGAAAGTTACGGAATTGTTTTCAGTATAAATTATATTCCTAATTCAACTTGGATCTCTGCTGGTCCCAGTGCTGTTCCATACTCTAGTGAATATAGAGTTTAGTTCCATACTCTAGTGAATATAGAGTTTAGTGAACTTTCAGTTATTTCTTTGTCTCTTGAAGTTAACCCAAGTGAGAGTACACCGTATGTGCCTACTACTTAATTGTATAAAAGAGCTTAGTGGCTGTGAGCAGGTAATGAGCATGGCTGGTAGTACTTATTGCTTTGTGGTCTGTGCAGTGCCCACTGGATAGTGATCTCGTGATCCTCCTGTCTGAAGATGGAATCCGGCTGAGCTTTGACTCAAGCTTGCAGAGGCTAAAGGTGAGGCAGCGTGCCACGAGGCCCAAGACTGCTAACTAAATTTTTATCTTTGGCTGTTTGTGTTCACTGGGTTGAAACTTGGAGTTTTAAAATGTTTTCACCCCAAGCTGGCTAGCGATCTTTCAAGGAGCATTCACATAGGTGTGCTGTCAATGTTCCTTTGGCAACTTTGACATTGATTAGCAAACTTATCCCTTTCTATACCTCTGTGCAGATTGTGCTTGCTGAGATATTCCAGTAAGTTTATCTATGAAAATGATGACATCATATGTGTGTTGCTTACATTTGGAATCAAAGACTGTTGAACCCGAGTTGTAAGTTTGAATACATTTAAGTTGTTTCAATAAAATTGGAGTTGTGAGTCAGGTGGTCAGGGGATTGCTCTCAATGTCAGCCTCTAATTGCATAGGCGGTCCATTTTCAGTGTTCTACATCTGGCAGATACTAGCAGCATACAGAGGAACCCCGATCATACGACTTTCAGGGGACCACGTAAAACCGTCGTACATTTGACGACCGATAATTTGGACTCCACGGGGAAGGTACATACGTCCAAATTATCTAATGTCTGAAAAAACAAATGGGTCTGAAAAAAAAAACGTTTATTGATGCTTCAGTGACCCGGTGGCTGAAAAAAGCTGTCAATGTGTTGCTGCACATACTTCTGCTCACGAGCAACCTAATCTGTCTATTTCTGCCAGTGTGGTTGTTCTCTGTAGGATTACAGGTAGGACGACAAAAGAATTGCGAGGGCTCAAGACAGGTCCTCATCGATGGCTCCAGAGCACATGGTGTGTCGTCATTATCAAGGCCAGAATCACTGATTGGCAGTTGCAGAACCTGCTTAATTATATCGTCATTCGATGCGGCATAGACGACACGGCACTGTCGGCGTTTGGGGAGTCTTCAAACCTAACTGCGTTGAGAATGGGCACACCGCAGCTTCCCAGGTTGTCAATAACGTCCGCACTTGAGCTGATTGCACTGGGCGGCAGGTTCGGCTCTTCAGTTGTAATGTCCGTTTTTTGAACTCTCGATACGCTCAACTCTCCAACAACTTGACCACTGAGCACTTGCAGAATAATGGCAACTTTCCTTGCCATGTTTAGTGTTGTGTATGTCTGCCGCGTTTCGTTGTTGGGGGCGCGTCCTTCAGCGCTGGCTGATAGGGCACCATTGGTGCCACTTAATGCAGATCTTTTGGGACAGCAGAGTGCAAAATAAAGCAGGTCTCAACACAAAACTGGACACGCACAGAATTCAGCACAAAGCAGTACCACGGACACATATGACAGAATGACAGGGATAGCAGTACAGCCAAAGGTACAGCGTCATAACAGCGCAGGGATACCGGAACCAAAATATAAGATGTTCACGATATTGATGCAACTTCTCACGGTTGAGTAGTGCCTCCAAGTTCAGCATTTCCTATTATAAAGCTGTGAGGCAATCTAAGTGAAGCCTCACCGATCAGTTCACTTTTATCATGCTGCGTATGGTGTGCGTAGCGGAGGAGATAATTGCTGCCGATCTGGTGTGTGCACCAGTTTCGAACATAGTCTGGATCGTCAAATGCAGATCCGAGGCTGCTGTACGAAATATCAATCATTTTTCACATTACAGTCGAGCCCACACATAACGGCCCCACTTAAATTGAACTTTCGCTTAAAACGAACATTATGCGCATCACCGTGAAAATAAACATTGATTCATTGGCACAAAATCGCACTTACAGCGACCGTCTCCGAGCACTGCTGATCGGTTAGAGTGAACGGAGTCAGCGGTCTGCCGACTTCCCCAAAAACCGATTTCGACCACCGATCAGGCATCGGCGAGGTGCCCATACATTCTATTGTTAAAGGCTGACCCTGCCTCCGCGACCCTCTTAGTTGCCACTCTCCCCAACCCATGGAGGAAAGAAAGTTGTTTCCTTCCTTCATGCCCCGACTGCTTTTTGTTACGCACCACTCCTTTGTCCCCCCGCTACTCTGAGCAGCCCGCACCGCCAGATGAGACCCATGTTTTGACACTGCCACCACTCTTTCGAAGACCGGCCGGCCATCTACCCTGTTTTTGATAGCTGGTATTGTCGTTGGTGTCGCCGCCCTGGAGTGACAAGACCATTTGCCAACATTGTCGGCCGTTGACTGCATCTGATAGTCTGCGTCTAGTGCACGCACGTACGCTACCCCATTGAAATATCGAAGTTCGTGAGGCCACGCAAACCTGCCGGCGCAACAAAACCATTTTTTTACCATGGCCGCCGATTCTTCGAACACCACCGCTCGCATTGATCCAGACCGCCAGGCTTTGACTTCTACGCGCACAGGTACTCTTTCCAAGTTTTTCTACGTGCTAGTTTCGTGGACTTTTCAAGCAAGCTACCCAACCTGCCTCCTTCCCGTGTGTTTTTGTTTTCAAGGTCGCCCTCCCGCTGCATCCTCCCCTCTCTTTATTGCAACTCCTCGTCTTCTCTCGCAAGTCTGCTCTCCTCTCTTGATCACAACCTCTTCGCCCGTCTCCACTGCTCCGAGACGCTCGCCACGCTGGCTCGAATTTGTTTTGTTTTCTGACTGGAAACAGGCCCAGAGCTGTTCCACGCGTTCTGGCATGTGCGTCGCGTGTGCGCGTCTTGCTCGTTCTTGGTGTGCGTGCGTGGTCATGATGGCCGACAGGAGGACTAGCACACTTTTTCCTGCCACTCAATTGAACGTGGAAAGTGTGACCGCTTGGCTTGAGCATAATTCGCGCGTTAGGTGCCGCGTTGCAGAGCGCTTGCTCATAGCTGTTGACCACCTGGCAGCGAGCTTGCCGCTTCGGGTGTCCCGGTATTCAGCTGTGGAGATGGTGTATATTTCGTGGGTGGCGGTGACAACTACACGCGCACGAAACTGTTTTCGCGAGGCCGACTTTATTGACGTTGGGCCCGATGCCGAGCCTGAAGCTTCCGAACTGCGGCGGCGATTTGTGGTAGCGCATCGTCAACTCCGACCTGGGAGAGCGGGTGGGGCATCTGCTGCAATGATTTAATTACGGCTGATGATGATGCCGACACTGCGGATCCGTGCATGGATTGGGTCATTGTGAATGAAGTACGTGGCGAGAGCGATTTAGAGGAATCGGATTGCAAAAACGACGATGCTTTGGAGCCAGTGCCTCATGCAGCTTATGCCACGAGCCTCGGCGAACGAGCACTCCGTTGTTTTAAATGAACTCGAGACCACCCTTATTGCTTCTGCTCTTCGAAACGCGTGCATCACTGACATTTTGGGGCAAAAAAGATTGTGTTTTCACTCGCAACTTTTTTTTAAAAGATGTGTTTCATTTACTACGAACTTTGGGACACAGCGAACGGATGCCGCGTCACGCTCAGGTTCGTTATAAGCAGGCTCGACTGTTGTTCTATGGGGCCTTCGGCGGTGCCGCATGTCTGCTTGAATTACTGAGGATGTCCGATTTATTGGTCACCGACTGTATAATCCAAGCATTGTATAATCGAAAAAGTAAGATTATAGGCAGTGACGCTCAGCCTTGCCCAAAAACGGGTACAGCCTGTCTGAATGAGCCCACGGCACGACCTTGTGCCTCTCAAAGGAAGGTAGATTGAATTATTCTTGCCAGGGGCAGCTAATGGCAGCATTACATAGTTGGAGGAGGTGCGAGCGAAAATTTATTCTAAAGAATCTAACCCAATGCGCATCTTTCTACTGATCGACTCGATCCGAAAATTGTGTGCGCGTGATAACAAAACTGAGACCGTGTTCCCAAGAGCCTCCCGTTAGAAGAGTCAGACACAGTGTCAACACTACCACATAATGGCGATGAACCACAAATTCGCATATAATTCCTTCGTGCATGATTGAGCTGTGTGCGTTATAACCTGTTGGCTTGTTGAGTGCAACTATTGATCTCTTGCTGTTATTATGAACGTCAACGTCTAGTCAAAGTAATTTTGCATGGTGTTGCGACCGGGGTTTGCAAGCACCGGAGGCCCGGGAGGAAGTTGTCGAGGCCAAAGGAAGAGAGACTTGATGAGGGTTTATTTACAATATATACAAGGTGAGCTCTCGTACATGACGAGTTCTTTCCTACATTGCGAGCTCTCGAATCTGGCGTTCCTCTACATGGCGCTCGTTCGAATGAGCCGGGTGGCTCATTATAAAGGGTATGTTCTCCCCAGATTCCTGGATCAGGGATCACGTTCAGATGGTACTGTCCAATCACAGATCACACACAACTGGGGAGGGGGCCGAGCATGCACGGCCCACGTGAACGTCCAATATTGAGGCCGGACTCTACAGTCCAAAGTGGCGCCAGCGGTGCTCTTCCTCGTCGTGTGTGTGCCGCTGGTCGAGAGGTCCAAAGCTCATGACAGCATACTTCAAAGGGTCCGCCGAACCACTCGCTTAATTAGTGGGGCTATTTGCTGCGGCCGCCGCGGTCTCTTCCAAGGAAGATGCTCTATTTGTTATCCTCTCTTGAACGGCTTACGGTGTCGAGGCGACACGACGTCTCACCGTTTGGCTAGGAGGGACAATGCCTGGCGTTCATAGGCAGCCGGCCGGTCGGCTACTTGTTTGAGGATCCAAAGAGCGCTGCTCCCTTGTTAGCTTTGGCACCAGTCACAACAATGGTGAAAACAGCTTCGCCACACATTTATGCGTGCGCAAGCCTGTGACTGCGACTGCAACAAAGGCAGGAGATCAGTGGTATGGCGATGAGAAAAAGCTCCCACGGAATGAAAATGCGAAAACTCAGCTTTTCGGCTGGCTGTTGCTACTCTGTGTGGATAGATCTTGACTGGGTAATGGCCCCGGATACGCATGCGCGGGTTGGAGATGTATGTACAGTAAAAGCTCGTTAATTCGACACCTGTTAATTCGGATAATTCGGACGGCTCTATTGGTCCCGGCCAAAGTGCATGTTAATCTATGGGACCAAACCTTCGTTATTTCGTCGGAATGCGGCTCCGCACCGCTTAATTCGGACAAATGCCGACGGCTGCTGCTGCACAAAAGTGTGATAAAGCAGCGCTGGCACCACTGGAGTGAAACCCAAACCTGAGTGGCATCGCCATCACCATCAACTAGTGGGGGCGATCGCAGCGTCACCGAACGTCTGCGTCTTCTTTCTTCTCCACTCAGCACCTCCGACGCCATTTTCCCTTTTGTTGTTGTGTTGGGACCATCTCTTCTTGCGGAGTTCTCTTTTTCTTCCATTGTGATCGTATTTGCATGCCACCACCATCGTGCGCTACAGTGATGGCAACACCGAAAAAGCGGCAGAACTACGACGTGAAGAACTTGGCGACTAAAGTGGAAATTTCGGAAGCACTAAAGAACGGCGAATCGGGACAGCAGGTTATGACCAAGTACAACATGAAGCGGAGCACGTTGAGAACGTATGTGAAAAATGAACAACAGATTCGACAAGCCTTCGAAAACGAGAAGTTTCATGCCTCTAGAAAGCGGTTGCGAACCACAGCTCATCCCCAGCTCGAAGAAGCTTTGCTCCGGTGGATTACTGACTGTTCCAACGCGCATCTGCCTTTGAGCTGACCTCTCATCATGGCGCAAGGTGAGAAGTACGCTGCAATGATGAACATTGAATCGTTCAAAGCGTCAGAAGGGTTGTTTGCGAGGTTTCGAGGGAGACACGAACTTGTCTTCAGGAGCGTGACCACCGAGTGGAGAAATGTGAAGCTTCTGGAGCACATCGCCGCATATGGACCACGTGACGTGTTCAATGCAGATGAAACTGCTCTATTTTTCAGAGCTCTGCCCGACAAGACAGTGACTTTCAAAGGGGACGCGTGCATTGGTGGCAAGAAGTGCAAGCAAAGGATAACTGTGCTTCTTGCCGCCAATATGACTGGCACGGAGTGCTTGTCACTACTTGTCGTCGGGAAGGCGCTTAAGCCACGTTGTTTTAAGAAAGTCAAAAGCCTTCCTGTCGAGTACACAGCGAACAGGAAGGCATGGATGACATCGGACATTTTTCGCGGCTGGCTGCAGCAGTTGGACCGGCACTTCACGTCGAAGGACGGCAAGATAATTATGGTTGTTGACAACTGCAGTGCCCATAACTGTACAGTCGAACTGAAGAGCATCAAAGTAGTTTTTTTGCCGCCCAACACTACGTCTGCTCTTCAGCCGATGGACCAGGGTATCATTCACTACGTGAAGTCGAAGTACCGCAAGCACCTGCTAGAGCGAATGATCCTATGTTCAGAAGCTGGAAAGTTGTGTCAAGTGGACTTACTCAGCTCAGTGCACATCATCCCCCACGTGTGGGAAAAGACTCCGCCGCAAGTCATCGCCAACTGTTTTCTGCACAGTGGTTTTGTGAGGCCCGAGCATGCAGCAGTAGCTGACGATGGCATCGAGGAGGTGTCAGCCGAGTCCACCGACGATGACTGCCCGACTTTGGTGCTGTCCTTCCCACAGATGTGACCTTTCAGGACTACATCGCGATTGATCATGGTGTCGCCACGAGTGGTCTCCTGACCAATCAAGAGATTATTAATGATGTCACGGGCGCCCATGAAGACCACAATTTCGACGAAGAATCATGCAAGGAGATACAGCCGCGACCTCATCGCACCTCATGGGAAGTCTCGGAGGCGCTGTTAATATTAGAGGACGCTTGCCTGAACACTCCCGACAGCTTGCGTGCTGTTGGCCATTTGGAACAGTTAAGAAAAATTGTGATGTCAGTCGGAACCTGCGCGAAAATGCAGACAATTACAAAATACTTCAACAAATAAAGGTATGCTTCTGCAGCAAGATTTTAAATGTTGTTTTCCCTGTTCATTCGTTAATTCAGCATTCGGTTAATTCGGACAGTTTTTCCGGTCCCGTGAAATCCGAATTAACGAGCTTTTACTGTATAAGCGCATGAACTTCCAGGAGAATAAGTATTTCATTTTAAGAAGACATGCTGTCTCACTCTTACTTCTCAATCGTCAATCTAGGGGAACACAAGTTCATATTTCGCACTCGTGAATATTTAGTCGATGTTTGATTCGAATTAATGTGGTTTTTTCTTTCGGGTGGAATCTGAAAGTCATTGTCAGAAGAGGGGTTAGCATAAAACTGTGTCAATCACCAAGGTTTTAATACATTGTTTTTATGGGGATTTTGTTGGGATTAAACTCATTCAGTCGTAAAATGTGGGTCGTCGCGAAACCAGGGGACATGTAATTGAAGTTCCGCTGTAGATGCTTTTTTAGCATGTGCCAGTTGAGAAATGCTAGGCTTAATGTTCTCATACCCACTGCTCCTGACGTGATTTATCATTTAGATGAAGAAAACTCAGTGAATTTGTGGTTACAAAAGGGCTAGAAATGAGCAAAATGAAGCTTTCATTAAAAGAATGTTAATTGGGTTCGAAGACCAAGTAAGGCACTGCTAAAATTTCTATAGAAGTCTCTTCATTCAGACACGGAGTATAGTCGCACTTTCAGCCAATGCTGCTGGGCATTGCTCAAGAATGCGTACTCAAACACACATCGGAATAGAGTAGCGTGCCAGTGGCAGCCCTGAACAATCCCAAAAGACGAATGAAAAATGTAGGTAATTTGTTCTGCCACAACCGATAATGTAAGCCATATCTTTTT
This sequence comes from Rhipicephalus annulatus, assembly GCA_013436015.1. Taxonomy (NCBI): domain Eukaryota; kingdom Metazoa; phylum Arthropoda; class Arachnida; order Ixodida; family Ixodidae; genus Rhipicephalus; species Rhipicephalus annulatus. The sequence goes on from WOVY01011946.1 coordinate 362,723, forward strand.
TAATACAGGATTTTTCTTAAATGGAGAGTGAAAATTTGAGTTTGGTACTAGATCAGATATATAATCCAGAAAAGCTGACCAGTGAGTTCTTGTCCTCTTGAGAGCCTCATTTTAGGAATGCTGTGCCATGTGATACTGTTGCTTGAAGGCCTCTCTCGTCCGCAGGTGATAGAAGTAACCGACATGTCCAAGGTCAAGTTGACTTATTGGTAAGTGCTAGATCTGCTTACTTTTCCTAAGGTGTGCTGTTATCACCTGTTGTCATTAACCAATATATGATGTTTAGACTTTGTGAATGTTTATTATCTATGTTTCTTCAAGAGATCATGACATTTTTGGCAGTGTTTTCTTTTGACTGGTACATCGCGGTAAAGCTAGCAATTCTCTTTAAAACAATTTCACTAAAAGTAATTTCTATTCAGATGCAATCAATTATTCATTTGAAGCTGACTGGGTGACATTAGTTTGCTAAAGAAATGTGCATATGTAAATGTGAAAGCCATATATGTATGTGATTAATGTGACGGGTATTGGAGGGAAGCAGTTAGAAAGGACAAACTTCACTGTATTCATCAGTGCAGTGTGATAGCCTGGTGTGTCATCACTTTGCTTCCGTGTTCACACTCTTCGTTATTAGTCATCCATATGTAATTCAACAAGGAACAATGCGCATATGCGTAGCACATTCTTGCTACCACGTTGATGCATTGCTCCTAATGTCAAAAACAACAACAACCTGAACTTCCCTTGCTTGATTTCGGCTGCTTGTATTGAGGCATTCTTGGGAGCATAATTAATGCTTGAGGAGTGCGGCTCCAAACTTTGTGTGCCATTAGATGAAGCTTATGTTGTTCAGAGCACAAGCACTACTGTCCTGGTATCGTAATGCTGTCACTTTTGTTTTTCTTGTTCTTTTCCTTGCCGAATTGGGGTTCAAGACCCGAAAGGCCCTGTTAATGTTAAAAAATTTGCAGCCTAGTATTTCTTCGTATGTTTGTTTGTGGTAGTGGGCGTGTGGTGATGGGTTTTGGTAAAGTAGTGTTTCTGCTTCTTCCGTTTAATGTTAAGGCATGCTTGCTCATTGTCTCAAAGTTTTTTGTCAGCCTCGGTAATGTTTACTCATCCAACTTCGTATCTGACTAATGTTGCATCAAGTTTTTTAGCGAGCTGAAGTCTTCATAAATACCTCCTTGCTAAGTCTCATGAATGTGAAATGACTTGAGAGTTGCACTTGCCTCTGGCAAGTTTATTCAGGGTAGGTCTAAAGCAGAAAAGCTCTTAACGGAAATGAAGTGCTGGATCCAATGTAATATCTGTAATCGAAAGTAATTCCTCAGCCTCTAGCGTCAAAGTTTTCTTAGAAGCTGATAATAGGCAAGTTGGTGTTCTGTCATGAACAAACAAACAGTGCAAAAGAAAAGGGATGAATGAAGTGAGCAACTGACAGTGGCACTGACTCACAATAAAGTTTTTCAATGAACAGGGTAAAGAGCAACTGGAAAAGGATGATAATAAACAACCATCTCACATGCACATGGTAACAAAAGTAAAAAAAATTAAGTAGCTGCTTAGGCATGAACATGAAGCAAGCTATCCCCGAGATATGACACTTCAGCCTGTGATAAGGCTACCGAAGGTTGACTGATGCACATGAGTTTGCTACATCTAAAGCTGAAGTGTCGACGGCAAATTAGCATTCATAAAATGTTCATTCTAGAAAACTGCAAGCAAACGCAGACACTAGAAAGAAATCAAGTGCACATTTCCATAAAAATAATTATGTCTCTGAAGGAAACGAAATAAAAAAGGACTTCGCAGTAGTGCTTGAAAGCTTTGCAGCAAAGCTAGCCTCGAGAGAATACGCGGGGATTGCTTTCAGGAAAGCTGTGCAATTGAAACTGGTTTTTAATTCTAGGTTGACCCCCAACTTCGGATTTCAAATTAAGACAAAATGGGTCAACCTACTATCGTCTAAATACGGTGTGGGGTAGTGGGCACTTGAGGAATGTATGCTTGCAGCAGGCATTCTAAGATAGCTTGAATTGTCCAATGTTACGCATACAATCGTTCGTTTCCTTATGACACTGCTGAGACATGCATGGAAAATCAAACCTAGGCTAGCAGTTGAGAAGGCGATGATGCGCACGAGGCCTGATTGCGCTATTGTGTTCTCCTCTTGATCGCGAAGCTCAAGCACCCTCCAAGTTTGCTTCATCCTAGCTTGACAAGCACTTTCACGTGGCGAAAACAGTGTTTTTTGGCATCTAAGAGGATATTGAAATTCGAGCACAACATAAAGCACACTTCATATTTCCACAAAATGTTGTGTTAGTGACTTTGACATTCTGAAGTCTGTCGGTAATTAAATACCATAAATACTCAAATCTAACGCGCACCTTTTTTCCGGTTAATTGAGTTCATAAATCGCATGGGCGTTAGAATCGAGTATGAAAAAAAAATGAATACGGTCATTCTATTGCCATTGGCAGTTTCAAAATGGCCGCCCCCTACGTGCGTCCGCATGGCGCGTCGGCCATTTCTGCTTATGTGTTTCCCATGTGTGGCACTTCGTACGTGTGCTGAGGAGTTCGTCATCTTGTAGTTCATTAGCATCGACGGCATGGAAGGGCAGACTCCAAAAACTTGACGAGTGCACCGCGATGCCGCCTTTAGAAGAAAAGTCATCGCGTGTGCCGAAACGGATGGAAATCGAGCCGCATCGCGGTCGTTCGGAGTTCCCGAAACGTGCTTGTGGAACTGGGGGAAACAAAAGCAGAAGATTGTCGGCAGCAAAGCTTCACGCAAAATCTTCAGTGGACCACAGCAGGGTCAGTTTCCGCAAATTGAAGAGCTGCTCGGCGAGTATGGGCTTGAGCAGCGAGCGGCACAGCGACCCATGACGGCAGAACTGCTCCAAGTGCGGGCTATGCAGTTAGCCTTAGAAAAGGGGCTAATGTGGAGCCAGTTTAAAGCGAGCATGTGCTGGCTAACTAACTTTATGAAGAGGAAAGGCTTTCCCTCCGAAGGCAAACGGGCATATGCGAAAAGTTTCCGGAGGAGTAGGGTGAAAAGCTTCAAAGTTTTCAGAGGTTCGTCCTAAACTTGCGGCACAACAACGGCTACATGCTGGAATGCCGATCAGACGCCTCTTTACTTCGATATGCCTGGCACCACAACCGTCGAGAAGGAGGGGGCAAAGCAAGTTCGCGTGCGGACATCGGTCCATGGTAAAACTACAGTGACGGCAATGCTCTGGTACACGTCAGATGGGCACAAGCTTCCCCGGTACCTCATATTTAAATGGAAGACTCTCCCGAAAGGAGTCGTTTTTTTCGAGTGGTGTGATCGTGCGGGCCAACGAGAAAAATGGGTTAGCGTTGCAATCGATGTCTTACTTTTTTTTTTCGTCGTGGAAACCGGGTGCGCGTTACAATCGAGGGTGCGGTAGAATCGAGTAAATACGGTAATTAAGGTTATTGAGACATGCATCTGAACCATTTTATTTTTTGCAATGCTTGAATGAATTTATAAATGGTGTGTGTTTCCACTAATCAACTGAGGCAGATAGATGGGGAAAGGTTGTGCATGCTGTTTACGATTCGTTTGTGCAGCGGGAGCACGTTCTGCTCGCCCGAAGTATTGCCCACCCGGCAGCAAATTGACGACTGCTTTGGTGCTACCCACCCTGGAGGTAACTGTTTCCGCCATTCACTTGGATGCATGCAAATGCAAGTTTGCTGATTTCTAAACAAGCTAGAGTAGTACTCTGTGCACTTTGTATATGCAATTCTAGTTCACTTAAGCAAACACATTGAAATATTCTCTTAATCTTTTTGTTTTGCTTTGTTTTATATATATATATATTTTTCTTGTGTGTACAAGTGTGCTCAACAAGCATATTTTTTTTTGTTAAGTGCAACGTTTTTTTTTTTGAAAATGTTTTGTCATACTTTTGAAAGTCCTAAAAGGCCAGTGGCTATTTGCTCCCTATAGCTTCTATGCACATTTTATGTACATGTTCTTTATTATACACATGTTTCTGGCTTTACACGTAATTAATTTCCTCACCCTCAACTAGCTTCTATACTAGCTAAGAAGGGAAGACGTTGATGTTCAGAATAGGTGCCCTCGATGACTCGAGTGCTTAATGGCCGCGCAAAGGAAGAGCCTGAGTCAGGTGAAGAGGCGCTTTATTGCAGCACTTGGGCGTTGGCCCGGGTCCAAGCCCAAACCTCTGCTCTTCTTAGCTAGTGTAGAAGCTTGTCGAGGATGAGGAAATTAACTGGCCCAGCTGACGAGGTATGGATACATTACCTGATTAACCGTGCTATGTGTTTCTTGTTTCAGAGTATGATGCCAGCCAGCAGATGTTTGTGCTGCACTTCCGGGGCTTGTCATTCTCATTCCTAGCTGACCCCAAGGTGAGCACGGCTGTCATATGCTTGTGGAAAATAATGTGTTGACACCTTGTTTAGGTGTAGTGTAAGAAGACTGAGCTAAACTACTGAATAAAGGGAATGTACACAGTCAACAGTGCAGAATGCGAATTACTGGGCCTCTGTGGATATTGGAGTGCTTTGAATATCTACATGAGTGCAGTCTACGTTCATTATTAGGAACCAGTGTGCAACCAACTTTCCGATACAACGGACCATTATTTTGCCTAAGTGTGTGTTCAATTAATGGAGCAAAGTTTGCTTTTAATGCCCCGCGATACAAAGGACTAGCGGCTACAGGGCAAAAAATCTGTGTCATTTTTAAAAATAAAATCAAGCGCATAAAACATAGTTCTTTTGTGTTGACTTGGGCTCGCAACAGATTTGACCACACTACTCTCTGTGCGCTAAAACCACATTAATTTTAAATTGCGGCTTGCAACATTGCTGGCTTTCTATCAAGTCAAGTCTCCAGTCAAGCCTATTTGCGAGCACGTTAGTTACGCGAATGGTTCAAGTGTTGCAGCTGACTGAAACGCCAGTGCAAAGTAATTGCATCAGGGCTGAAGTGTGCTCGCCAATCTCGTATCACAAATTTCTTTCAGAGCTAAGTGTAAATAAGTTCTTTTCTTTGTTTTGCGTGGCACAAATAAAAAACTTATTCCCAGCCAATCATCAACACAAGTGCCTAAAAAAGGTATTCTAGACGTGCTTTATTATCTGGCTTAGCTTTGCAGCTGTGCGAGGGCTGCACAGCATCTTTGCATGTACGGTAACGGCACTTGCTTTTTAATTGGAACTCGCACTGCAGTTTTGTTAATAACAGCTGCTGGTGATTGCAGTTTTTCATAACCATCAATAGATAAGATTCAGCATGTATCCACAGAACTAGTCTGCCCCATACGGCTGAACAAAATTGAAACGTTCATCACACGGCGACACTACCCATTCACCTCCTCTTGCACGGTTTGGATATTATGGACTAAGTTTTCCAATTATCACAGTTCTTGGTAATGAGAGTAGTCTGTGTTACAGTAATTAAAATTGGTTTGACCTGAATATGAAATTTCCGAATTTTCGGAGTATTTGAGACAAACGAATGCAATCAAATTGCCACTACAATAAAATTGACAGAATGCACAAAAAATTTCATTGTCGCAGAATTTCGTTGCATCAAAGTTTGATCTATAGACGACGAAAGTCACTCGTCCTTTGGTCCCAACAAGTGCATGCATTGAACTTTCGCTAACTCGGACGTACTTGGCCTCGCACCAAGGGAACGTGTTTTTTTCGCATGTAACGCGCAAAATACAGTATAGATCGCTTAGAACATAAGTCACGAAAGTCCTGAATACCCGCCCTAAAATCGAAACAACCTTTTTCAAGGGCCGCAGTTGCGCAAAATGTGTTGAGCATGCATGCATGCGATGTGTCGGGCTTACAACCATTGTGGAGATAGGTTTGCACAAGGCTTACCTACTATGCGCAACCGTGTAGGGATGGGACGTCCTCCACTGCCGCTGCATGCGAAGACGTTGCGGCCGGGTTCGTCGTTTTCTCCGGCGCGGCGCAGACACGACGCACGAGGCAGGAGAACAACAACAACGGGTTTGTTAACCCAAGATGCAGCACAGTGCGACACTCACAGGCTTGCAGGCCGTATAGGAAACTCCGCAAGACCGAGCAAGTACGCTTGCCTAGGGCGCTACGACTCCCGCACAAGGGCTGAAGTCGAACGCACGAACGAGAAGCCGCCTGCTAAGCAGCGCGTCAACTTCTCGTGGAGGCCTGAGAGCATCTGCCGCGACGAGCGAATTGTCAGGCGCAACACAGCTCGTAGGAGAGGAGGATGTCACGCGCGCCCAATGGGAAATGGCGCTGCGTTGTGACGTAGGCCCGCGCAGCGCACCAGCGTAGCGTGCCCGGACATGCCAGCTCGGGAAGAAGCCGACGGTTGACTGGCCCAGACCAAGAGGCGCCCTGGCAGCCATCTTGGCAGATGCCGGCGCTTATGCGCGCCCGGGCTACGCTGCCGGCGCGCGTGCGGCAGCTGGGAACGAGGCGCCAGGTAGGAGGGCGCTCTCGATTCCCACACCATTTAAATATTCGATTGCTCAAATCCAAAGGCCTGCATAGCCAACATAATGAACGCGAAAGGAAGAGTGGTACCATGTGTTCGGTTTTTATGTTACGTATTGCCACCGAGAAATTGTTTTCGTGGCATAATAAACGAAATTGTATTGTGGGGAAAAACAAAACTGAATTCCTTGTTATTAAGCAAAGCAAAATATTAGAACAAGGTTACAGATGCTACGGGATATCGAAGTAGTGTTTACATAAAGAGATTGTCCAATAGTCCTGATTAAACTAAGCTAATCACGTCAGTGTTCAGAGAAACAAAATGATCAATTCCTCTCACAGTTTGTTCAATGTCGGAAGGTCACTGTAATGCTGCGATAAAGCGTTGGTGATGGCGGGGTCGGTACATCGGCAAAGCCGAGGATAGGTGCTGCTCCGACACACAATCACAGTGTCACTTGTCAAGTTCCCCCTCGACACCACTGCCACAGTGACGTGGCACAGCAAGTGTCGTCCCTGTCGGATAAAGAGGTCGTCGCCAGGTCCACAGGCTCAAGTCATGGACCGAACAGCCTTGACAGCCCTACAAACAGCTTGGCCCGCCGTCTTCCTGCGGCGTTCCACGCGCCAGTCCCCTGGCTCCCTCCTTCTCTTCCTTGCTTTTCTTTTTTCGTCCGGTGCCTTTTTCGGTTTCGGTTTCACTTCACTTCACTTTCACTGGCAACACACCACTTTATTCTTACAGTGTGTCCATAATGTCCACTACTCATCACAAGGGGCAGAGATGATGTAACAAAAGGAAGCACGATCGCGGAATTTCGCCGACACAAAAATTACAGTTGACTCTCATTAATTCAAACTCAGAGGGATCTCTGAATATCGTATGAATTATCAAGAAGTTTGAATCATCAGAAGTTCTCAAATATATGACTTTGGGACAGGTGACACCACAATTTATTATTAGGCACTGATTTAGTTTAGTTAGACTTAATAACCTTTTAAGCATTTTTTAACTCTACCTGCATGCAATAAACAGAAAACAGAGGTGTTAGGTTCACAAGTTTATCGATTGTGTTACTGCTGAGCAGACCTTTTAAAGAAATTGTGAATTGCCAGCTGCTCCTTTGCTGTATGTGCCTTCAGCAGAAAGCTCTTTATACCAGTTAAGAAGCATCACGGTTTACCCTGCATGTGCTTCGTTTCAAACATTTGTTTACTAGCAAAGCCTTTTTCCTCGAATGCCTGAGGTGCTTATTTTTCATTTTTAGACCTATTTTCGTATAGAGCATGCACATTTTCAAATAGTAGTGGGAAAGCAGCGGGCATTTTCTGGTATGGAACTGCAAAAAGTACGAATTAACTGAATGATGGAGTTCGAATTAAAGGGCTTTTAAATACAGTGAAAGAATAGAGAGGCAATCAAGAAATAGAATTTTATTTGAATCAACTAAAGGTATAAATTATCTTAGTTTCATTATTCGCGAGTCTACTGTATGTTGAATCACACTTGAAATTTTTCATGCTGAGGACACTGATCATTCGATTTTACGGATGCACACTCGATTTCTAAACGTTGCAATCGAATCGCGAAGCTCAATTCGAGTGCTACATGTGCCACCCTCTTCTTCATGAACAACATGTATCCCTTCACTCAAAGTGCAGCCACTGCAAAGAGTTTCGTTTATTTCATACCAAACAGCCACTTAATACGTGACCGCTACTGAAACGCAGCCAACGCCAATTAGGCCTAGCCTGCCGTTCGGCATATCGTTGTGGGAAGTTTGTCGAAGCCGCGAAGTTAGGGGGTCGAAAAGGTAGCACTCAAGCACTGAATCAATAACAGCATGCATGTCTGCGTTCGCAGCTGGGAGATCAAGAATGACAAAAGGTGGGCGAGCTCATGTGAGACTGCGCACTGGCAGGAAAGGCGAATGCTCGCATCAAAACGCCATAAAACTTTCAAGTTTACGGGTGAGATAGCAAACGCATTATCTTTGGCAAGCTCAATGGTGATAATGCTTTTTCCAACGGGAAACTGGGGCCTCAAGCGTAGTTGATAAGGATGAAATAGCACGGGCCATGTTGAGCCATGGGTGGCTGTCAAGCTAGTAGGCTGTAGGCATGCCAGCACTGGTGCCAGTGATGGAAGTGCGGCTCCAATTGCTCCAGACGGCTCCAAAAGCGAATTTCTGCTTCATGCTCCTCCAAAGAGTAATTGTGGTTAGTAGCTGCTCCAAACCTGCTCCAAAATGATACCGAGAGAGTGAGAATGACGAACTTGTATTGTTTGATCGACACGTAAGTCCTAAAGAAACCGAAAAGAATCAGTGTACTATCATCTCACTGTGCTTCTAGTGTGCAGCATTATTGCCTCAGGTCTCATTTGTGCAACAAGAACTGGCATATTAAGCGTATATCTTATTTGACTGTCTTTTTTTTTTTCTCAGCTACACATGCAGGCTAAGGTGTGAAATGCGAAACTGAGCAGGATTGCTCCTATCTTATACCGATTATCTACTGCTTGTTTGACAATACTTATATGGGACTTGTGGTTGCTTCTAAAATGTGGCACTCGGCTTTCCTGCTTGGATTTTATTTCCGTCACAATTACTACTATTTTAAATTGTCGCTCACCTCGCTGCAAATTTTTGCTACCTGCCGTTGTTTGCTTCATAAAGTTTACAATAATTGTTGTCTATTATATCTTTCATAATAATTAAAATATCTATAAGATGCTTTGACAATGCTCTGAACTTCAATTAATGCATAGTAAACTTAATATTTTCTCCTGAAAACCAATAGCTGCTCTAAACTGGCATGACGATAGTTATAGCGCGAGAACAAAACGACGACAGAGACAAGAAGGACACGAAAGACATGAGCGCTCGTGTCTTTCGTGTCCTTCTTGTCTCTGTGTCGTCGTTTTGTTCTCGCGCTATAACTATCGTCATGCCATACCAACGAGCCCAAGCTGCCACACTTCTAAACTAGCGTTTTTTTCTGCTCTGAAAACACTTATGGTTGCTCTAAGGTATGCCCCAAAAAGTAAAAAGGCACATCGATCACTGGAAGGCCTATCTGTCGCCTAAGCAACCACCCTCTTCTCTCACTAAGCGAGCCTTCACAGCAAGCCGCGGTCTTTTTTAATCTTTATTTATTCTCCCTCCATTCTTCACTCGTTCACTCCCCATACCCTCCTTTTCCGTAACGAACTTGCCGCTCGCTCCATCCAGAACGCCTTCATTGAGAAGCGCATTTGCAACCACGTTTGTCATGAAGATTGTAAGCAGTTTTTCATCTTGGGGGGACTGCACATTAACAAGCGGTATACATATGCGTGGGCTTCTATAGGAAGGTAAACAGAAGTCGAAAAAGACCATACTGTAACCAGTCCTGCAATATAAATGGTTACATTATAAGTAATCTGCATTTTAGTATCCAAATCCAATTACTATTCCAATTTGCTCTGAAGTTGTTTGGTAATAATTACAAATTCCATCGTCATTGCTTCAGACAAGAAAAGTGGTAATTGAAGAAGCCTACAAATGGTACCAAAAGAGACGTAATGATTTCTGGATGTAATAATAGCCATTGTGGAGACAGGTTTGCTCTAGGCTTACCTACAAAGCGCAACCCTGTAAGGATGCGACGTCCTCCACTGCCGCTGCGGGCGACGATGTTGCGGCCGGGTTCGTCATTTTCTCCGACACGGCAAAGAAATCACGCACGAGGCAGGAAAACAAGAAACACGAGTTTGTTAACCCAAGATGCAGCACAGTGCGACACTCACGGGCTTGCAGGCCGTATAGGGTACTCCGCAAGACCGACCAAGTACGCTTGCCTATGGCGCGACGACTCCCGCACAAGGGCCGAAGTCGAACGCACGTACAAAAAGCCGCCTGCTGAGCAGCGCGTCAACTTCTCGCGGAGGCCTTAGAGCATCTGCCGCGATGAGCGAATCGTCTGGCGCAACACAGCTCGTAGGAGAGGAGGATGTCACGCGCGGCCCAAAGGGAAATGGCGCTGCGTTGTGACGTAGGCCGGCGCAGCGCGCCAGCGTAGCGTGTCCGGACATGCCAGCACAGGAAGGAGCCGACAATTGACTCGCCCAGACCAAGAGGCGCCCTGGCAGCCATCTTGGCGGATGCCGTGCTTATGCGTGCCGGGGCTACGCTGTCAGCGTGCACGCGGCAGCTGGGCAGCGAGACGCCAGGTAGGAGGGCGCTTTCTATTCCCATATCCCCCCCTTCTAAGACCGAGGCCACCCTAAAGACGCCGTAATAACAGCATCCACTGACACCAAAAAAAACTGGGGTCCAGCTCAGTGCGCCGTCTACAAGATTGACGGGGGCCCCAGTGTCTTCGTTCGGCGGCGTCTCAGCAAGAACCTGGGGCCGCGACAGGGCGGCAGACACCGCAGTAGCGCTGGCCGACTTAAATGAAGAGCCCGTGACATGCACCACCACGACCGCCTGAATGGAGTCGGTTGACAGGGCGGGTCGAAGACCCGGGCCAGGTGGCACAACCGGAGCGGACAGGACCGCAGGGGCACCGCCAGACTTCGCTCGGTGGTGGGTAGCGAAGTCTGGCGAACGGAGGTGTGTAGCCCGCGAACGGAGGTGGGTAGCCTCGTGCACCAGCAGGACACCACAAGCGTCACAGTAGGAGGCCTTAGGAACAGGCGGCATCGAGGCACCTCCAGAAGCGTTGAGCAGGTCCGAAAGGGTGCGTCTGCAGAAAGCACGCGGGACGCACTCAGGGTCTACCCCCACCCAGACTTTGCGTTGCTTGGACCAGCAACGAGTCGACACGAAGGCGACCGGGGCCTCAGTGCCATGTTGGAATGTCCACGTAGCGGCTTCACGACGAAGCGGTGTCTTGTTTGCCGGGGCCGGGGGAGCATTCGACGGAGGCGGCATGGACGCGGCCGGTGCCTGCGATACGACCGAGCACGCAGCTGGTCTCCCGGGCTTTTTCTTGGAGGAACGGGCCATCGAGGAGGACATAACGAATGCTGGGGTGTTGTTATCGGTGAAAAGCCGAAACGCAACTGAAGGTGCGGCCCCGGAGGCGCGACAGGCTGGCTCAATAAAAAGAGCCTACTCCGTTGGATTGAAGGTTGCGTGAGCCAATAGAGCGCACGCTTCCCTTCTCCGGCCGACTACGCGGAAGATACCCAGTGAGAGAGTGAGCCACCGGGAAAGGGCTTTTCTCTCTTGAGCAGACGGGAGCGCAGGGAACTGGGTGGATCTTCCGCGCGCAGCGTGTGTAATGGTGTTCCTAGGGAGAGAGCTCACCAGGTAGCCATTACTGTTGCTGCTGGATGGGCTCTCGCACAGCAGCTATAAATATTCGCTCGCTTACATGGAGGGGATAACGTCCCGCTACATGCCGGAGGCGAAAATCAGCCTAAGTGCGTTTTCGCAAGTTTTACCGGTGGCGTGGTTTAGAACCAGCCTTATCCCGGTTTCCCTGCGGTTCGGCGACTGCCTCCTTTCCCCGAAGTGGTTGCTGCGGGCAACTGAAAGTTTGAGGTCGGAGACGTTAACTGGACCGCCGACTGGTCTCCATTGGGAGTCAGCCAGCTTGTATACCAGGGGCGACACTTTGGTTTGCACTCGGTATGGGCCCAACCACTTGGCCGAAAGGGAGGCCGAGACGCCTTTGGCGGCGTCACTCATGACGTGATTGCGCCTGAGGACGAGATCGCCGACATCGTAACGGACATCCCGATGCGACAGGTCGTATTAAGTCTTCTGACCAGATAGCGCTTTTGCTAGGTTGGAACGCGCCAGCTCGAGGGCCGCGTCCATCAGAGTGCGCAGTTCAGCCGCTTAGCCAGACGGGCTGACCTTCGCGGCGCTTGCCCCGCCGCCGCCCCGTAGGATGCGGTCCATGGGGTTAGGCAGCTCTTTCCCTAAAGTTGAGGAAAGCGAGCGTGTACCTGGTGAGCGATTGACCATAGACCGCAAGGAGAAGCCGATCTCCTTAAGACAAGCATCCCAATCCCTTCGTTGCTGTGCAAAGGCTGTCAGCAAGGGCTTAAGGTTCCGGTTGATCTGCTCGGTCGGGTTGGCCTGTGGGTGATACATGGTTGTTTTATGGTACTTAATGCCAAAGGCAGCACACGCATCCACAAACACCTTGGCCGTGAAATAGGACTCATTGTTCATGATCAACTCTGCCGGATAGCCAAAGCGGGTAAAGACCTCGGTCAACTTGTCCCAGATGCGCGTGCCGTTAACTTCCGAAGGGGAAACAGTTCGACCCACTTCTTGAAGTGATCTGTGACAGCCAGGAGAAAAACATGGCCTCTCCGGCTTCTTGGGAAAGGTTCCATAATGTCACAGGCTGGGAGTTGCCAAGGTTGTTGGCTGTCAATCGGCTGCATGAGCCCGGGAGGCTTGCCCCCGCGAGGCTTCACGCATTGGCCCACGCGGCATGAGCGGGCGTAGTGAAGGGCGTCGCGCTTCATGCAATGCATGAGTAGCGCAGCGGCGCAACCTTTGAAAAGTCTTAAGGCCACTCGCGTGTCCGACCAACCGCGAGTCGTGGAAATAACCTAAGGTGGCTTTCCTTAGACTGCGGGGTATCACCACCTTGAAAGACTCCTGGGGAGCTTCTTCAGATGGGACGTAGCGCAGAAGAACGCCGTCTGCATCAAGCAGGTACGAGTCCAACGTGCCCGCAGCAATACCAGCCTGCGTTTGGCACTCGGCGCCGACAGCAGTACCAGCTGTCTGTTCGCGCCCGGCGGCTTGACCGCCACGCTCCACTTGGAAGCTCAGCTCTTTGAGCTCGGCAACGATGTGTTGACAAAACGGATCGTCCTGCTGTGCCTTGAGCAGCTCCTCTCTGCCAAAGACGATACCGGCGGACCTGACAGGGTCTACCAGGTATGCGTCCTCACCCGAGGCTGTCGACTCGAAAGTCACTTTGCCATCGGAGTTCGCGCCCTTCGATCCTTTGGAGCCAGAGGGCCCGGGGTCTACTTGATGCGATTGCTCTCGGGAGTGGCTGACACAAGTGTCGGACGCCGAAACGGGGGCACGCGACAAGGCGTCAGCCACGACGTTCGAGCTACCTTTTTGGTAGCGCACAACAAAGTTGTATCGCTGCAAGGTCAACGCCCAGCGCCCGAGGCAGCGCGAGGGCTCGTGCAAGCGCTTAAGCCAGGTGAGTGCCATGTGGTCCGTTTCCACCACGAATGGCACGCCGTCGACATAGCAGTCGGACTTCCGGAGAGCAAAAACTATAGCGAGACATTCCCTTTCTGTGATGCTATAGTTACGCTCGGCGGCGGGATATTACCGGCTCGCAAAGGCGACTGGCCGGAGGACGCCGTCGTGCTCCTGAAGGAGTACCGTGCTGAGACCTAGGTCGCTCGCATCCGCTTGGACAATGAAATCTCTGTTCAAGTCGGGCAGCTTTAACTCGGCTGTGGCCACTAGAGCTTCGGAAAGCGCCTTGAAGGCTCGCTCTTGTTTTGGCCCCCAACTCCATCGTGCCGACTTTTTCAAGAGTGCACTCAAGGGCCCTTGGAGGGCCGCACAGTTTGGCATGAACTGTTGATAGTAATTCACCATGCCCAAAAAGCGCCTCAGGCCCTGAATGTTTGCCGGCGTCGGGTACTCCACAATGGCACGTACCTTCTCCTCGCACGGCAGAACACGGCCGCTCTGAATGGTAAAGCCTAATAGCGAGAATCGAGTCCCAGCTATTTGAGCTTTCTTCGGGTTCAAAGTCAACCTGGCAGCACGCAACCTCCCGAGGATATCCTCCAAGTGGTGAAGGTGTTCCTCGAACGTTCGAGAGAAGATGACGATGTCGTCGAGGTATGCCATGGCGTGTTGCCATTTAGGGTCCCCTAGAATGCGGTCCATCAATCTCTGGAAGGTAGCTGCAGCTCCAGAACAGCCAAACGGCATGCAGGTTAACTCGTACAAACCTCTGTGAGAGGTGAACGCAGTTTTCTCCGCGTCAGCCTGCTCCATCTGAACCTGTAGGTATTCGCGGCTAGCATCCAAGGTGCTGAAGTAGTAAGCACCGCCTAGAGCAGCCACGATCAAGTCAACGTTAGGCATAGGATAAGCATCCTTCCTCGTGACCTCGTTCAGCCGGCGGTAGTCCACACAGAGCCGACGAGAGCCGTCTCTTTTGGGGACCATTACCACGGGTGAACCCCAAGGTCTGTTTGAGTGTTCGACAACTCTGGTCTCAATCAACTCATCCAGTGCCTGGTCGATTGCTTTCCTCTTTGCCGCTCTAACGGGGCGAGGGTTGCATTTCCACGGTTGCGCGTCGCCTGTGTCTATCCGGTGCCTCACCAGAGAGGTGCAACCCGGGCGTTCTGTGAACGTGTCGCTGAAACGTGTCACCAGCGACGACAGGCGTGCTTTCTCGCGTTTCGACAAGCTCTCCGGCAAAGGTTGCAGCGAGCCATTCGAGTTGCTGATTAGCGGGGGGGGTCACCGGCATAGCCGAGACCTCGTTCATCGCGGCAGGATTGTGCTCGAGGGAAAGCTGTACACACGGACCGTTTTCCGCCGCGCCGGCCAAAGGACCAGTCTTGGCTTCGGAGAGGGAGCCGCGGGCCGCGGGGGCAACGCTTGGTCTCCTTTCCTCCTTCTTCCGCGTGGCGTCCGGCGACTTACTGGCAGCCGAGACCACGGGAGGTGCAGCGAAAGGCCGTAGGGTGCCGGAAGGGCCGTCCCTACAGCCTCGGCTTGCGACGTCAATCACGATACCTGAGCGCGCGAGAAAATCGCGGTCGATAATCACAGGCACGGAAAGACCAGGGAGATGCACAAAGCGCTGTCGGTGTGCGTGATTCTCACAACGCACAACCAACCGCGCAGCGCCGCACGAGGTGGCGCTACCGCTGGCGAGGTGGAAGGCAGTGTCGCAAGCTCGAATGCGGACAGAGCAGTCGCGCAAATGAGCCCTAACCTTTTCGCCGAACAGCGAGATAGAAACCCCACTCTCCAGCAACGCCTCAAACTCTCGACCAGCGATCGTAAGGGCGATGAACGGCGCCGGCGTGGCTGGAATGTCATGTCCAGCGTGACACGCCATCGGTGCCACAGGTTGTGTTACACTCCCGTGCTCTCTTACTGTTGCAGCCGCCGGCAAGGGGGAGCTCACTGACGGCTCACCCTGTTTCCCGACGAGCGAGCAGGCCCTTTGTGTCGGTTGGGGCACGTTGCAATCACGCGCGGTGTGACCACGCTCACGGCAACAAAAGAAGGAGACCATGCCTTTTCCTCGAATAAGGTGCCCCCGGTAGGAAGGACTGGGTGCGGCGATTTGAGCTGTCAACCGTGCTGCTGACGGGAAAAGGCCAGCGAGCGGAGACTGCACCGGGGATGGTACCGTAAGCGCGTGAGTCTCGAACAGATGATATAGTCCGTTACTGGCTTGGCTAGGACTGTGGTCCTCGTTCAAGCGACTCGCATCATTGTAGGGGGCCCCGAAAAAGGGATCTTTCCCTGTGAACAAAAGCAGAGGGTCGCCGAGAGGGCCGTACCCTGTGCTGTTGCAGCCGGCCGCCTCGAACGAGGTCAAGTCCGTTCCCACAGGATTGAACAGGAACGAGCGCCTCGAAGGGGTCTGCTCTGAAGCCATGCCGAAACCAAGTTGGGCACCAGTTATGTGGAGATAGGTTTGCGCTAGGCTTACGTACTAAGTGCAACCGTGTAAGGATGCGACGTCCTCCACTGCTGCTGCGGGCGATGATGTTGCGGCCAGGTTCGACATTTTCTCCGACACGGCACAGAAACCACGCACGAGGCAGGAAAACAAGAAACACGAGTTTGTTAACCCAAGATGCAGCACAGTGCGACACTCACGGGCTTGCAGGCCGTATAGGGTACTCCGCAAGACCGACCAAGTACGCTTGCCTATGGCGCGACGACTCCCGCACAAGGGCCGAAGTTGAACGCACGAACGAGAAGTCGCCTGCTGAGCAGCGCGTCAACCTCTCGCGGAGGCCTGAGAGCATCTGCGGCGACGAGCGAATCGTCGGGCGCAACACAGCTCGTAGGAGAGGAGGATGTCACGCGCTGCCCAAAGGGAAATGGCGCTGCGTTGTGACGTAGGCCCGCGCAGCGCACCAGCGTAGCGTGCCTGAACATGCCAGCGCGAGAAGGAGCCGACAGTTGACTCGCCCAGACCAAGAGGCGCCCTTGCCGCCATCTTGGTGGATGCCGGTGCTTATGAGCGCCCGGGCTACGCTGTTGGCGCGCGCGGCAGCTGGGGAACGAGGCGCCAGGTAGGAGGGCGCTCTCGATTCCTACACCGTACAGAGTTTTTTTTGTTGCCACAATTATGTCCACTGCTGGCACAAAATGAGCACTTGCTAATTTTGTTGTTCTTGCAGTATGCCTTTTTGAAAGCATTGTTGTTCATAATATTTAGGTTATGATTGTGAGACTGCCCGGCCAGTGTTGCTGGCCTCACAGTTGTTTTTTTGTATAGTACCTCGTTAAGTTTGAAAGTATTGCCTTACGCTGGAGTGTTTTCTGTGGCTGTTGAAGATGTTTCCTGAAGGTCTCTTTTTCTTGCGATTCCCAGTGCAAGTTGGATGCTACCCTTGGCTCGTCTCCTACGGGCCAGCTGCCCAATGGCAGCTCACCACTGGTGTCCCGAATGGCCATCTACTATGGGAACAGCCTTGCGGACACCAGGTTAGTTCGTGATGCCATTGACAAAGCTTGGAAGCCCTTGTGTTTCCAGTTACAGTCGATGTCCGATTTCCCAGACCCTCAAGGGACCACGAAAACGTCCAGAAAATCGGGCATTTCGAAAAAACAAATGCACAAAACGCACTTTTTTTGTAGATATTTTTCGTTGATGGAGTGGGTAACGGCCGGAGTACAAGATTCCTATTGCAATTCAGCCATTGCATCGTTTAGGCGGCTCTGAAAAGAGCTGTTCATATAAAAAAAAAATGGACGTGGACAGCGTTATCTTATAAATCAGCACTTGGGCGCAATGAAGTCGCCTATTTTCTTTCGCACGGCTTTGCGCTTGCCCACGATCATGTCTGCCTCTATTTCAGTCAACGTCATGTTGCCGCTGTACTTCGATGACAGTGTTATCAGTGCTTGCATCAGCTCTGAGCTTGTTGGCTGTGTAGGGGACGGCTCTTCGTTATCGGTGTTGGAGTTGTCAGAATCCTCTGTAACTTGACGAATGATTTCGTCATCGGTCAAGTCCACACTATACTCGAGGTCTTTGTCAGAGTCGGCGAAGCCCTCAAAGGTAATCCCGGCTGAGATCGACGTGCCGGCAGCGTGCAGATCGTTGAAGGCAACATCCGCGAATGGCAGTTCGTCACACACGCTGTCCGCTTGGGGCAAGACTGCTGTCTCGGCGTCAAGTGTGAAGCCCGCGTGGCGAAAACAGTTCCGCAGAGTCTCTTGCGTAACCGCCTTTCGCGATTCCGCTAGCACGTTGACGGCATACGTGAGGTCAACAGCGCAGTTTTTCCCATCGTGAGCCTACGAGGGGGCTTTGTGTGCTTGGCAGGCGCAAGCGAAGACGAAGGAGCAGTTGGTGCCATCGCCGTAAACGGCAAATTTGCTCGATGAAAAGCACAGCACGAGACTGCTAGGAACTCTGTGGATTCTGAAGGTCAGGAAACATGATCACTGAAGATAGCGGGCAGCAGCAAACGATTATCCGCAGACACGACCACAAAGCTGCCAAAAGAACACGTGAACGAACACTTGGCTAAGCCGCTAAGCTATGGCTGGCAACAGATTGACTCGTGCGGTTTTGAGCTTACCGCAGCCGCGGCACGGTGTGGCGGTTGGCGACGCGAGGATATAAAAACAACCAAAATGGAGGCTTTGGTCGTGACTTCATCGGCCGTTAACGGTAAAAAGTCTAGGAAATCGGGTGCCGAAGGCTATGAGTGTCCTGAATTTCGAATTTTTTAATACATTGACTCTATGGGAAACTTGACGGTGCCACAGATGAGTCTGGGAAATCCGGTATGTCTCGAATTTCGGGCGTCCGGGAAATCGAACGTCGACATTTACGCTGTCTCCCTGAATAAGAACATGCTTTGCACTAGGCCATCTGAGCAAGCACTTCCCGCTTTTCTTTTGGAGATTCAAATATCCACCCCCTTTTCCCCTCCTACCTTAGTCACTGGTTAATTCACTACTGTTATTCGCCAAGCGAGGGTGAATAAAAATAGTGAATGCATGCATATTTACGAAAGCATTGTATTAGGAGTCCAGGTGTGTATTCCTTATTTTTTGTGGTTTTTCTGCCGCCATGTTGAATTTTGATCCATGTCCAAGCGAGTCCCCTCTCCCCCGCCTTTCTGAGTCATCTCGGATTATCGTTACTTGTGGCGGGGGGTCGGGGAGTGGCTTGCTTGGGATTTAGCGGTATCTAAAAGCTTAGCACACACTGTGTTCATATCAGGTGCCTTCTGTGCAGTGAAACCTCATTAGTGCGTATCTCCTGGGAATGTGGTACGGTTAAACCTGCTTGTAAGCAACCTTCGTATAACAAAGTTTTTCTTTTTCCCGTCGTTACTCCATAAAAGCACATGTATTTGCGACCGCTATGTAACAAAGTAACAGCGGGAGACAACCTTGATATAACGAATTTTCCCCACTGGCAATCTAGAAATTTTGCCCGTATTTTGGCATTTTGGTACAAGCGTGCATCTACTGCCGATGCCACCACCGATGCGCGAAGCAGCGGGGGTGCACTAGGCTAGAGCGAGCGCTCGTTATTGTGCATGGGTGAGCGCGAGGCAAGCAGGCGGGCTCAACCAAAAAGAAAATACTTTTGCCTTGGTAGTGCCACGCTTTTAGTTAGCGTCACTTATGTGGGGCCACACTGCATACGGAGGGCTCTTCAGTTTTCTGCGATATTTGTTTCTGTGTCCGTGTCATTCACTCTTCGTTTTTGACAGCAGGCGCGCATGCATGGTTTCACTGTGCGTGCATGGTGTGGCCCCCAACAACGTTCAGCTTTGTTTTTTTACAGCGAAAGCTGTTATGAGATCACAACTCGAGTCACGCGCAATTGTCCCCCGTCGCCGCCGGTGTCTGTAACCACATCGCGCGAAATTAGAAAGAAAACCTAGCCTAAAAAACACAGTGCGGCTCGAAACTGGGTCTGCCGGGTGCCAGCCCAGTATTCAACCATTGAATTACGCCGGTGTTTGTAACTTCTTGACAAACTTTCCTTAGACAGGCTTAATGTCGGGAAAGCAATCGCATTAATACGACTGACTTATAAAGCATTTTAAAACAGCGAAAGAGCAACCAGTCGTCACACAATGCGAATAGCATAACGAGTGGGCTGTCCAATGCTCCAACACACCACAAAAGCTTGTTCTTGTTCCTCTGTAAATTGTGGTACATACCCACTTCAGCCATAATTTTTCATCATCGTCAGCCACTGCATAAACAGTTTGCACGAAATTCCTTGCAAGTGTTCAGCGGATACCGCGCTTCTCAGAAGAATGACGAAAAATAGTGTAGCGAATGCCAACCTACTACGCAGAAGTTTATTATCAATGCCCTAGTGGGTATCAAACAAGTTTGCTTGCAGTAGTTACCCCAGTGTTTTGAAAAGGCTCTGAAAGGCTGCTCTTCCAGCTTTCGCTGTGACTGTGCTGTGCCTTCCGCAGAGGCCTGGCGTTTTACCATATGCAAACAACCATATCGTCAACACCGAAGGGATGTCAGGTTAGGCGCTGATGAAAACTCTGCAAGACCATGGTAATGACAGATATTCAGTAATCGACTCTTGAAACTCTTGCGTCTTGCGACGCGCCGTGAGTTCGCAGGCTCGTAGCTTTGGTGATTAGCCGATTACTGCTGGCAACAACACGACGATGCATTGAATGCAATGCAATGAACACGATAGCAAAAAAATTTTAATGTTATACGAATTAAGGTTGGCAGCCGACTCTCTTGAATCCGAGATCGTGGAACTTCTACAAAACGCTGGTGTGATGAAGTGCTAGACTTGTGGAGGCAGCGCGAAAATAGGCCGAAAGAAGTGAGAGTACGGCCTTGCAGTCAGTCTGGTGCTCACATGCTCGAATAGCGATGACAAAGAATCTGCATGGAGCTCGCCCCGAGTGGATGATATCCAAAGATAAATGCGTTATCTATAAATATTTTGGCTTCGCCAGCGATGTAGAGCTCCGGCAAACAGCGTTGAATGATATTTTTGCAGCCATGAATATCTTACACCACGCGTTGCATATGAAAACGTGAGAGATGTAGCTAAAAAAGAAGTTTATGCCTGCCGCAACTCGGGCAACTAAGACGCTTGCTACTGAGTGCACGAATTCGGTCTAGCAGCTGTACAGCACATTGAATTTCAGCAACTCGGGAAACATCGCTGTTTTCTACGACAGGTCTTGGATGACTTGCAGGCACAGTTCCCACATTGGTGTCGGCACCATAGTCGAACTTTCAGCGGACTTCTGCTAGATGAGGTCGGGCTTTGTAACTTTTGTGCTGGATGAGAGCGCGCACCAAAAGTGGATGACGTGTCATATGAGGAGTGGAAGGCCAACCACGTGTGTACAAAAAAAAAAATACTGATAAGAAAGCAGGTCAAATGGAGGTGGAGGCAAGCCTCATTTTATTCAAGCAGTCTCTTGAAAAACACAGCTTTAGGTACATCATGGTGCTGTCAGACGGCGATAGCTGTACATTCCTGGACCTGAAAAAGACCAAAGTGTACAGGTTTATTGAGGTCCAAAAAGAGGACTGCATAACCCACGTGCACAGAAGAATCTGAACAGCACTTCGTAATTTGCTGTCAAAGCACAAAGGGCCTGGCTTGGAGCCTATTGTTGGACGAGGGAGGCTGACAGGAGACTTGGTCGCAAAACTCTGTTTTTGCTACGGCAGGGCTTTGAAGTCACGTGTTGATGACATAGACGGGATGAAGAAGGCTGTGATGGCAAGTTACTATCATATAACATCAAATGATGGAGAGAGTAACCACAGTCTATGCCCAGAAGGTTCGGATTCTTAGTGCTGGTAAAAGGCCGCAAAGGCCAAGGGCCAGCCCGTCGCAAAGCACCACTACAATTTGCCTCCTCATGTGAGCAAGGCATTGCTGCCAATTTATAAATGGCTGTCTGACAGGCAGCTGCTTGAACGGTGCCAGAGAGGCAGAACCCAAAACAATGAGAGCTTGCACTCACTGATATGGGCTCTCGCGCCTAAGGAGCAACAGGCATCACTTTTTAGTGCTGAGACAGCTGTGACAGAAGCAGTAACGAAGTTTAAGAGGACCTCATCAAGCATCTTGCAGGAGCTTTGCATGAAGCCTGGCCAAAAGTGCAAGCAACGCATGGAGGAGAAAGATCGGCGTCGTTCAGCGGTTACTGAACGCAAACGTGCATCAGCAGAAAATGTGCAGTGCGTGCTCAAAAAGTGCCACAAAGGTGCCAGTTCCTAAACTGACTATGTCCCGGGGGCTTATTAATGTTTTGTAGCTGTCTCCGTGCAGTATTTGTGATTCTATGCAAATAAATGTGACAAATTTTTGTTTTTTTTTATTTTCTCTCAATGACAATTTCGTTACTGTTACGGTTAGATTGAGTTTAACTGTGTTTATTTACAGGAGAGATCAGGCGATGATCGGCGATGATGGCAAACACAGGCCGAACCAAGTAACTTCCTCTTTTCTACCTTTGTCCCCAAAACATGGCCCGGCTCATACCGTATCATTCCCCGGTTCACAGACGAAGCCCGCTGGATGAGCCGAATCATTGGCGTAGTGTGGGATGGAAGTGCTTGAGACGAGCTACATGCGCCAACTGTGTTTGGCTTGACCGATGACCAGCTGACGTCAAGCGTGCCACCACGTAGGTCAAGTCACTCAGGCAATTTACGATAACGAAGGGACCGACATAGTGTGCTAAAAATTTCTGGCATAAGCCACGTTTCCGCTGAGGGGTCCACAACAACACGAGGTCCCCTTTTTCGAATGAAACGGTGTCGTGTCGTTGGTCATACCTCTTCTTGAAGCGATCTTTCGATGCCAGTGTGCGAATATGGGCAATTTGGCGGGCTTCTTCAGCTCGGCACAGCGTTTGAGCAACTGAATCGTCCGTATGGAGCTCGAATGGAAGTATTGTATCGAGACAGTTGCGCGATGGTCGAGCGTAGAGTAGGTAGAACGGAGTGAAGTCCGTGGTTTCGTGCTTCGCTGTATTATAAGCATAGGTGATGAATGGCAAAATGTCATCCCAGTTTCTGTGATTTGACGATACATACATAGCCAGCATATTAGTAAGTGTGCAGTTTGTGCGTTCCACTAGGCCATTCGTGTGGGGATGATATGGCGTTGAATGGCGAAACTGCGAAGTGCAGAGACGAAGCGATTCCTCTACAGTGTCGGCGACGAACTGGCGACCGCGATCACTGATGATGACACGAGGTGGACCATGGCAAAGAACAATGGATCGTAACAGGAAAGAGGTGACGGAATCCACTGTGGAAGATGGTATTGCAGCAGTTTCCACATATCCAAACGGGGGCACGGCGAGGCTGCACGGGGCGAGATGTTCACCGCGCCTCCCGTTTTATTGTTGCAGGCCCTTTTGCTGCCTTTCGCCGGGTTTATTTCATCGTCACATCAAGTGGTCTTCTGGGCTTTAAAAGTTTCAACAGGCATCGGCCCAGTCTCTGCATCGGCAAGCTTCGTTTCCGATGTGCTTCCTGCGCCTGTGCGGATGCATACCAAAGGCCTGACGTCATCACCCTGGGCATCTATAAAACCAACAGTGCACGACGGATCGGCTAGTGGGCACGGCGAGGCTGCACGGGGCAAGATGTTCACCGCGCCTCCCGTTTTATTGTTGCAGGTTAGTTGTACTTATTCGTACCGATCTGACGAAAGATGCCTTCTTGTTGTGCCATGCCCACAAACGATGCTTTGTATACTATGTGATTGTGCGCATGCATGTAAGCTATTGTTGTGTGGGGACATTGAAGAAAATCCAGGACCTACCGTTGAAGCGATGCTAGAGTCACTTATTAAAGGCCAACAAGCTATCCGAAATGATTTGCTAGAAGTAAAACAAAGAGTTGAGCAAACAGAACAAATGGTGATGTCTTTGGGAGGACGGTTAAGCCATTCGCAGAGCGAAACAAAAGGAATGGCTGCGAGAATGGATTCTTTTGATGGTGTTAGAGAGGTTGTCAAGACTTTAGAGGAGACAATATGTCTGCAACATGCGAAGATAGTCGACCTTGAAGACAAGGGTAGGCGTAATAATTTGGTTGTATTTGGCGTTGAGGAGGCCTCGAAGGAAAGTGAGCTCGACTTAAGACGACTGATTCTCGACGACATCTTCAAAGAAACTCTAGGAGTAACTTGTTCGTCTGTTGATAGAATTCATACCGTATATACTCGTGTAAGGGCCGCCCTCGTGTAAGGGCCGCACCCCAACTTTGAAAGCGGATATTTCGAAAAAAAAAAAACAAAAGTTCAAAATGTCCCGCCAGAAAAGTGTAGTTAGTTCATTTACAGCCAGATGGCGCTGCACGCTTTTCCGCTTTTATTCTACTTCCGCCGACGCGCCGACCACGCTGTTGACAGCGCGCCGCCATATTTGCCTTGTGCGGCCTCTTTGTTGGCATCGTTCCTAGCATCGTGTCGATACGTTGGCAGCGCGACTTCAGATCGGTGTCGTCGGTGTCACTTTGTTGGTTGTAGTGAACCCTGCAGAAGCCAGCGCACGTGACGGACGATGGGCCGGCATCTGAGATCATTCACTGCAGCATTTAAGCTGCAAGTGATTGACTATGCCGAGGAGCACGGGAAGCGGGAAGCTGGACGAAAGTACGACGTCGATGAGAAGCGCGTGCGTTACTGGATGAATCAGAAAGATGCCCTCGCCGCTACTAACAGGAGCCGAAAGGCGTTTCGCGGGAAAAAGTGCAAGTACCCGCAACTCGAAAGCGAGCTCGTCAACTACGTCGTCGACACACGAAGGGACGGCTACGCCGTATCGACTGACATGATACGCGTCAAAGCCCTCAGCATCGCTCGCCACATGGAAATACCCCCGGCACAATTCAAGGCAAGTCGGGGCTGGGCTACGCGGTTTATGAACCGTAACCAGCTTTCTATTCGGCGCCGAACGACGATTTGCCAAAAACTGCCGCGCGAGTACGAAGACCACGTCATTAAGTTTCATCGCTTCGTGAATGCTCTCAGGAGGGAGCATGAATACGACCTGTCCCAAATTGGGAATGCGGACCAGACACCTGTGTGGTTCGATGCACCGGAAGCACCACAGTGGATTTAAAAGGTGCGAAAAGTGTGTCTGTGCGCACGACTGGTGCAGAACGCCAAAGGTGCACTGTGATGTTGTGCATCACGGCAGACGGCAGGAGGCTTCCGCCGTACGTCGTATTTAAAAGGAAGACTCTCCCAAAAGAGAAGTTCCCTCAGGGAATCGTCGTACGTGCGCAAGAGAAGGGCTGGATGTCCGAGGAACTGGTCGTTGACTGGATTAAGACCGTCTGGGCAAACAGACCTGGAGGGCTGTTACAACGGAAAGCCCTCCTTGTTTTGGACAGCTTTAGGGGCCACTTGACCGACCGCGTCAAGAACCGAGTTGCCGCAACTCGTACGGACTTGGCCGTCATTCCCGGTGGCCTGACGAGTGTGCTGCAGCCGCTCGACGTATGCGTCAACAGACCATTCAAAGTGGAATTTCGCCGATGTTACTCTGAATGGATGGCTGGAGGCGTCCACGAGAAGACCCCTACAGGACGGCTGAAGCGGGCGTCGCTCCAACAGGTGTGTGAATGGATTTTGAATGCGTGGCGTGCCATGTCAGTAGAAGTAGTTGCTAAAAGCTTCAAGGTAACGGGAATTTCGAACTCCATGAACGGCACCGAAGATGACCGTCTCTGGGAAGACGCGGACGCCGAGGCGAGCTCCTCCGAGAACGAGGACAGCGAAATGGAATCCGAATAAAAACATTTCTGGCATGTCATTTGTGACTCTTGCACTCTGCTACTGTTGCATAAACAGTACAGACCTTTGGCCTGTACTGCCTGTACTAAATCGGCCTGATTCGTGTAAGGGCCGCACCTAGCAAAATTTTCGAAAAAAAGTGCGGCCCTTACACGAGTATATACGGTAGAATAGGTGAGCCGTCCTCAAATCGCCCTGTGATCCTTCACTTCAGTAATTTCACTGAAAAACAAGCCGTCATGCTCAACGCTAAAAACTTAAGGGAACAACTGTCTTCATTCAAAATGATTATTCGCAAGAAACACTAAGAAAAAGACGATCGCTTTGGCAGAGTGCCAAATCTGAAAAAGACAAGGGGAAGAAGGTTACGCTTGTGCACGACAAACTTTACATTAACAAAAAGTTGTACGCATGGAACGATTCCACAAACCGGCGCCTTTCTGTCCAGACAAATGAATTGCCGGCACCAGCAAACATATAGCCACTCCGGCGCCCTGTTGATGAGCTGATTGTCATTTCGTTTAATGCAAGAAGTATTGTAAATAAAATTGACAGTTTAGAACTGCTTCTTTTGAATTATGACCCCCCATCTAGTTGTAATCACCGAAACCTGGCTGAGTGATAGGATTAGTGACGGCGAAGTTGTTCCACGTGGCTATCAGATATTTCGGTGTGATCGTGGCTCCCGTGTTGGGGGCGTTGCCGTTATAGCTAAAACCAATATCGAGATCTCGGTTTTGCCTGGGATCTCTAATCATGAAAGCTTGTTTTTAAACGTATCTTTTTGTGACTTAAAATTCTTGCTTTGTGCTGCTTATCGATCGCCTGATGCAACCGACTCGTTTCTTTGCAAATTGTACGATTATCTTTTGCCCTACCGTGGTCGCCCGGTCATTGTAACAGGCGATTTTAATCTGCCGAGTTTTGACTGGAATCGACCTACTTATGGAGAGAGTGACCCATGTGATACTCTCTTAGACATGATGTTGGCTATAAGTTTAAAACAGTTAGTTTTGGAACCTACCCGTCTTGACGCCATTCTAGATTTATTTTTTGTTAGTGACGTATTTTCCAGTGGTGTAGTAAATGTAGATCCTGGTATTTCCGACCACCGGCTCTTATCCTTTTATTCTTCTACCGGTTTGGCAGTGTTGAAGACCAACCGGTCAACCATGTCAAAAATTTGACCGTGCCGATGACGCTTCCATCATTGATTACTTAGAGTTAAAATTTGATATCCAAACTAGCAATGATGTGCACACGTTGTGGACGCACTTCAAGGAAACAAAAAATACTGCATCGAGCATTTCGTACCCTTAAGGAAGGTTAGAAATAAGCGTTACAATGAATGGATTACCCGAGATATCATTCAGACCAAGCGTAAGATTAAACGTCTTAGGAGAAAGAGGAGTCTAGCGGAGCAACATTTACAAAGCCTGAAGCAGTCTTTGGAATGTAAGGTTAAATCAGCGAAAGCTCATTATTTTACCGTAACACTTCCTGAGTTCATTAAAAATGACCCCTCTAAGTTTTGGCGGTTTTGGGTGAACGGAAAAATATTCTGAAAGAAATAGCTGTAAATGGTAAAATTGTGAGAGACGACAAAGAAATAGCTCAATCATTCAATCATTACTTTCAATCAGTCTTTTCACCAGGCAGATCGGTTCCTAAACGCCCAACAGATTATTCAAATACCCTGTTATTTCGGATCTCGGAATACTGGCATTATTACGAAAGCTTGATCCTAGAAAAAGTCCCGGCCCCGATAATCTTCCTAATGGATTCTTGAAACGGTATGCTGATCAGCTATCTGCCTTTTTAACTAACATTTTCCAGATCTCTCTCACATCAGGTGAAGTCCCGTATGATTTTTGGTTGCTAGGTTCAAACCACTGTTTAAAACAGGAGACAAACTTTCAATTTCTAACTACAGACCCATTTCCATCACAAGTAGCTGTTGTAAATGTTGGAGCATGTTATTGTAGGGTCATTCATGAATTTTTGGCTGAAAGGAACATTTTGTCGCCCTATTAACACGGTTTTAGAAAAAATATGTCCACTGTTACGCAATTGGTCACTACTGTTCATCACTTCTCTGCGGTATTGGACGAGTCTGGACAAGTTGATGTGTTTTTCCTCGACTTTAGCAAGGCCTTTGACAAAGTGCCACACGAAAAGCTTTTGTATAAAACTTGAACACATTGGCCTTCCTGATTGCCTTTTGAACTGGATAAGAGCTTATTAAAATAACAGAAAACAGTATGTTGATATTAATGGTTGTTTCTCTAATTTTCTTGCTGTTACCTCTGGGTACCCCAGGGCAGCGTGCTGGAACCGTTGTTGTTTCTTCTTTATATAAATGATTTAGCCCACGTAGTTCCCGAAACTGTCTCCATCAGGCTGTTTGCCGATGATTGTGTTGTTTTTAGAGAATTCGCTCACCTGATGACTGTGAAGTTTTGCAGGAATCCCTGGTTGCAGAGAGAGTGGATGGGTGATGTGTGAGCAGTGGGAAATGATGTTGAATGCCGGAAAATGTGCATTTCTACGAATAACGCGCAAAAAACATTTCTTCAACTCCCAGTACTTCTTGCAGAACACTTGTATTGCAGATGTTGGGGAGTACAAGTACTTGGGCCTCACTTTGAACTCTAATTTATCTTGGTCATCCCACGTAAAACGTATTTGTTCTGCTGGATTTACTAAGTTGTGTTTTTGAGACGAAAATTAAGACATTCTCCAAGTCATGTTAAAGCTTTTAGCCTATGAAACTTTTGTTAGAGCTAAACTTGAATATGCTTCCGTGATATGGGATCCGCGCGTTAAAAAAGATATCTACATGCTTGAGCTCGTTCAGAGAAAGCGGTACGTTTCATTTTTAACAAATATGGGCGTTACGATTCTCCGTCGAAGCTCATGACTGATAATGGCATTCAAACACTAGCAGTTCGTACGACGCTGGCCCGTTTACTCTTCTCAACAATATTGCTACTTCTAAGGTGAAAAATAACTCCGTCAACTATGATAAACCGCTAAGCACAACAAGGACCCGTCACATGGCATGCTCATTCCTTTCAGCTTATCTTCGCCAAAACTAATCAGTTTAAGCACAGCTTTTCCCACGTACAATTCCGAATGGATTGTGCTCCCGGAAGCAGTGATACAAGCTAAAAATTTTTCCAAGCGCTCCAGGAAAGCA